>PITA01000180.1:0-341093 GCA_004023965.1 Spilogale gracilis
GCTGTGTTTCTCTCTGTCAAATAAATAAAATCTTTAAAAAAAAAAAAAGATAAGTTGGGTGCTCTTCACTTCTCTGTGAATATGAAATATAACCATATCAATGTGGGGGGGCTTAATGTTTTTATCCATGAGACTGCTGAACCACTCAAGTGCAAGTTATTATACAAATTAATTATTCCTTAAGTGATAGCTCCTGAGTGTCTAGCACCTTCTCTTCTTAATATCCACTGACGCTTTCACCTTTGCAAGGTAATTTTTTAAATAGTATCATCTGTTAACAAACTGCAGTACTAATTCATCGTGAATGAGAGTGGACAGTGTGAGACAGTGAAAAGAGCACAGGATGGAAGGTGAGAAGAAATGGTTTATAGTCTTAACTCTATCTTGTGATAGTTAAGTGCTGTGAGGCAAATTACTTAAAGATTTAGAGTCTCCGTTTCTTGCTATTTAAGATAAAGGAATGAGCTTAAACTAGAATTCATCTAATATTTTCAATGATAAGATTTTAAGGATAATATTCACAATAAGAAGTTTTATTCATGTTTGATTATAAGTACATATCAAAATCTCCATATTACTAGAATTTCATGTGCATAAAGAGGCCAAGGTTAAAGATAGGAGATTTAGATTCAGACACACACGCCATTTACATAAAGTTATTTGGCACTAAGTAATTTATTTTACTTTTATACTTAATATTTCTACAGAGCTGTTGTGAGAATTAAGTGAGACAATGTATATAATATGTCCCCTGGTACAGTGTCTTGCATATAAAGATAATTAATAATTGGCTCTTATAATCATTTTTCATCTTCTGTAACTAAAATAGCAAAATAGCAAAAATGTAATTATTGATAATGTTTTGGACAACACTACATTTAGGCATGAATACTTATTATTCTTCATAACATTGGAATCTATGTGATGTAAAAAAATTGCTAATTTTAAAATACTTTCAAGCTTTGAGTAGTATCCCATAGATAATCAAACATTCCTGTAATTACAAGATTTTCAAAGTAAATATATTCATCTGATGTGTTCTTGACACTAGAATAGCAATTAATAGCCCTAAGTTATCTAATATTATAAGTTGATTTCTGGTGGATTCTGAGGGAAGGAAGTAAATCAAATATATAGATTTGTGGTTTTAAATATGATTGCTCAGTATAATCACCTGTGAAGGTTTTAAAAATACCCCTGTCCAGGACCTACTTGCAGCTTCAGAATAAATTAGTCTGGGGTAGTTCTTAGGCATCAGGTTTTTAAAAGCTCTAATGTAATTCTAATGTGCAACTACAGTTGAGAATCTCTGGTGCAGATAAGCTCTCAAATTCATTGTTGGCAAATGCTATAAATGAACAGAATATATTGACAGATTTCTTAAACAGATGAAATTCAAGCCCTGTCAACAACTTATATGTGAGTACACTTATTATGCACAAACATGCTCACCCATCAAATCTAAGGAAATACTTGGTAAAATCCAAACAACATATTTTCAGTGAAAAAATTCTCTAAACAACAGCAGAAAAGTCATTTAAGGATAATTTTTAATTAAAAATTTATCATTTTCTGAAATGTTTCATTGTTAGAGTATCTTCTTATTGGTCCATGTGGTATTAGGTCATTCATTTAAAAAATAAAACGTTTTATGCCATCTTCAATCTTACACAAATTCAGGATATGCATCAGAACAATTGGAAAATTATTAATTAAGTGATTAGATTAGGTTAGTTACTATTAGTTACTATTTAGTTACTATTTAAACCCAGGATCGGATTTTCAAGATTTAACATTACTTGTGACTTATATTTTTTCTTCTTTGTTAGTACATCTTACAACGTTCACAAGCATCCAACTTCAGTGTTCAAAGTTATTCAAGATATACTTGCTTGTTTACAAATAAGCAAGACTCAGAAAATTTACCATAATTTGATCTAAGACAAACTATTTTAAGAAAGTTTTAATATAGTAGATTGTTACATCTGATGCCTTTTTTTTTTTTTTTTAAGATTTTATTTATTTGACAGAGAGAAACACAGCCAGAGAGGGACCACAAGCAGAGGGACTGACAGAGAGAGAGAAGCAGGCTTCCCGCTGATCAGGGAGCCGGATGTGGGCTTGATCCCGGTCTCCGGGATCATGACCTGAGCCGAAGGCAGTTGCTTAACCAACTGAGCCACCCAGGCGCCCCTACATCTGATGCCTTCTAATACAAAGAATTGAATGAATTCCTTTGTTGATGATTCGTAGCTTGTTTCTAGAAGACTGAGGATTAGCACATTTCCTTAATGTGGATCTTTTTATTGGAGAAAACATTTTCCCCTCAGTATAGTTGAATTTTTATCAGAAATTTTTGTTTTTTGTTAAATAGTTTTTTTACTGGAGGATTTTTTTTCCCCAAAACTGGGTATTAGAAATTTTTCAAAAGCCTTCTGACTCTTAAGGTTTAGATAGATTCATTTGTCCTAAAATGGTGCAACAAACAATTCTCATAGAATCTTTAAATAGAATTGGATTGTCTTTCTCAGTCTTTCTCTCTTTCACTCTTTCTAATCTCTCTCTCCCATATGTATGTGTTTGTACGTGTGCAAACTTTGCAAGGAATAATTATTTGACTGTAAATTTTATGAAGTACAAAATTGGTTTGCTCAGATAATCAAACTATAAGTTTATTATATATTTAGCAGACAAAAAAGAAAGAAAATAGTTGCAGTAAAAGGAGAATCTTCCTAGACCAACATGAGCTAAAAAAAAAGGGTGGTGGTGGTGGTATTAACATATATGTGTAAAGGTGGATGTATAAGTATATATATGTAGGAATGTACTTATAAGTGTATATATTTACCTAATTTTGAGATCTTTTGATATGCCCAAATTTGATACTTTGTTAAAATGATTTATAAAGTAATCTTACTGTTTCTTTCATATATATTTTTAGAATAGATTTTTATTCTTCTTTTATTCTATTATTGTTTAAATCATATTTAACTAGTATTTCTTATATAAAGGGAAGAATCAAAAGGCTTAGTTAAAAAACTAAAAACAAAACAAAACAAAAAACCCTACATTTCTGAGGTACCTGGCAGGCTCAGTAGGTTAAGTGACCAGTTCTTGATTTTAGCTTAGGTCATGATCTCAGGGTCCTGGTATCAATTCCCATGTCCTGCTCCATGCTCACCAGGAAGTCTGCTTGAGGATTCTCTCTCCCCCTCTCCCTCTGCTCTTCCCCCTGCTTGTGTGCTTTCTCTCTCTCAAAAAAATAAAAAAAAAAAAATCTTTAAAAAAAATACCCACTATATTTCTGTAAAGTCTTATAGATTCCCTACAAAAGGAAGTGAAAAAAATAGGTATTGAATATAAGGGAACCATTACATTTTTGTAATTTTTTTCCTCTTTAAATACTGTAATTCATTGATAAAGTATAATAATAGACACTAGGGGGTGGACAAAATAAATCAAATGGAGGTTCTATTCCTGAAGACAAATAAAATCATGTGGATCAGCTTTTTTTTTTATAGATATGCTAATTATCATCCACAGAAAATAAATTAGCATAGATAGCTAAAAGGGGAGCAGAGATAAAAGTCATTTCTTTTCCTTCATATCTCACTGTGCTACTCTACTTTCAGCAACTCTCTATTTCAGTTTCTGATTTCCTTTGTCGCTCTCTTAGGGATCCTGATTCAAAATGCATGATACATTTTTGTAGTGTTCAGGCTTTCATTGGTGCCAAAAATAAATATTGATTTTATTTCTGTTTAAAAATCCTGATATATGTCCTAATATAAAAATTAAGAACAAATTTAATTTGGAATTGTCTCATGGTAAAGCAGTTCTGTTAAAAACATTCATTTTATACTTTATATATTTTTATCTAAATCACTAATAAAAATATCTGTCTTTCCTACAAGTTCTAGTCTGCTAAAATTTTAAATTAGAGATATAAATTCAAGCCTTTAGATTTTACATGGTAGCCAACAATGCTCATTTTTGTTTCATCTTGGAACTTTTTTTTTTTTTTTGCACTGTAACACTATTTTAAGGAAGTTTTAAAATTGTAGGTTAAAAAAAGGATATTTTAATTTATGTAATTGATAAATATCTATTAAAATATCTCTTGGGGTGCCTGGGTGGCTCAGTTGGTTAAGCAACTGCCTTCGGCTCAGCTCATGATCCTGGAGACCTGGGATCTGGTCACACATCGGGTTCCCTGCTTGGCAGGAAGCCTGCTTCTCCCTCTCTCACTCCCCCTGCTTGTGTTCCATCTCTGGCTGTGTTTCTCTCTGTCAAATAAAATCTTAAAAAAAAATAAATAAAATACTTCTTAACATCTTAGGAAAACAATTATATCATGATAAATAATATTCTTGAAAGTGCAATAGACAACCTAAGATTAAATGCAAAAATATAGTGGAAATTCCACTGCATGCTGGGTGCTATCACTACATTAGTCAACTTTTTTTTTTTTTTTTTTAAGATCTAGTTAATGCACAAGTATAGTAAAACAAGTAAAATTTTAACTATTAAAAAGAAGTGTTCATTATTTCCCCTGGTATGGTAGCCTCAAAATTCCAAGGGAATTGATGAACTATTAGATATAATAAGAGAATCCATCAAGATAGATAGATACAAGATCAACATACTCAAATCAATACTGTTACTATATATGAACAATAATCAGTTAAAAGATAATAGAAAAAAATCCCATCCAAAATAGCAATAAATGAGAATACATCTAATAAGAAATGCACAAAACTTAAATTACTAAGCTAGGGACAGTTACTGAAGAACCATTCATCTGTAATAATGATAAGAAAGATTCCCTACCAGAATTGACAAATACTTCTTCTTAAAATTTACTTTAAAAATGAACATTTCAAAAAAAAAAAATGAACATTTCTAGGTTAAATCATTGTTCCTCAAAGACTTTGATAGCAATATGAGCATAATTTCTATCAGAAACTATGAACCACCAGCATAGTATTTACTACTAATTTTTTTTTTAAGATTTTCTTTATTTATTTCACAGACAGAAATACAGCTAGAGAGGGAACACAGGAATGGGGAGTGAGAGAGGGAGAAGCAGGCTTCCCGCTGAGCAGGGAGCCTGACGTGGGTCTCGATCCCAGACTCCAGGATCATGACCTGAGCCGAAGGCAGTCAGTCACTTAACCAACTGAGCCACCCAGGCGCCCCAATTTTTTTTTTTTTTTTAATGCTACTGCCCATAAGTTAGAATGCTCATTGGTAGCCATGGACATGCAAAGGAGACCATTTATAAGGGGTTATCCTCAACCTTACAGTCAAAGATGCATATAAATGGTCGACATGTACCTAAAGTAATTCATACTTACGTATCATGTAATACACGTATCTAGGTAGCAGTAGGTTACAGGCTGGGAACAAGTCACAACTGACAGTCATGGACAGTCTAACAAAGGAGAAATGGAGGCGGGTTTTAATTATTGTCACTAGGCAAGGCTTCATTTGCTGCTTTATTCTTTCAGTCCAAATATAAGTAGTATCTCTAACTGCATCAGGCACACTGATGAAGCTGAGGAAAAAATAGACGAAGTGTAGTTATAATACAGGATACAATACAGTTGGGGGGCACCTCGGTGGCTTAGCCTTTAAGCATCTGTCTACCACTCAGGTCATGATCCCAAAGTCCTGGGATGGAGCCCCACATCGGGTTCCCTGCTCAGCAGAAATCCTGCTTCTCCCTCTCTCACTCCCTTGCTTGTGTTCCTTCTCTAGCTGTGTTTCTCTCTGTCAAATAAATAAATAAAATATTTAAAAAAAAAAGATATACAATACAGTTTATTTGTCTTTGGCATGGGAATGAAGTAGGGCTCCTTTATTGTTTTATTGTGGTTTTTTAAAAAATGTTTTTGATTGCTTATTTGTTGATTTGCTTAGCTGCATAGTTCCTTCCCTTCAGAATCAGAATCCTGAATCCTACTGTACAAATGATAGCAATAGTGGTAAAGATATTTCGTTAGAGCATTTTATTTTTTCTAAGAACACACTGTAAGAAAGCAGTTTTTCAGGGGCTCCTGGGTGGCTCAGTCATTAATTGTCTGCCTTTGGCTCAGGTCATGATCCCAGAGTACTGGAATCTAGACCCACATCAGTCTTCCTGCTGGGCAGAAAGCCTGCTTCTCCCTCTCTCACTCCCCCTGCTTGTGTCCCTCTCTTGCTGTGTTTCTCTCTGTCAAATAAATAAAGAAAATCTTTGAAATAAAAAAAAAAAGAATAGAAAATAGCTTTTCATTCTCTGATAGAGGAGAGTAGAAAGTTCCAATTAATAACTAAGAGCTCACACAGACACACACATACACACACACACACACACACACACAAACACACACACACACCCATCCAGACCCCTGCTCCCAACACACAGTTTGTTTCCAAACTTCTACTCAGTTGCTATTATAACTAATTCCTCAGTTTTTCAAAGAAAAACAAAACTTGTATCATCAACACTGAGCTTTAATATTCCAGGTTTAAATTTGGAGGGAAAAACCTCATTCATGAATACTATTTTTGCTAGGGCATTGCAGACCTAAACAAATGAAAATGAAAATTAAGTACATGAAAAATAGTTTGACCAAAATTCCCCATAATTCTTTTTTTGCCATTATGTAGTAGCACCACTAATTAAGCATGTGCATTTTTATTTATCTTCATTTTTTAAAGTCACTTCACATATACTTTTTAGATTTATTTTTTAGGTTTTTTTGTTTTTGTTTTTGTTTTATTTGAGAGACACTGTGTATGTGTGCCCATGGGGGGAAGGGGAGGGCGCTGAGAGACAGAATCTCAAGCAGACTCCCTACAGAGGAGGAGCCCATTGAGCAGGGCTCTATCTCATCACACTGAGATCATTACCTGAGCTGAACCCAAAGAGTTGGCTGCTCAACCAACTGAGACACCCAGGCACCCTACATATGTGTTTTTTTTTTAATCATGTGTACATATATATATTTTTTAAATAAAGTGGAGAGACTTAAAGGACAAAGTCGATTCCAATAAATTTTAAAATTTTGTATTTATTTTTATTATTTATGTATTATTTTTAGTTAAAAGCTCTTACTTATTTAAAAAGCTTATGGTAAGTGATATAATGGGATAAAAACTCATTAAGATAAGGGATAAAAATGTACTAATATAATATTTTAAGTTTTAAAAATATATGGATATTCTTATTTTGAATTTTTGAGTGCTCAATTAGTTTAAATGTGATAATTTTAAAGGATTGCCATAATATGAAACTTCAGAAGATTCTCATTCTAATGACAATTATATGAACTTATTTTAAACTTATTTAAAATTAAATCTCATTATCAACTTATTTTAAAATTAAATCTCAACTTACAAATCACATACAAAATATATCAGATGTTATTCATATGTATTCATTATTATTTTCTTGCATGTTTATTTTTAATTTGGTATTAATTGTTTTATTATTGGTTACTATGGATAATTCTGATTTAAACTGAGGCATTATTTAGGAATTAAAGTGTCTAAAAACTTAACTTTTAAAATTCTTAGAATTGTTGAATAAGAAACAGTATTCAGGAATCACTTGTTTACTTGGTTTAAACTCCAAATATATTTACAAGCACAAAATGCAATTAATTTTAGTATTGTTCTACTAAATATACTTTGCAATTTTTCAGTATAACAACAAAGTTAATAAAAACAAACTTTAAAATGTGTGATGTATTCTTTGTAAGGTAAAACTAATTCATCTCTGAGTCATTGAAAATACATACAATATTTCTGTCAAACTACAATAAGCTTTTGATGGAAATCAATTAATTGAATCTTCTTAACTAATAATTTAAATGATTTTTAAAAATGTTTTGATATAAATCATGCTCATTCTAACTTGGGATATATGTTTTCTGAATTTAATTTCCAGTGATCTATCCAAAGCAATAAAATCAAAGAAAAGTCTTTAGTGTGATAATCAGCAAAACAGCAGATTTTAGAAATACAGAGCTAATGGCACATACTAAATGTCATAGTTGTAGACACATATGAGATGACATAAGTCTTACTATCAAACTTATATATTTTGATACATCCAACTATTTGGATCAGAGAACAAGACAAAGTTATGAAATTTGAATCATGAGTTAGAATGAAAGAAAAAAAGAACTAATAATGTTACAAACTTTAGTGGGCTCTCCTTTTAGTTGGCTTTAAAAAGAAATTAATCAGATGCCTTCGGGACAAAGGGAATTGTATTTGAAGTGGACTATTTTATTAATATTTTGAAATGGAATAAAGATTTTTTTAAACTAGTCAATTATCTGAAAATGAGAACAGGAGTTCCACCTTGACAAGCAGAATGTCTTAAAATAAATACTGGGGGTGTATTAAAACTCATTAGAAAATGCATGGAAAAAATTTCCTGTTTCACTTGACAGCTCACTCTATTGCATTAGCAGCTTCCTCCTGGGTGTTGGAATTAATTCTGCCACAAATATATTTAGTATGTTTCAGGTCTCCTCCCCAGTAGGTTTCTGCACTCCATTCTTCAAGTTATTGCTGCTTTTCTACATCTCATGCTGTGTAGAGAAACGATAAGCTATGGAAGGAAAACCGATTACTTTGGATAGTCAACATAATCTGTTCAATTGTTTTTGGTATGGTGCTTCTTTTCCCCAAGGAATTCTCAGTTTCTCTGTCTTGCTAACCTTGCTTCAGGAAGCAAATTTGTATGAATTGTTATGCACTCTGTTTCCAGTGTGAGCTGGTTGGACTAATATTACTGTTGTCACTCATTCTCCAAAGATTACTTTGTTTCGTTCCAGTAAGAATGAAGATTTTGAGATATTTTTTAAAGAGGAGTATTGGAAGAAGACATGTTCTAAAAATGAAATACTTACATGATTCTGACATAGGCTTTCTTTCTCTTCTTGTTTTTGTCCAAGATCTACTTTTCCCTTGTAATCATCTGTTCTTTTCTTTGAAGGACTTTTTGGACTCACGTTTTTATGAAGACAAATGGAATCTTATACAAAATAATAAAAGGGGCTCTCAGATATTTTACCCTGAACTTTAATTTGTAGTTGCTAAGTAGGGCTATATATTTTCATAGTGTTTGTAATCATAGCCATGATTTTTCTTAATCTTGCCTCTTTTTGGTCTTACTTTGTTCATAAAAAGGAAGCACTGTTGTTCTTTGAGAACAGCTTCCTAACTCAGGAGACTTTAGAGAAATGATCATTTTTTAGGGAGTTGTTAGGTATAGTGACAATAATATGTTTGAGAGCTTGTTGTTCGGACTACGTTACATTATAGTTTTATTCTTCCTTCTTCTTTGTTGGCTGAGTAAATAATGGACGGTAACTGTTCTAGGAAGGTAGAATACAAATGCTATTGGTTTAGTTAAGATCATCTTACTGGAATTTAACTGGCAGTGTATACATTTTCTCTTCATCAGTACGCCTCATGTCACTGGCTGGATATATGTTCAAAATAGTATTTACATGATATATATATATTACCTTTATATATACATATGTATTACATTACAATTATATACATTACATATATATGTAAGAGAGAGGGGAGGGGTCGGAGAAGGAGGGAGAAAGAATGTTATAAAAGGGAGATTTGGAAAGTTATCCTTATTTCTATAGAAATGGAGGATTAAAGTAAAATTACATCATATAAGAGGGATTGTAACACCCTTTTCTAATAGATAATACTAATTTTTCTCCTAATTTGCAATTAGTAAACTTTCATTTATTATGAAAATAAATAGTGCAATGATGGTTGCAATCTGAAATAGCTTTATCTGGGTTTCTCTGAATAATTTTGCCTTTAATTTGAGGATTTTAAATTTCTTTCATGTGGGTCTACTAAAAGGAATCAAGTTGAAACTATATAATATATCCAAAAAACAACATAATTTTAGTCTACGAGATAGACTGTTCCATTTCAAAACATACTGGGTTGATAATATTCTATTTCAATTTAAAATTACTTTAATTAGCTCTTGATAATCGAGGTTTAACTGTTATTAATTATTTCTCTTTTTAAAAATGATTTTTCTTCCCAGTCCCTATATTTCTCAATTGTAAAATAAATAGATTGAACAGAAAAATTTAAATGTACCTTCATGCTCTTAACCTCCTTGATTTATAGCTGCACTTATAAAGTGTATCAAGCTCATAATTAACATTTGCTCTCTCAAAGAATGATTTCAAGCATTTGAAGATCTAAATAAGATCATTTCTTTTGTAGCCAATTCAAAACCCAAATTTGCCTAATGTTGAATGGTTGAAAACTGACCTTAAAAGCTTGTGCTGATATTCATCCTTTTGTTCATGAGCAGGTAACTTATGCCATTGAGTGTGTATATAATTCATTCTGGCCTGCTTCACAAAGGGATTATTTGCTTAGCAATCAGCTTCAATTGTGTATACCATGGAATCAGATGCTCAACTTTACTTTGGTCCAGATTTGTTTTACATAAAAAATTCAATTATTTACTTTCAACAATAACATTATTTTCCTTAAAGCATAACAAGAACTTAATAAGAACCTACTGCCATGGCATGCAGTGTTCTAGGGAGTAAGCAAATAAGCAATACAATCAGCCATGTTTTGCTCTCTTTGAGGTTTCATTTGAGTGTATCTGTGTGGATGGAGTGGGGATGGGACTAGACAATAAGCATGGAAGGAGTAAATGGGCTAAAATGCTATAGTTAAAAAACAAACTATAGAGACATTCAATAATGGGCAGGCTACTTCGGTTAGTATAGTCTGGGAGATAAATTTGAAGAGGTGGCCTTCATCATCCCCTATTGAACACTGGCAAGAAATGTTTGAAGCACAGATGAGAAAGTAATCAGATAAGGGCCATGTCAAAGTTCTTCTGGTTTCTATTACCAATAGGCTGAAGCAGGTGTTCTCAAAGCCTGCGACCCATTAGAGACACTGGGTAAGCCAAAACTCACAGATACCTCTCAGATAAAAATGGAAACCTGAAGTGTGTACTTCTAAAAATTCCCAAAGTGATATAATATTCAAACATATTCAGAAACTATTTGGGATTCAAACTGTTGAATGATGTTTTGACTTTATAACCTGGTACCACCAAACTTTTTAGCCTTTCTTCCTAAATAAAATAAACCTCCTTCCCCTAATGCCCACAGACAGTAGTGATACACAAATGCTAATATGTATATATGTCATTATAAGGCTGTTATATTTTCTTCTGACTAGATTGTCATAGTAGCAAAAGCGTATGATTTTCTCTGCTGTCTTTTCCACCACTGCATACCACTTAACTCCTCCCCTGGGAAAATCTTGTTGACCCTTCAAAGTCCAGTTAATTGTTATCTCCTTTGTGACATATCATAGGGTGGCATAAGTGTACAATTTCCTTTATGCTCTCGTAGGATTCTGTGCATGTCTTTATTTCAACATTTTTTCCGTGTTATTTTAACTCAGTTTTCCTTTAAAGTAGGTTTACGTAACTTTTTTAATCCAAGCAAGTAATCCTATCAAAATTAGAGAGATTGCCAAAATGTTAGTGCAGGGATGGGCCAGAGAAGTTTTGCTCAGGGATGGCTTGAGAATAACAGACTCAAAGGTAATAAAAGTCAGTTTCAGTACAATAAAAGTTATTAATTTTGATAACTGGAAATTATGGTATACTTTAGTCATAACTACTTCCAATTTTTTCTTAATAGTTTCCTCCCATCTACTTCATTAATGGGGTTTGATAATCAATGTACTGTTACAAAGTAATTTAAAAAATAAAATAATGAATATGGGTGAACAATTCCATGTTTTCAAAATTTTTGATTCACCATTTTTACATCATTTGTTTTTTTCATTAGATAAAATATATCCTTGATACTTAACTTAAAATTAAGTTGTTCTATGGGATTTCTTACCGAATACTTTTTTCTAATGTAATGTAGGTAGCTACCTTTTATTACTTCAACATAACAGGCCTATAATTCACATTTTACTTTGCCCTAGATTATTTTGCAGCACTATATTATGACTAGCTCCTCTGATGCCTTCAGAAAATCAGCTTCACATAAAGTCAATGTTACATAGTCCAGGTTTTCATTCTAGTCTAATTAAGCAGCATCAGATAAATTTATTTACTGATATTTTCATTGATACTTAGGACAGCTTTCAAGGCAAAACCTCTTTGCAAATATTCTGTAAGATTCCTTAATCTAGTTTCTCCTTGAGGAATTTTTTAACAGGCTAAGCCATTAATTGTCATATCATTCCACATTTGTCCTTTTTTTGTCTATCATGTTTTCTCTTATTTCTCTCATTTCCTTGAGGTCTTAAAATGCTACAGGGAGATTTGTTTTTCATTTCATAGTACTATATCAGTATTATTAGTATATTTAAGATACAGTATTAATAATTTTATCTAGGTTAATATATAAGTAAGCTTGAGAAAATTGTTAGTTTAAAAAAATTAAGATTGTTTATTAAAAACCCTCTATTCTGTTTTTAATTGATATACTGGCTTATATCTCTTTTTAAATTTTATTCACTGATTGAATTTATTTGATTGAATTTCTTAACAGTAATTGATATCTGGATTCTCATAGTATTTAATATTTTATAAAAGTGCTATTTATTTTAGGAAAGTGCAACTAATACTATTGGCATTGCCTTTACTAGTTTGGAAGCACTGTGAACCTAATTGTGTGTGTGTGTGTGTGTTAAATATTCTGAGAAAAGGTTTTCCAAGAATCTACTTTTTTTTGAAGATTTTATTTATTTATTTGACACAGAGAGAGATCACAAGTAGGCAGAGAGGCAGGCAGAGAGAGAGGAGGAAACAGGCTCCCTGCTGAGCAGAAGGCAGAGGCTTAACCCACTGAGCCACCCAGGTGCCCTCCAAGGACCTACTTTGTAAAGGAACAATTAAAAAGTGTTACTTTTGATTATAATGTGAAACATTGACTTCTTAAGTATTTACTGTAAGACTTGTAATAGGAACATGTGTTTCTTTTATGCTTGGAAGTTTATGGAATATATTCATAATTCTCTGTTTTTATGTAGAGATAAGGGGTCCCTTAATGGTTCTATCCATAGACGTAGAAACAGTGTGACATCTGGCAGCACTGTGGGCCACTATATTTTATTTTAAGTAACTGTTGTTGCCTCTAAGGAAGCATCATTTATGCCCATTCACAAGATAGTTTCTTTGTTTTTTTTCAGCAATCTTGTCAATAGAGTTCCATTTTCAAGTATGGTCTCTTACAGGTGTTTGTGTCAAATAATTATTTTTCCAGCTAGGAAAATCATTTTCTGCATCATGGATAGAATTATTCTAAGCTTTCTTTTATTTTTGAAATGTTTATTTATGTTTCTCAATAAATTCAGTTAATGGAATTCTCAATAAAGTGAGAAGTAAATAAAATTCATGTGAGCCATCTTTGTGCATAAGACATTGTGACAATGTTAGGGACTATTTATTTAATCATTTTTACCTTCAGATAATACTTCTGAAGGGTGTGTGTGTGTGTGTGTGTGTGTGTGTGTGTGTGTGTGTGTGTTTCTTTTTCTTGTTTAGGTTTTCTTTTGCTTGTGGTGGGTAGAGGGAAGAGAGTTGATTCAGGTCAGTAACTCCCAAGTTAAATATATATGTGGTGTGTGTGTGTGTATATATACACACATATATATATACACACATACACACACCCAAGGTAACAAAGTATTTAAATTTATTTATATGTATATACATTCACACATTTTATTATATAAAAATATATTTATATATATGTAAATATATATGTATATGCCAAGATAACAAAATACTGTCTTTGTTTTCCTAGACACTGTTTTTAAAGCAGACTAAAGATTCATTCTCATGGGTAGACATTCAGCAAGCTTTCAATTATAATATTTTCCTGGTAGCTTTAACAATGCAGAAATTACGCTGTATCTATTTATACACTGATTCCCTCCCTAAATGAAACTCCCTCTATCTATCAGGTTATCTATCCCACCATCTATCCATTCCCCCAACCCAGGGTCAGGAAATGCACACTAATGAGCTGAAGAAACTGGGAAGACAAGAGCTGTAGGAATATACTCCAGATACACAAAGCTGGAGCTCTATAAAGTACAGGATCAGTCCACATCACTTGGAGAGCTCCATACATTTAGATCTGGAGGTTGAAATGTACCTGGAAAACACAAAGTTAGGACTGAAGGAAATAAAATATAGTTCCAATGGCTTATTTAGTCAGAAAACACATTGAGAATAATGCTCACTACCAGTTCCCCAAACACTGTGTGATCTAACTTAGTTATGTCAATAATCTTACACATGATCCCTGATGTAGTGGTGGCTTGGGAACTATTTATACAAGTGCTTAGAATAAAATTATTTTCTAATCACAAATATTTAAAATGTTTTGAGAACATCTACAAGATATAGGATATAAGCTTCATGTAAATTTTGTGGTTTTGTTTGATGTTGTTTGTAGCATTTGTTGACAGATTGCTTCATATGGGTACTTTAACTTATACCACATATTTTTCTGAAGATTGTCCTATGGTAATGAATTAGTCACTTTCACATAAGTTAGACTCATGCCAGTGATTTAGAGTAATAGAATCTTTGTCTATGAACCCATTTAGGCCCCATTTCAAGAGTAGTTTTAAGTCTATTTCTAAATGTGTATTCTATTTTTATATTATGCCAATCAAATATGCTCTCAAAGGGAAGCTGAATGAATGGCTCAATTATGGCCATTGATGCCTTTTTCCTCAGTTTCAGGACCAGTGCTTTTGAATTACTGTAGGCAAAACTTAAATGTTCCCTATGGGGAAGAATAATGGAAGAGAGTGGGGGGGAAAAAAAAGGAGATTTGATACTACAGATTTAGAGTTCAGTATTTTATCTTAAATTTTTGTTCCCTGGACTGTAATTATGGAGTTACATTCATTTGTGATTTGTCAACAATTTTAAAGCACCGCATTTATTTTATTTGTCCATTTAAAATTTATCTCTGCCAAAAACTCATATTTTTGCCCAAAAAATAAGATACTTTTGTATAATATATAATGTAATTATTAAAATGTGATACAATAAATAATAGTGATCCACTCAAAAATTTTTTTTAAGTTAGGACACTCTTATAAACACAAGTTAAACATGAATATATTTTTCTTTTAGTTGTTTTTTTTTTAAGATTTTTTATTTATTTGACAGAGAGGAACACAGCCAGAGAGGGAATACAAGCAGGGGGAGTGAGAGAGGAGAAGGAGGCTTCCTGCTCAGCAGGAATCATGGGATCATGACCTGAGCCGAAGGCAGTTGCTTAACCAACTGAGCCACCCAGGCACCCTTTTTTTTTTTTTAGTTGTTTTAAGCATTATGATGAGTATCAAAATCTTCCTTTAATGATAATTTTTATGCAAAAGTTAGAAAATCAATACTGAAATAAAATATTTACTTTTATTTTTTATTTTATTTTTTAAAGATTTTATTTATTTATTTGACAGAGATAAACAGAGCTAAAGAGGGAACACAAGCAGGGGGAGTGAGAGAAGGAGAAGCAGGCTTCCCGCCGAGCAGGGAGCCTGATGTGGGGCTAGATCCCAGGATTCCAGGATCATGACCTGAGCCGAAGGCAATTGCTTATTAACCAACTGAGCCACCCAGGCGCCCCTTACTTTTATTTTTTGATTGTCTACACTATTTGTAATTCAAAATAAATAGCATCTATTCCAAAGAAATGGATATCAATCATACCTATGACAAATACAGCTCTGTCAAACCTGGCAATAAAAATTATATGAATTTTTTTACACATGTATCAATTTTCTTAATGAGCAAACACGACACAACCATTAGTACTGTTTTATTTTTTGAATGTGTGTCTGAATAAGCTGACATAATTACCCTGTGATAATTAGTGATGATGGCTGTTGTAAACTGAATTATGTATTGCTTTTTCTGCCCAGGGTTTGAGATTTTTTTACCATCATTTTGTTTTGCTTTTGACAAATTTCAAAATTTAATATTTCTCTCAGAGCAGTATTCTAATGCAATCAGATGGCAGCCAGTGTTTTCTATACAACTTCTTTGTAGTTACTGAGTTTCCTTTAGACAAGCAGAACATTTGCTAAATGTATTTTATCATACATAAATGTCAGAGCATGTTAAATCTTGACATTTTACTGTATTTTTTTATTATGCACCCTATCTGATTTTATCTGTTGGTGCTCTTCTCTTTCCCTAGCTAAGATGTGTTCTTTATCTCAAAATGTGGTAATTGTGAGGACTGAAAGTTGATGTGTCAGCATCTGGCCAAATAATTGAATGTGAAATGTGAGCAAACTCAGAGAAAATCAGTGTGAATTTCTCTTTTATTTATTTAAAACAATTTCCGAAATATACAGCATGGCTGCACTTCATATCAAATTATCCTTATGGAAAGACTAGATTCTGTTCCTTTAGGTTACCTAGAACCATATGCTCAGAACAGTAAATGGGAAAATTAGGTTCATCTGCTATGGTGAAACACTTCAACCTAAGGAAAAAAAACAATTTTAGATTACCTTTTCAAGGGTTTCCATTTTCAAATAAGAATTTATTTCTGTACTAGGAGGAAAGTCTTTTTCACTATATTCTGAACTTTAAAATGAATGAAGGAGGGTTAAATTAAAAAAATAAATAAAGTGTATTACTTCCTGCACTTGATGTAAATGCCTAAGACTAATACTCCTTAGGTTTGGTTTCAAAAGGAAATATAATGTAATTCAGAACGTTTTTGCTAGATGTATAAACCACAGCATGATAAGTGGTTCCTAAAAGAGTTGTCTAGAACTGTCCTCAAAAGCTAGTATCAGGACGATAGCCAGCAATTCCTGGATTGAATAAGCGCACATCTGACTTTGTATAATGATCCTACTTATAACTTAACAATTTTCTTATGATGAGTTTTCAGAAAAAAATATATTCCAGTTTTTTTATGGGCTCTGAATTTTATGATAGCATCATAGCATAACAGTTAATGACATGAGTCTGAGTCCCAGGACTTTGATTCCAAACCTGATCCTTCTATGTAATAGCCGCATGATTTTCCACAAGCTACTTAAGAACTTTGTGTCTCAGTGCTACCATGTATACAACAGAGATATTCTTCGTGTCAAACTCATAAGGTTTCTATTTAACATTTTAAAATGTTTTGAATGTACAGTGACTAGCACAGAGTAAACTGTAAGCAATGTTAAATAATACATATTAAAATACTTCAAACAGTTTTTGCTCACAAAATAGAAAATATAACTATTGATATAAATTTTTGAAAATAAAGTATGTGTGGTAGGGGGAGAGGGGAAAAAAGGAAAGGAAGGAAGGGAAAGAAGGAAGAAAGGAAGAAAGAGGGGGGTTGTTAGGAGAAGCCAGAAAGAGATTTTCCTCAGGGACACGCGCCAGGACAGATATTACAAATCATGGTGCAGAGGGCATATGATTTTTGTGCAACTAAGTTTGTTATGTAGTAAATTTTCCTACATAAGGGGATGAAAAAACCTAAATAATAACTTACCAGTAGTGATCCCCAAATTTGTCCCTGTCAATGTCTGGATTCTTGAGTTTAACTCTGTAATTCTCAAAAAAGAAATATGATCTCAAGGATCCATTAAAAAGGTTTTTTACAGAATATGTTACAGGTGGTCTTCAGTTTGTTTCATTGTGGTGAATATGAAATCATATGTACTTTGGATTTTAAGATCTTCGAACACTGACTATATATATATATATATATATATATTTAAAGGGGATAGGTAATTAAGTCAAAATAACTAATACAATTTGTAAAAGTTCACATGAATTGAGACTCGACTCTGTTTAACTGAAAATAAGAGCAGAATTCAACTTTCTTTGGTTATATATTGTATGTGATTCTTTGTAAAAGCTGTTAATATGTGTGGTCATTTTTTAGGGCAAAGAGATATGCTTAGTTAGAAAGCATAACTCTATCATTTCATTTTCTGGTTATTTTTTTAATCACAATTAGGGGCAATAGGATTAGATTTTCTTCTATGTAATAACAGTATTATATAAATACATATATATATACACACAATAATAAAAAGTTAGCTTTCATAGCATCATCTTTAAATAAAAATGTATTATACTATAAAAAATAAATCATCATCCAAATTGGATAATATTCAATTTATTTTTATGTCTGGTATGGTTATTTTCAAACAATCTTAATTATTGATTATTATGAAAAAATATTATTTTTTTGTATTATGAAATGATATTAAATGTGAATCTAACCTTATACATCTGACAGAGAGATTTTTACCCTGAAAACTGAACAATTTATAACCCCAAAGGACATATCTTTGAAAGATTAATCTATTTTGTGTCCTTTAGTTGTCTAATAGCTTCCACTTATTAAATATTCCCTGATGAGAAATTGCTGCTTTTACCATTTAGTATCCTATTTTAAAAACCCTACTTCACAGGTATTAGGAGAGATCTAAGTGAAAAATAAGCCCAGTGAATGGCTGTTCAATTAGGGTGTAAAACCTTTTTAAGTACCATTTCAAAAAGTCTAACTATATACTTGATAGAACTTAGCGGAGGTCATGTGCTAAAGACTTATTCATAATGATTTAATTAATTCATTTTATAGATTACAGTTTCCGCTCCTCTATTGATGCACAATGGATTTACGTGTTTAACTCCCACTAACACTAATGGTAGTTTTGTGCATAAAAGAGAAATATATTGAAGAGAAATAGACCCTTTTCCTATTAATGACATACCCCTTTTCCTTTCTAGGCCTATGTGATAATTCAAATTTAAACAAAAATTTTATAATTACACAAGGACATTAAATTATTGACAGATTTACTTCAGAGGAATCTCTCTATTTAAAAATCATCTTAAAATAATTATCTTACAAATGTGGAGTTTTTTATTTTTCCTTTTTTTTCTGAATGTAATTATTTGGGATTAATTTTGCATGTTGCTTTTCATAGGATAATCATTTCAGAATATTGCAAACTTGAAATTCCTAAGTGTAATGGATTCACTGAAAGCTTAGGACCATGTTCCCTTAATTAAAATTTTCAAAAAAGGTATTTTTCTCATGTTTAGACTATATTTGACTTAAACTTCTTGATTCCAACATGACTCTAGTGTAGAGAATATTTAAGAAGTGGTAGTAGTGTGTAAAGAGGGCACTTGCGGTGATGAACACCGGGTGTTGTATGGAAGTGTGGGATCACTATATTGTACACCTGAAACTAATATTACACTGTATGTTAACTAACTAGAATTTGACTAAAACGTTAAAAAAAATGGTGGCAATATGTCTAAAATCATCTCTCTGATTTTTGGATTACAAAAGCAAAATGTATTGACATTTATTTGATGAGTTGCATGGCACTCAGCATAAAGATCCAAAGTTACTCTGCGTTTTATTTCTAAGAGTTAGTGGGCACAACCTCCAATGTTGTCCAGATATAATGTGAATTAGAATGGAATAATCTACAGCATCGATGTGTGCTGTCCTCCTCTTTCATGCTTAGATGAATTTATAAAACCTGGAAGTAATATATTTGGAGAGAAAAAATCACTTCTTCAATTAGCTGAATTATGCCTTATAAATTTTGCAATATGCATAAAGTGTGAATCTATCTAAATATTAATTTACATGAGGGATATAAATGACAGCTATTCAAAATAATTAATGAAAAAATAGAACCAAAGCATAGCTTTTATTTCTCTTTTGCTAAAAATCCATCACTGAATCCCCATTACACTTAGAGTTGCAGCCAATTTAATTACAATGGCCTATAGTGCTTAAACAGAAAAATTATGAAAAACACATATGTTATTTTGCACATGTGTTTTGTTATTTTCCAGTAGTTACATTAATAAAGGTAGAAACTGATGTTATTATACATGATATTTTATTTAAATCAATATATCTGAAAGATCATTTCAACATAGAATCAATATTAAAAATTATCAATGAGCTTTTTCATATTTGTTTTTGGTGTTCATCTTTGAAATCCAGTGGATATTTTATACCTAGAGTTTCTATGAACATGGATACTAAATTTTACACAGGGATACTTAGTTAGGTTTCATAAAATTCACCATTGAAAAAGTAGATTTGTATACTCACAATGTTTTAAATACACTTAAAAATTCTCCAGTAATTGAATTGACTACCAAAAAACCTGTAATGCCTGTATCCACACCAATGCTTCAGTTTTTAAAACATAATTAAAAGTACATAAAATTAAAAATTCAATTCAATCCATTACATCAGCCACATTTTAAGTACTCAGTGGCTAGAGGTGACTACTGGTTACCAAATAGTGTTATGCAGTTTTAATTCATCTGCTTATCACTCTGACCTTATTTTCTACTCTTCTCTTTCTTACTTCTTTCTAGCTACATTGGCTACTTTCCCTCCCTTAAACCTTTAACATTCTCTCCTGCTCTGGATCTTTGCACTGTCTGTTTCCTCTGCCTATCATGCTTTTCATCCAGACACTAACATGGCTAACTCCCAGAATGCCTTCAAATCTTTGCTCAAATGGCTAACTCCCAGAACGCCTTTAAATCTTTGCTCAAATCTCAGCTAACCCTGACTCTGCTATTGAAAAATCATTCCCCAGCTCCTCATTTGCCCAGTTTCACCTTTTCTCCTTGGAACTTACTTCTTGCAATGTCCTAAATGATGTACTCTTAAAAAATATTGATTATTTGTATTCTTTCTCCCTTAAACAGGATGTAAGCTTTAAGGTGATAGGAATTTTTATCACTTTTCTTCATTGAAATATACCAAGCCACTAGAACAGTGTCTGACTCATAATTGATATTGAGTAAGTTTTTGCTGAACTCATAATTAAATGGCTTCCTACAGTTTGGATTGTAAACTGAGGGCAAAAAATAGACCCTATAGAAGAGGAACCATTTCATGATAATTCTATTTAAATCAACCAGCTATTTTTTGCACTAAATATCCATTGGGAAGTGGAAAATGCCAGAGAACATGTAAGAGAGAACCAAGAGACCTCTAACTTCTGTTCTTATCTCTGTCACTTTGTAAACCAAGTCATACTGCCAGGATTGAGATTTTTCTCCTCTATATTATGAGGAAAATGGAACAAGCATCACTGAGTTTCCTTGTATTTCTAAAAATCCTACTCAGAACTACTCCTCTCAAATGACACTTCCAAAAAAGTTTGAATAAATCCATCCACTGGGAACAAAATGCAATTTAACATAGCTCAGTAAGGAATCTGATGCTATACATATTTTCAAGACTCTGCACTCCAGAGAGCACTGTAAAAGCATAGCCCATAATGGGGAAACAATGAACAAATAAATGAGAGGAAATTGGCATAGCCAATCATGGAGACAATAAATAGTGAACTTATGATGGTCAGGAATATCTATATTAAAAGGCCTGAGTATCAAATACATTAAAATATTTTTAGTTTAGTGCTCAAGTCCCAGCAATTTTTTTTAATATCACAAGGGATCATAAAATATAATCTGAATGAATAGAAGTTTAGCAAAGCCTACAAATAATATAACATGCTACCTTTAGGTTTTCTACTATAAATAATTGAGTTCTATATGCCGTGGAATATGTGAAAGCAAATACCTGTAATTAGTGGGCTTTTTGTTAAGAATGGAATATTTAAAATAGTAATATCAGCAGAATGTGGACATTTCTTTATGAAACATCCACATTTTAATAAGATTCCAGGGTGTAGGAAAAATTATTTATGACAGAAAAGGTAAAGAAAAACTTTGTTGAAGGAATGTTTATTTTGTTCTTATTGTTCTACTGCCTCCCTAATTTGGTAGTAAATATAAGCATATATAAAACTTTACAGGATGCCAGGTTGACTCAGTCAATTACATATCCAATTCGATTTCTGCTCAGGTCATGATGTCAGGAGCCCCAAGTCAGGCTCTGTGCTGAGCAGAGAGTCTGTTTGAGATTTTCTCTCCCTCTTCCTCTGCACCTCCCCTGTCTTTCCTCTTCCCCCCTTGCACTCACGCATGTGTTCTCCTCTCTCTCTAATAAAATTTTAAAGCCAAAAGGATTGTATAACACTTTAGGAACAAGAGACTGGAACAAATTTCTATAATTATAACATATCCTGTCCAATAAGTGTATGTGTGTGTATGCGTAGATATACACCTATATATGAAATTATGTTTTATATGAATTTGGTTCTAGTTTTCAATCATAATAAAAACTAGTGAAAAAAATGATCTCTCTCATCTTTTGCTAAAGGGCAGGTGGTTCAGTACTTGAAAAGAAAATGAAGAAAAATAGTGATGATTGATTAAATCAAAGTTAATGATTTTAAAAGTGCTTGTTATTATAGAACTAAATCATTAGTTGGTTTTTATAATTTTAAAATCCTTTTAAGGGATGCATGATAATTTTACTGAAAGGGTACTTCCATTAATACTAGTGAAAACTAATAAAAAATGAAGATCCCATTTATTAATATCATCTATATTGCTAGGAATATTCATTAGATTGTTCAAAATAGTTGTAGGTGTTCACTTCAGAATAGACAACTAAGAAATAAGTCGTTGATGTTTCTTAAGTACTAAGACTCTCAATCCATCTGCTCTCTATACTTAATAAGCCAAATGAGGGACTTCAGGAAAAAAAAAATCTAGGATATGGTAGTTGTTCTCAGGACAGTTGTATATTTGCTATTGTTATTATAATTATTGTTATTTTTGTTCTGGGTTCTAGTGATTGAAATGAGCACATTTTTTAACATGTTGGTATTTATTATGAAAAAAATATTAGATGGGTCCTTTGTGATGTAAAGCTTAGCATCATTTAGCCAAATATAGTTTGTCTACATGCATGAAGTATACTTGAATTCAAGAATTTAACACCATGTTTGAAGTGAATCTCACTTACCAAAAGTAGTCATTATTTCTTGGTGGATAATATCACATTAGAGCATAGCAAGCTAATTGTCTCAAACTTCAATTCAACTACTAATTAAAATTTGTTAAACTGAACTGATGAATCATTGAACACGACATCAAAAACCGATGATGTACTGTACCTTGGCTAATTGAATTTAAATAAAAAATAATTTATTAAACTTTTGAGAGCTTATTACATGCCAGCAATATTTTTCCATATACCCCATTAGATAACCACACAGACACATCATCAAATGTATTTGCACAGAAAGTATGTTAGAATTTACTTTAATTATCATGATAATTGTTGCAAAGCTTAACAGTAAAGGCAGACATATTATTTAATTAGTGTACCAAAAAAAGTGACAGGGTATATCTTTCTGAATAAAAAGCAAAATTTTTACCAGTTGGAACAAATGTATCACTTTGGTGAGGGGATAATGAGACTATGCTTTAGGGAAGCAGTGGGAAATCTCTGTACCTTCCTCTTGGAGAGGAAAATTTTCCTTGCCCTTCAAGGTCCTTTTGATTGGACTAAGAAAAAAATTGACATGAGACAGATTGAAGGAGAAAACCCAAATTTAATAGTGTATGTATGGGAATCCACATAGGCAAGAAATTGCAAAGATAGTGAGGCAATATGAGGCTTATATGAGCTGAGGAGAGCTGGGGGCCTGAGGACCCAAAGAGGAGAAAGACCATTAGCAGGAAGATGAGAAGAGATGTCTGAAAAGGATGGTTGCTTTATTATGTAGATAAATTCCTTAGATGAAGAGGAGTCTCTCTTAATGGCTGTCTTGTTGATATAAGCAGGCAGTTGAGGGGGAGGTAAAGAGCTTTTCCTGGATCTGCTGGGTCTTGATTGTTTTTAACTCAAAATAATATTTATGTCAAAGTGGCATCTTGGAAGGCCCTGCCCTTGGTCCCTGTACTCTTGATTTTGCTGTGAACCTTAAACTGCTCTACAATAAAAAAAATAAAGTCTTGGTTAAAAAACAATACCAAAACAAAAATGAACAAACAAAAACCCACAGGAGAAACTGTCACAGAGCAGAGAAGCTTATAGTTATATGATAACTAAATTTAAGGAGATATCATAGATGGGCTCCTGGGACAGGAAAAAAAGAGACATTGGGGAGAACTGAGTAAAATATGGAATTTAGTTAACAACATATCGATAGTATCTTGTTAGCTGTGACAAACGTTCTGCAATGGTGTAAGATGTTAACAATAGGGAAAACTGGGTACAGGATTGTTGGGGAGCTAGAATGTCCTATCTTTTGCAGGAAGCAAGAATTCCAATCCCTTCAACGTCCATCTAGCTGGACTAAGAATCAAACTGACACAAAACAGATTAACAGGCGAAAATCAAATTTAATAGTGTATATATGCAGAATCGACACAGACATAGAAATTCCAAAAGGGGCAAAATGAGATATACATATTTTCCTGAACTAAGGAGAAGGGGGTAGAGGCCTGGGGCTTCAGGGAAAGGAATACACATCACAGGACAGTAAGAAGAACAGATTTTGGGTAATTAGATGTTTGTCCTGTCATATAAACTCAGATAAATTTTTCCCTACTAATAAAGCCTTATTCTGGGAAAGAGCCCCAGTTTAGAACACAGTTTAATAGAACATAGATTCTTCTATGTAGTTAAGGGAGGAACAAAACTTTCATTGAGTCTGAAGGGCCTCAATGGCCTTTGACTCAGAATAATCTTCAAGCCAAAGTGGCCATTATGGGATTGCCTGCCTTTGGCCCTTACAGTATATATGGGAACTCTCTGTAGGGTCTTTGGAAACTTGCTATAAATCTAAAGCTATGTTAATATTTTTTAAAAAATATGAGAAAAAATGTCCAAGAATCTCTAGGTTCAAAAGAATGTTTAAGTAGTCTCTTTGTGGCAAGTACCTCTTCTATGTTCTCAGTGTATTATCTCATTTAACCCTCATGCAAATACTATGGGGCAGGTTCTAGTGTTATCCCCCACAAATGACTTAGGAGAAAATGAAGGCACTAAAAAGTTAAACAACATGTTCACATGAGTGATGTGGCCTGAATTTTGTTGTTGTTCCTTGTCTTCTGGATTGTTGAAGCAGTTGATCAGACATTTGCCACAATGTCCGTCAAAGTGATTGTTGGCAGTAAAAATTCCAGCACCACCTTCATCTGAAGGGCATTCCCAATCAAACTGACTGATTTTGCTATTCTCATCCACATTATAGTACCTCAAAACAGCCAGCTTAACTTTCTTTCTCTTCTGCTTATTCTTCTTGGAAGTGGTGAAAACTTTTTTTTTTTTTTTTTTTTTTAAGATTTTATTTATTTGACAGAGAGAAACACAGCGAGAGACGGAACACAAGCAGGGGGAGTGAGAGAGGGAGAAACAGGCAAAGCAGGCAGCCAGCTGCAGGGCTCGATCCCAGGATTCCAGGATCATGACCTGAGATGAAGGCAGAGGCTTAACTACTGAGCTACCCAGGCGTCCCATGTGAAAACTTTTTCTTAGCAGTCGGGATTTTGACCTAGGACATTTGACTCTAGTCACTAACCTATTAGTTACCAAACTGCAAAAGAGAGGAAGGAAAAAAAAAAGTTGAAATGGATATTAATTTTGCCAAAAATTTTATAATACATTGTATATGTTTCATTTAGAATGTACCAATCAAAAATCCTTGGGAAATCAAATCTAAGCCTCTTTTATGGAAGCTAGAGGACATCTCAGAATCATTCATAGATCCAATAGCTCTTTACCTAGAGGTCATCTGTTGCATCCGGCCAAGGTCAAAATTAATTAAAAATTGTTGCTATGTGTTCAGTGATTACTAGTTGAAGTTTGTTTGCAATATCCCTGTATCATGAAACATTTTATCATCATAAAAACTTTGGAAAGTGCAACTATGGATCTAGTAGTAAGAGATACTTCCAAATAATGCTCTCAGTCTTTCTCTGACAGCTAAATTATCCCTGGAGACCAGTATTGTTTCCAGATAGCATATATATATATATATTTTTAAAGATTTTATTTATTTGACAGAGAGAAACAGCCAGAGGGGGAACACAAGCAGGGGGAGTGAGAGAAGGAGAATCAGGCTTCCTGCCGAGCAGAGAGCCCGATGTGAGACTCGATCCTGAGTCTCCGGGATCATGACCTGAGCCAAAGGCAGTCCTTTAACCAACTGAGCCACCCAGGCGCCCCCAGATAGCTTATATTTTTATATAGACCAATGATAACTGTTATGTTGAGATGTAAATTCTTGGGTCTTTGTCATTTTATATGTTATGTGTTGTTGCACTAATATGTGAGATTCATTTTCAAATGTTGATGACTGTATGTAAATAAAAATTTAAAGTCTCCATTGATTTTACAAATATGTATTATAGAGTTAATGACTAACTAGGTGTAATAGATGTAAAATGATTGAAAAAATTTCTTCTTAAATGTGTTTTTATTTATTTTTATTTTTATTTATTTTTTTTATTTTTAAAGATTTTATTTACTTATTTGACAGAGAGAGATCACAAGTAGGCAGAGAGAGAGGAGGAAGCAGGCTCCCCACCAAGCAGAGAGCCTGCTGTGGGCCTCAATCCCAGGACCCTGAGATCATGACCTGAGCAGAACGCGAAGGCTTAACCCATTGAGCCACCCAGGCACCCTTCTTAAATGTGTTTTTATTCTAAATTTTAAATTTTACTCTATTTTAAAATCGATTCTTTAAGTAAAATAAATGAGAGTAAATATTTAATTCAATTTTGGCATAAGATGTGTGTGTGTGTGTGTGTGTGTGTGTGTCTATGCATATTGCTGTCCTTTAGTTGTGTTAGTTAAAAAAAAGCAATTTATTATCTGATGAAAGACAACAGTAAAGTAAAATTACAAATGAAATACTATTCTTTAGTAAAGCACAATTAAGCTATTTAATATATGATATATTTTTCACTATTGCATAGAATTATCTTGACTTCACACAAATACTACCAAGAAAGAAAAAAGTCACCCGTGCAACTTTTACTCTATTGACTGTTTTCACTGTTTAATTTTTTTTTTTTTTTTTTTTTTAAGATTTTATTTATTTGACAGAGAGAAACACAGCCAGAGAGGGAACACAAGCAGGAGGAGTGAGAGAGGGAGAAGCAGGCTTCCCGCTGAGAAGGAAGCCCGATATGGGACTCGATCCCGGGTCTCCAGGATCATGATCTGAGCCGAAGGCAGTCGCCCAACCAACTGAGCCACCCAGGCGTCCCATTCACTGTTTAATTTTTAAATGAAGATTTAAATGAAATTTTTATATGAAATATGTATGGGAATATGTTCCAAAATAACTTTGCTAGTGATCGTAGTGAGAGAGAGCCATTTAGGAAGGGATAAATGCCCAGTAGCTATCCTTGAAGCAGTTTTAGCTTTTTGTGCCACTGCCTTTTTTTAAACGATCCTATTTTTAAAAGTTGTCTTGCAGAAAGGGAACAAACAGAAAATCCATATTTAGTAGTCAACCAATAAGGTTCCTTTATGTTTTTTTGATATCTCAGAAAACAAATCATATTGAACAACATGGCATTAATACAAATAAACTGTTCGTTCCTGTCACAGCTAGAAGGTTGTAATTGTGATTTCGGATAACCCACCAGCTTTTCAGAGCTAAGTAGAATAAAACAAAGATGTTCAATTTTGGAATACATAGCATAGCATCTTGTATAATACATTTGCATGTAGTTACATAGAAAGCTGGAGTAAGGACCCTTTTGTAGCATTACATCATCAATGTAAAGTTTTACAGGAATCATTGAAACAAAGAGCATTCATATGCAGATGTCTTATCTGCAGAAAGCCCAGAAACTGTCTCCCAATTTTACATTCATAACTTTCATTCACAAGAGCCTAGTGAATAGATGTTCTCTGCAATGCTCCATTATTTCTTGACTTCTTAAAATGAACCTTTTACAATCTATTAGGGAGAGATACAGTCATTTTCCCCCCTTGGGCATGTTCAAGTGCGTGCAGGACATTGCCTAATGCTATTTGCAACCTTGTTTTTCTTTCCTGTTAAAAATCTTTCTTTCATTTTCACTCTTGCCACAGGGATGCCTTTGAAAATCAACTCTACTCAGTTTGTTCTTCTAGGGTGTCTAAGTTAATGTTATGAAATATTAACAATGTATTTCTGCATTATTGCTGTTAAAACCAACTATATAAAAAAGGGAGTGTTCTAAGTGGTCTGATTTTACCGTGATGGATTTCTGTTTAAAGTTTTCACTTTATTATTGATAACCAAGGAACTATAGTAAATCCAAACAACCTCAGTTTAAATTAGATTTTTAGATATAATTTAAGTTTTATCCTCCAAAAGAAAAAATCCATTCTTAGTAACAATTCTTTTGTAAGCCTAGATATTTCTATGAAATAGTAGAAATGTAAATATACAAAGCATTTATGACTTAATAACTCAATAAGATAAAATAATTTAATGCACCTATTATATTATTTTATGTGCAACAGACGTTTACATATGAAGACTGGGGTATTTTATGGAATATCCTTCCTGGATACAGGTGATAATAATATAATGTTAATAGCAATATAGTTACTGTTCTTAGGAAACACAATTTTGATTTCTATAGATTTTCATAGCATTTTTATGCTACAAATACCAAAATAACATAAGTAATACTCTGGGGATAATAGTAGGGCCATCGCCTTTAATTAAAATGTGTCCAACTTTATTCATTTTTTTCATATAAATACTAACCTTTCCACATAATATACATTTAGAGAATACAGCAAACCATGGACTTAGAATGGACTTATAAGAGCAGACATGTCAACCCAAGAAGGAAGAATGATACTACATTTTTGACTCTTTGGTACAGTGTTGGTACCTTAAAAAGTAAATGTACATTACAAAATAAAATTTAATGGTAGATGTAATTTTTGGAGAATCAAGAAAAAAACTTTTTAAATATTCCAAACAAATATAATACTATTTTTGTGAAATCGTGGAAGGATTTTTAAATACCTACAAATAGAATGGGAAATCAGGTGAGTCAATTAACTTGATTGCAAACTTCCTCGTGCTTTAGTCTGCTCCTTTTCTGGTCAGACCAATCATTACATATAAATAGGAAGATAGCTACCTTTGGAAATTTTATTATATGCCCCTTAACTCCTATTTTATGTGAATATTTCACTCTACAGTCATTTTAGCAAACCATAGATTCATGCTTGGTCAAAACCCTAGCAAATACATATTCTTTCTATTTAGCTGATGTGTCAAAGTGATTTAAGTGCTAGAAGAGAAGTCGGACTTCAACAAAAGCCAAATAATGTCTTCATGTCAGGCAATACCAAAGATGTAACTTTAATCGTCATAAACCTCAGAGACATTGCATATCATATAATCAAAGAGATTAACATTCTAAACTCAGAGTTGTCAGTAAAAATACAAAACTTAAAATCTTAATAAACTTAGTGTTACCTTGGTTTTCTTTCTCAATGGATATTATATAAATTTTTGTTGAATTGTAAAACATTGTCAGTCACAACCTCTATGCTGATGGCATATGCAAATAAAAAGAGAAAATTTTGTCATGTATTTGGGCTTAAACAATTTGCAGATTATCCCTGATTAGTTCATTCATGATGCAGCTACTTAAATTGAGATAAACTTATTCCTGTATGCTGCCTCTTTGTCTGGGTTTTTCAATTCTATATTTGAAAATCTAGATGGAGGTTACTTTCATAAAACAAGTATAAATTTCTTTAAAAATTTGAAAAATATTATTTGTTTTTAAAACTAATGTCTCGTGTTGTCCTTTTTATAGTAAAACTGTGGAAATAAAATCTGAGGCTATATATTATATGTGTAGGACAGAGAAATTAGAAATATTTTATAATAATGAGGAAGAACTGAAAATTTCTGAGTTGAAGAAGTTTGAGTCATTACCTACACTTTTGGGGATATCTACATATCATTATAATTTTGATCATCTCAAGTACATTATAGGAATTTTAATTTCTTCATCAAAAATTACAATGCAATATATGTCATGATAGGTGAAAATATGTTGATTAGATTACAGTTTAAGATTTATTTTAGGAGCACCTGGGTGGCTCAGTGAGTTAAAGCCTCTGCCTTCAGCTCAGGTCATGATCTCAGGGTCCTGGGATCGAGGCTCGCATCAGGCTCTCTGCTAAGCAGGGAGCCTGCTTCCTCCTCTCTTTCTGCCTGCCTCTCTGCCTACTTGTGATCTCTCTGTCAAATAAATAAATAAAATCTTTAAAAAGAGATTTATTTTATATCTAGTCATTTTCTTTTATGTTGTATTAGCTGCAAGTGCAATCCGCCAGCTATTTACCTGCCATCTCCCCATGGGCAAGTTTCAGAATTTCACTGGGCCTGATTAACTTATTTCTAAAACTAAAATGAGTTGCCACATGTAAAGCCTCATTCGCAGTGTTAACACCTGGTAGGGACGCAATATGTGATAATGTCCTACGCTCTGTGACTTTATTTGCAATGTGATTAACCAAATTTGTGCTCTCTCCCCCTCTGTCTCCTTCCCCCTTCTACATTTTATAGATAACAATTTGCTTTAATTTTTTACTTAAAAATAAGCTTGTAAAATACTTGTTTCCTGGTTTAGTCATTTCCATGATTCTTTTTGTGTTTGGGAAGTGCTATGGTCTGCATGTTTGTGTCTACCTAAATTCATGTTGAAATCCTTACTCTCAAGGGGACAGTGTTAGGAGGAGGGACCTTTGGTAGATGATGAGGTCATGAGTGCACAGCCCTCATAAATGGGATTCATGCACTTAAAAAAGGTTGGAGAAAATTTTCTTCCCATCCCATCATGTGAGGTTATCTTAGGAAAATGGCTTCCAAGGAGGAAGTGGTCTTTTACCAGACAGAATCTTCCTGTGCCATGATCTCCTTTTTCTAGCCTCCAGATCTATGAGGAACAAATTGCTATTGTTTATAAGCCTACCTGGTTTATGGTATTTTGCTATAACAGTCCCAACTGACTAAGATAGAAATGCTCCAATATGGGTACAGAGTGAAGGAAAGCCTGCTTTGGGATTACTTCCAGTTCCTCAGCTTCAAGCTAATAACTCCACTCAGGGCTTTGGAGAAGAGAGGCCAGGTTCTCCCCTGTGCTTTCAAAGCTGGCATGTAGGATAATTACAACACAGTGTATACTGTAGTGTGTAAATGCAGATTTGTCTGGATATAAACAAGGAGTGTTTCAATGTTTCAGAAAATAATACAAAAGGGAGCATGAGTACACAGAAAAAAATAATTCAGCTCCCAGTATATCATTGCTAAACATTTATTGACTTGATGCTAGAATAGTTGTGGTAAATTCTTGGGAATTAATCTAACACAAAAACTTTCATAAACATCACCTCATTTTTCCTCACAACAATTCAGAAAGTTTATTGGGACCTATATATCATCCACATTTAAGAGAGGAGGAAAGAAACAAATAAACAACAACAACAGGAAAAACAAGTTAAATTGTTTGTTGAAGTTTGCCTAATTCGTAAGTGACAAATTCAGGTCTTTAGTCATCTGATCCATATTTACCTCATGTTTATATAGACTTTGAAACTAGATTACACTTAAGAATCCAAGGCAGAGGAAAGGCACTGTAAGGAAGGAAGGGAGAAATGATATTTAAAAAGTTAGTACATATTCTATTTAGGGCCTAATTAAATATCATGTCTTATATTTTTACAAAACAAATTAAACTGCATCTTGCCTTATAAAGCATTTGAGATCCTTGCTGTACCCCAATGTACAGGACATATCATTTTGCATTACATGAATATAATGTGACTCTTTTATGAAGGACAAAGTTATTTCACAGTTCTAAAAGGCCATGCTCTTTCTTTAGAACAGTGACTACAGATTGAAAAATGCAAAGCCCTTTGCTCTTCATAGTTATTTTTCCTCTCAGTTAATGGCATAAATCGCTGAACTTTTCTGAAACTCAACACATTTCTTGACCTGTGACATAGAAGTGACTCAATAACTAGGTGCCTGGGTGCTTGAATACATAACAATGAAGGTTTTCTTATAGATGTGTAGACTTTAAGGCCCATGGGTAGGAGGTTTTTGTACAGGTGCAGTGGATAATTTTCCAGTAAAAGCCTGAACAAGGGCACATCACATTTCGGTCTGAAAAACATAATCTGAAAGAACAAAGGCATATTTGATTATGGGGAAGTGTGTAGCGATGTTGGCAGCAAGCACAAAGCTTCCCTACCCCTTTCTCAAACACACGAAATCCTTTAACTGCATATGCCCTAAAGAATTTTTTAGAAAGATGCTTTTGCAAAAATTTTGTAAGTTGTAGTTTTCGTGTCGAAAGTAGCAGTTTATAACTTAGAGAATGCTGTATTTGGTATTATAGCCATCTGTGTGTTTCCATATCCCATATATTTATTATGTCCTTCATTTAGGTATGAATGTTTGTTATACACTTGAGATATAAGTGTCAATTCTTGACCTTCATAAAGTCAGAATGGGTGAACTTAAAATGGCAGAAATGATGTGGCCCAAAGAATAAAAAGGGGGTCTTCATCCCTTGCCTATCTTTTTGCCATCAGGCAATTTTTTTTATCCAATTTCAATCAAGAATATAACATTAAGAATGGATTAATTCCATATAACAAACTTTACTTTTCCCTCTCTTTTATCTTTTACCTAAACCTGCATAAGTAGTACAGGCACCATAATTTCTTTTGAAATGCTGTTTTCTCCTTTACATACATGATCTTGAATATAAGGGATCAGACCTTTAAGAGAGAGGTAGCTCTTAATCAAGTGCATCTTTTTTTTTTTTTTTTTTTCTTCTTGAAAGCTAATTAAAGATATATTACTCTAAAATCTCCTATCAGGTATCTTATGGTGTATAGTTTTGGGAAACTCAAGCCAATAGTACAGAAATAATCAAAATGTTTTCCTCTACCTCCAGAGAAGCTAATTAAAAAAAAAAAATCCCCTTTCTCATTTTTTTTCCTTTGTCTTCCCTTCTTAACACTAAATATTGTGGATAAACTATTGTACACATAAAATAAAGGCATGTAAACAGAAACTTCCTCGAATTTATGTACTTCACTACCACAGAATGGCATAGAAACAGAATGGTGTTAGGATTAAATTTAGGTTCCCGTGGAAAGAAATATTACATTGAAAAATAAACCTATAATGGTTGATTATATTTCTAGCCACATTAAATACTTTTGCTGATACACTGAGTCATTAGCATGCGATGAAGTACCCAATTATTACATGCCCTGCTGTTTTCAACTCTTGCAGAGTGTCAGTCTTGGCTTGAAATAAACTGCAGGATGTGAAAGCCATCGCTCTTTCTGTGACGGGTCTGCTGGGCTGATATGCTTTCTGACTTCCTTAGGCTTTTCTTCAGTTGCAAGTCAATGCTAATAGCATGATCCATACTTTTAGTTTTAAAACCATTTTCGCAGCAGAAGAATCCTTAGAAGTTTTTCTTTTATATAGCAATGTCTAGCTCTTTTTATTTTTCCTTTAAAATATCTGAAATATTTATGTTAAAACTTGCCTTTAGCCAAAGAAAATTTTGTTTTTGCTTTTTAAAGAGAGAACAGTATTTGTTCACGTGAAGGCATATGAATGGCACCTAATCTTCAAGTCCTTTTGAATTCCACTCTCACTTCTGTACAACTTGATAGGGGAAAACCTAAAAAACTTCAGGATATGAACATAGTAGGCAAATACCATCTCATATAGTAGCCACTAGCCACTTAGACCCACCTGAGATTTTGATGACTCTATAGGAAATATTAAGAATGGAAAATATCTCATTCATAACTTTTATATGGATTACTCAATAAAATGGTATCTTAATAGATTGCATAAAATATGTTCATAGGCGTTCACCTGTTTTTTTTTCATTTTTAAATGTGGCTACTAGAAAATTTTAAATTATATATGAGGCTTGCTTTTGTGGCTCACATCTCTTTTTAACTAAACTGCCCTGTACTTGACAGACAGATTCATCTATGCCAAATTTTAAGTCTATCTTTAACTATTAGGTTTCTCTTAGTTTATTCTGAAGATTTTAAAAAACTTTTTGGGGAGTAATTACTAGCAGTAGAGAAGACATTACCTTGCTGTTTATCATTTCTCAGTTACTTTTCTTTAAAAGCCTTTGTTTTGTTTCTTCTCACTAACCACTTCATCTTTCCTTATACTGTCTAGAACTCTCTTCATATTCATGTGTTGTCTTAAAAAATAATGGATTACTGGGGTGCCTGGATAAGTGTCTGCTTTCAGCTCAGGTAGTGATATGAGTCTCAGAATCCAGCAGCATTGGGTTCTCTGCTGGGTGGGAAGCCTGCTTCTCTTTCACTCACTCCATGTGGTTGTGCTTGTTCCCTCTCTAGCTGTGTTTCTCTCTGTCAAATAAATAAATAAAAGCTTAAAACAAAAGCAAAGCGCATAACTGATTAAGCAGGTGTAATATGTATCAAAAGTGGTGCACATTCAATGTCCCAGCAATCAGTTCCCCCCAGAACATCATGCCAGTCATCTCTTCTATTTCTCACATTTTCACTATGTCTGCCAAGTCATAATCACCTGAGAAGACTGAAAGTACAATTGTTCATGGATAGAGTATCAGGGTGGCTGTGGTGATTGAAAGAAAGGGTTAAAAATTTGCACATCATCACAATGGCAACAGTCTAGACTTGGATTTTATTTATTTATTTTTTTAGAAATTAGAAGGATGTCCAGAGCAAAAACATTTCTTCTTTCCACACAGAATCTTAAAAAAAAAAGCACTCTGCTGTTTCTTAGCAAATTTTAATGAACCTTTTAAAACAATGAGGAAATATTCCAATGCAATACCAAATAGGAAAAAAAATATTAAGATGGGATACTAGACATTGCTATTAAAAATTCTCAGGAAAGGGCCTTCTATCCCAGAAGTAGCTCACAGAGAAAAAAGAATAATTTAGATGTCTTCTTATGTAATTATTTTCTCTAGCAGACAAACTATTCTGTATTTCAATACTGACTCTGGTAAGAGGTCCAAAAGAAAGCCTTCAAGAGTACTCACAGAATGAATGGCATGCCTCTCCTGCTCCACCCTCCAACCCCCCCACCAAGTTTTTCCAGAAAAGAGGAGTAGTCATTAAATGATATTTATCTTTAAAGAGAATATGTGTTTATTTCCCCTTGTGAAATATTGAAGCATAAAAGGATAAGCTTTATTAAAAATATATTGGATCTGCATTTTATCATGGCATATCCAAGTCAGATCTTTATTAACACTTTTTATTTGGTTGTGGGTATTTGCTTTTTAAGCAAATTTTAGTTTGCATTTGAGGACACTATATGTTTGTATCCAGTTTTCTCCTACTCACAAAAGTACAAAGTATTGCATACCAGTAGAGGGATGATGCTTTGGTCAAAGAGAAAAAAAAAAAGGAGTTTTGTGGCTTGTACACTGAAAATATGAAGATAAAATTGGAATTCTAGAGCAGTTTCTTGAGAGAAGAAAGAGAAAGGTCAAAAACTTCTGATGACAGTAGAAAAAGGTAATCCTTTTTGTAAGATCTAAAAGATGATGGTTGTGTCCATGAATCTCAGTTAACAGAAAGGTCAGTGAGTAGTTTACTGAGTGTCTCAAGGGTTTTAACTACATGATACCAGACATGCACATGTTTCTAGATAGTCACAGAGTTGGTATAGGGTAAGAAAAAATTCTGATTAATTTCTAATTAATTATAAGGTGGTTTTTCCTAGTTCCATTTGGATATGGCTGGCATCATGTAAACAAATCTAATGTAACAGTAATACTTCTATCATAGTTATTCTATTCTTATCTTCCATAGCAAATATAATCATTTCACTTTCACTTCAAACAAGAAAGAATTGAGTGAGTCTTATAAATCTTAGATATGAATCTTCTAGGATCACTAATACACAGAGACTGTAGAGCTGGAAATGATACTCTCTTTTTACCCAAATTCAGTTCATTTTAGATTTTTACCACAAGTAATTCTTTTTTCTTTTTATTCATTCATTCATTCATTCTTTTTTTTTTAAGAGAAGTGGGGGGGGGAGAGTGAGAGAGATAATCTTAAGCAGGTACCACAGCCAGTGCTGAGTCCAACCTGGGGCTTGATCTTGAAATCCTGAGATCATGACCTGAGTGGAAATCAAAAGTTGAACTTACCCACCTGACCCACCCGGATGCCCTATCACAAGTAATCCTTTTGATAAATAATGTAAATATAAATTAGGTTTGGTCTTGAAGATATTATGCTGACCCATAGCTACTTAATTTGGAATAATTTTTTGAAGATAAATCATCTTTATATCACTGTGGGTAATTGGTAATTTCATGTATTTCCTGGTGACCATTTATTGAACACGCACATCTCCATAGTGTTATTCGTTATTTTCAGTGGGAAAAATTCTGTGCTTCTGCATAGCATCACCTCCTCATGCATGCTTATATATTTCTCTTTTTTTAAGTGATTTTATTTATTTATTTGACAGAGAGAAACATAGCTAGAGAGGGAACACAAGCAGGGGGAGTGAGAGAGAGAGAAGCAGGCCTCCCACCGAGCAGGAAGCCCAATGCAGGGCTCCATCCCAGGTCTCAGGGATCATGACCTGAGCCAAAGGCAGTTGCTTAACCAACTGAGCCACCCAGACACCCTGCATTCTTATATATTTCATAAGGAAGCTCAAACACAAAAGTAGCTAGACTCTCTAATTTTTGCAAATTTTCTTTTCACTTGCTACATATTTTTGCTACAGCATTTACTGTATTATTTTTTTACTGCCTGTTTTACAGCAGGAATTGTCTTATTTCTTTGACATTGTTGTTGCACATCATGGTGTTCCACAAATATTTGTTTATTGAAAGATGATTATTCCATAATGAATCAAAAGCCAGAGGACCAGGTAAGATTAAACAGAGAATTTTCTGTCTACTCCCAAGTGAATGTCTTGCTACCTACTATTCCATTCTGACAGCTCTGTCTATACATTCTACATACTTGCCGGTCCAAGCACTGAATTCATATTGGTTCCTGACACTTTCCTTACATGCAATATAATGGCCCAAGTCCCTAAACCAGTTAGGACACAGGCATCTAAGGAATGAAAACTTCAGAAAACCTTTAATTATAAAATCATTTAGAGCATTGACGCATACATTTTGAAATTGTGGATATACACCAACTGCATCTTGGTGTGATAAACTACTAAAAGTAATGTTTACAATTAAGGAAATTGGAAAAGTATGTAAGGCAGGCAATAATCTAAAGAACTTTTTCTTCCCCATCATTAATGAGGTTTATTTGAAACCATCATTTTATTTGCATTGGCTCATATGGTAATACCTTCAGACAAAGAATAAAAGCAGAATAACTGATCCTCATTAGGAAAGAGGCCCAGGAAACAACAGCAAACAGGTTTTTTTTTTTTTTTATGTTTTGTTTTGTTTTAAGATTTATTTATTTATTTATTTGACAAAGAGAGAGAGATCACAAGTAGGCAGAGAGGCAGGCAGAGAAAGAAGGGGGAAGCAGACTCCCCTCTGAGCGGAGAGCCTGATGCGGGACTCAATCGCAGGATCCTGAGATCATGACCAGAACCAAAGGCAGAGGCTCAACCCTCTGAGCCACGCAGGCACCCCAGCAAACAAGTTTTTATTTGGATCAAATAAAGAAAAAGAGGAGGGAAAAGGATTTTGAGATTATAGCTAAGGATCACATAGTCAAAACTGAATTAGCTTATGACAGTATAGTATACATTATTAAGCAACCCCGAGACACACTGATTTCACATGAAAACCTCTTTTATAAAGAAAGATAGTCCTGAATTATACTATATCTCTTTGTCTATTAAGAGATGAAACTGACAGATAATTATTCTCCATTGACAATCTTATGATTAGGAACTATTTTAATTGGTACTCTCACCTGCCATTTAATGTGTGCTTCCATAGTATTTTTTATCCTAATCAATGTCAGATATATTTACTAAGCATGGAAGATGTACAAGACAACTAGGGAAACTTGTTCATAAATAGAGATTTGTTGTTCACTTTAAATAATGATTTATAATATAGAACGCTGGACTATCTGAAGTATCTGTCTTAAAAATGAATACTTTCTGTATAATTACTTTTAATTATGATTAATCAAAACTTTATTCAGCGATATTTAGAAAATCCTGTGCTAATCTGATCTGTAGAGGTTGTCTATATTCTGAAGAAATTTGATGATGATGCAGAATCTTGGACTTTGAAACTAATCTTGATTAGTTCTCCAAGCATTTTTTTAACATTAAAAAAAAAAAATGTTTTAGTAAATTTTGGCATTAAACTCTTTCTTCCAGAAACTAAAGGCCAGGCTGGATTCCCTAAAAAATTGTTCCATTTTTCTCTCTTGACTATTTTGCAACAGAACTACAATGAAGTAATTTGGGTATTTAAAAGCTTGATACAAAGCCTCATTCCTCACATCCAAGTCATTTAAATTCCTTCCTCAGTGCCTGTTTTTCACCAGATTTTGTCCAACTTCAGCAGTTTAGTCCAAAAGTTTATTATCAAGTGAACTTTTGACTCACATAAATGATTTTCAATAAATTATAATTAAATGTATATCAGAGAATTAGACCTGGCAGAGGTGTTTCTATTTTGATTATTAGAAAATAGTATTTTAGGTCTAAGGATTGAACAGTAGTATTCCTACCCTTTGAGTAGAACATTTTCTGTCTTAATTAGGGTACGTTTATTTACTTTTAGGCTTACAGACTGTCCGTACTGAAAACAAGCTTCACAAGCTTTGGTTTTGAATTTTTAATCCTCTAAAGAAAACAGAGTAAAATAGGGCAGATTGCGTTGTTCTTGCCCACAGTTCTTTTCTATTTGTACTATGTTTGTCTTCATATACCGAAAAATGTTCCTTTTTCTACACTGAAATGTTGATGTGCCAAACAAATTGAATTCCTTTTTCGTTCCACATCTTCTTTGGCTGGAACAGGAAGTTGCTCTAGATTTCCATGTAACTGTTGTTTATCAGTATGGTTAAATCCTGTGAACTGGTTCAACATTACTAGATGCTAACATTTTAACCTTCTCTTAGTTTATCTCAAATTTTTTTCCAGACACATATTGAGTTGATATTTAAACGGAATATGAGAATGACTTGTGTTTAGTAGTTTTAAATACAAAATAACTGTCATGTTTTGTGTATACTAGTTTATAAAATTTTTGCTTGATTTGAAAACATTCTAAATTTTACCTCTTATCCTGCTAAATAATCTATGAATATTAAAAATAATCACAATGGGTATGTTCATTTTATGTGAGCTAACTTTAAGAAACCTACGTAAGTACATTTTAAACTCGTTTCTCAATCTGGCAATACATGCAATACGAGATATGATAATTCCAGTTAAGTTTTGAAATCGATAATACTATAAGTAATGATCTACAGAAATGAATTCTTATGGAAAAGTTTCTTGGTTTTTGTTCTGATTTGTTGTTTTTATTTTATTAACAGATATTAATATCATAAGTTAATAGTGGATATTTTTATGTACTAACAACAAAAACTTTCTCTATCTGTATGTTTTCTAGATCCAAAACAATTTTTGCTAGCCTATCAGCACATTTGATTTCTCCATTTGTGCATTCAATGCCAGTAAATTCTATGCTCTCTTACCAACGACCACTATTCCCAGTTATTTTAGACTCACAGCATGGTGGGGCAGTTTTTCTAAATTGTGAGTGAGGAATATCAATAGTATATTAATTTGTGGTGCTTGTTAGAATGCAGGATGCACAGATAGAATACTAATTTGATCGAACAGCAACTCTGTTAAACCTATAGGTTATTCATAGATACATTTAGTTTAAAACACCAATCTAAAGACATTAATGAATGAGAGATAGGATTTGTTATTGGGGAAACACAGAGGTATAAGAAATAGTCAACACTTCAATGACTTGTTCACTAATAAATATCTGAGTCAAAAATGATGTGTGTATAGGGTGCCTGGATGGCTCGGTTGGAAGAGCATGCAACTTAATCTCAGGGTCATGAGTTTGAGCCCTCCACTGAGCATAGAGATTGCTTTAAAAATTCATGTGTACAAACCTGGTGGAATCTCTAGTGGCAGCCAGCTGATCTAATTATACCTAATTTGTGAATAAATCCTGTAACTTTATGGCAAATGTATCTTTGGTTTGGTGCTGTATGTTATATATAAAATAGAAATATAAGAACTCATGGGGAAGAATTATCATGCAGAAATATTTCAAATGTTTTAAGTATTTGAGAGCTATTATGAAGATAAAAATAGTTCTCAATAGTTTGGAGATAATGAAAGCAAATTACAACTTCAAACTCCATACTCTTAAAAAACAAACATTGCTTTTTTATTTGTGTATTAAAATAGATTTCTTATGAATTCTGCTGAACAATATACAAACATAAATGCAAAAAACTCAATGAGTCTCTTCATCTTAGACAACTTGTGCTAATTCAATAAATACCTTTATATGTGACCAGATTTTGAAAATATGGCCTGATTTTAATTAAATTTACCATTCTAACTCTTGAAATACTTTTTTAATTTTAGTTATGTTTACTTCTTATTAAGTGTGATCCCTTTGGGCTTGGATTATAACTTTCTAAGTTAGCACCCCTAAATAATGCAAATGACACATTCTGCAATGTTTAAAAACATTTTTGTATTTTGGCGATAATTAGAAGATGGAGAGACATAATAAAATATCAGAAACCTGGGGCGCCTGGGTAGCTCAGTTCTTAAGTGTCTGCCTTCAGCTCAGATCATGATCCCAGGGTCTTGAGATCAATCCCCCGCATCTGGGTCCCTCTCAGCGAGAAGCCTGCTTCTCCCTCTCCCACTCCCCTTGCTTGTGTTCCCTATCTCACTGTCTCTCTGTGAAATAAATAAATAAAAATCTTAAAACATATATCAGAAACCCATCCTTTAAGTTTACATAACTTCTTTTATGAAACCTATAATAAACATAACATTTCTTCTCAATGTATTTTCTTCAGAAGCAGGTTTTATGACCTTTTGTGTGCAAGAATAATAACAGACTTTCATAAATTATTTGAAATATATACATAAGATTTAAGTCATTATCAACTTAGGTTAAACTGATGTACAACACAAATTATGGCCAAAGGTGAAATAACTTCTTTTAGAGACATCCATTCACTAATGAGTATAATTATTTTACAGATTCTCCTGTCTAATATGATCATGTAAACTCTACCACTAAGTCAATTACAGAAAAAAGAAACCTAGAAAGCTGTCCTCTACTACATTATTTCTTTTGTTCTCGTCATGATTTTACTACTTTGAGTATTTTTGATGAATTGTTGCTTTAATCTTTTTATTTTAATATAATTAGAATATGTAAATATGTATTAAGAAAAGTTAACCAAAATTGCCAAAAAGTTTTACAGACAATAAAATATTTATCTTGTCTTTTTTTGGTAAAGACTTTATGTATTTATCTGAGGGAAAGAGAGACAGAAAGAGAGAGCACAAACAGGGGAAGGGGTGGAGGGAGAGGGAGAAGAGCAGGCTGCCTGCTGAGCAGAGGGAGGGGGCAACTACATGGGGCTCTATCCCAGGACCCTGAGATCATGATCTGAGCTGAAGTCAGACACTTTACCCACTGAGTCACCCAGGTACCCTCATTGCTCTTACCTTTTAAATGTATCTTGAATCCGTCTCCCTTTTCCTATCTCCACTGCCACCAATTTAGTTGCTGACACCTAACTCACCTCTACTTTTACCCTGGTGTTCTACATTTTTACACTTCCAGAATTTTTGTCCATACCGAACACTGATCTTAAACAAAAATCTTATAAAACAGATCACATCATAGTCTTGATTAAACTGGTTATTTCTGTTGTAGTTCACTCCAATTTGTAAAGTTTAGTCTTTTTAAAAGACTGTCCCTTCTTTTAATTTCTGTATTTTGAAATATATATATGACAGTTGTCTCTTTTGATCCACTGTGTTTCATTGTAAGAATATTTCCATGTGTGTTGTTTTGTTGTGGTACACACTTGTGATTAACATTATGACTTGAAGATTGTAAAATATAGACTGTAAATATAAATATATTTGCAACCTGGCATCTACTTCTACTACTTGTCTATGGCCATTGCTTGTCTGACACATGTCTGGTAAACATAGATGAATGAATGGGTGTATGAATTATGCTTTAGGTATGTAGGTGGTTACAGATATAGCTTTGATTTGCACATGAGTTTAGCGCGATTAGTTTGGAATTTTAATCTTGTAATTCAGCTTCTTTCTCTAAATGCCATCCATCTCACATCTTACACAGATTAATCCAACAGTTTAATTTCCTTGATTCCAAATGCTTTGTCTTTTACAACCACCACCTGAAATTTATTTTCTATACAGCTATAGTATTTGCCATATCATTCCACTGTTTAAGTCTCTGATGGTTTTCTTTTGCTTTTAAAATTAATCCAGACTTTAAACATTGTGCATATTCTGATGTATCCTTTCTGCTTCAAATTTATTTTTGTGATTCTCTGCCTTGAAAGTTACAGTTGTGTCAAGCTTTATTTTCTTGTTTTATGTGAGTTACATGCCTTTTGTTAAAACAGGACTTGCACAAAGTTTCCTTCTTTCTGGGATTCTTCCTTCTTTTTTGCTTAACTTCTACTTATCATCTCAATTTAAATTTTGTTGTATTTCTGGGTGTTCTCAAACAAGATCTGAAGGTTCTGCATTCCAGATATAAATCATAGCATTGTACTTCTGTCAGAGTAACCTCCATCTTCAGCGGTGCTGACACAAAATAGAAGTTTATCTTTCCATGATGAGCCAGGTGACCAGGTTAAGACACACCCATGCAAATATATTTTCACACAGGTTGTAAATTTTATGTTGGTTCTATTATTTCATTTATTAGGTATAACAATAACAACTAAGAGGGGAAATGAAGAAGTTATGTGAGGCTAATAAGCCATTGATAAAAGACAAAGAATCAAATTTATGAGAAATTTTTTTACATCAAGTACTATCTAAGCACTGGTTGCCGTTTGGGCATTACAAATTCCACTGGATGAAAAATCCTACCTATCAAATATCTACACTAATTCCTACTCTACTCTATAAGGGAGAAAGTGTTATTATTTTAATACGTAGACAGGTTTTACAGAAAGTGCTTTTGTGGACTTTCCTTGGGGAGGGTGAGTATGCTGGCAGAGGGGATGATTGGGAGAGGATGGAAATGTGTCCTTTCCTGCAGGAGGGCTGACAGGTAAAAGATGGAAGGTAAGGTAATTAGCAAAACTATGTGGGAAGAGAGGTGCTTCTAGGGCAGTTCCTGAGATGAATCTGTAAGTGATATCCCCATTTGTACACTGGTGTAATAGGTTTCAATTTAAAATGAAATTAAAATATAATGAAGCAAATTTGATGTCTGCCAAGTTTGTTAAAATCGAGTCCTACATTTACTCACACTTCCCAACCAAGCTGATACATGTAGAAACATGAAAGACTCTAGAATGCTTGTATCTTTTCTCTGATTTGGAAGCAAACAAATATGTATATGTATTTAAAAAGTCTTTCAGAAATAAGTTCCTCATTATACATACAATAATAGTTACTTAATATGTAATTTTTAATGAGTTGAGGACAATGAGCTAAGGCTTGTATTCAACTAGTAATATTCTTATGTTAAGATCATAAATTATTCCCTTTCTACTGGCCAACCATCTTGTACATTCATTTAATATACAGGTATACACATACTTGCATATACACACAGAACTACATAGCTGCATATACAAAGCTGAAGTGACAGGTGGAGAAGTCAACATTGCCGTGTTTTATTGTTGGAAAAATGCAAAAACAAACAAGCAAAAAAACGTTTTGAAGGACATTTTCTTCCTGAGTATGTGTCAGTAATTTCATTGGATTTTCTTTAAAATAATGGTTATTTTTCATATCAATTGGGACAATTCAAAACAACAAATAGTTCAAAACCTATTGATCAATAATTTTTATTATGAAATTCATATTTTGCATGCAATTGCTAACTTTTCTTCTAGGGAATTATAGTTTGACTTTCAGAACTTTGTACTTTTGCTCAAAGATATATTTAAATGATAAGACTATCCCTAGTGATACAAGGTGAGAATGCCACATTAACTACTTTATCAAATGTGTTATCTTGAATGTATAATAACTACTTGTTCACTGTTAAGAAAAATTGAGGAGCCAGTACTCATGGGAGAATGCTTTTAAAAGTAGATTAGCTTCCAACATAAATTAAACATTACTATGTGTCAACCTCTTAAAGGGCCATTATCTGAATTCCTGACTTATTAGACAAAAATATCTTGATATTCCTTTCTTCTAAATTTGAAATAAAAATATTTCGTTTCATAAAAAATGAAAACTCATACCTATGAATGGATGAATGTTGATAACTTTATTAACTAAAAGTAGTTTTCAAAATAATTGTTTAGAATATTTTGTTTGTCTATAGAAAGACAGGAAAGGTGGAGTTTTATTCTTTTATGTACTTGTCAAAGTCCTGAGATGTGTATACCTAGCAAAATTCTCCTTCAGTCATTCAAAAAGCACATTAGTGGAGCTCTAGAATATTGAGGGAACATAGTTTTAAGCAGGGCTTCTCTGCAAGTATGTATCCATTTGGTGATCCAATTATTTGGACTTACAGTATCACATTCCTGGTTAACTTGGATGGGTCATATTATTTGTGCAGTAGGTTGACAAAGAAACTATGTGACATTTTCCAATTTTCTTATTCTTTTCCTTTTCAAACACCTGAAATTCTGTTTCTTCTGTGTTATTGGATACATGCTTAATACTATATAAATGATCCTTAAAAAATATCAAGCACATGACTAGGTTTTATGGAGAATAGATAGTCCTCATTAAAAGGATCTTATGTACCACATCTTTATTCATTCATCTCTTTGAAAAAAATGTGTTATTATAGATACATAGTCATGCACTTTAAAGTTTTAAACATGCAATACTTCAGCTGAGGAATATTTAATATTTTTTCCAGACATTTTCCATGACTTGCAATGTTGTTTATAAAAATTATTTAGCAGAATTCTAGTAAGCCCAAAGTATGTAGAAGCAAGAAAAGAAAACAAGAGTGGAAATGAGTGAAATAGAAATGGACAAACAATAGAGAAAGATCAATGAAACCAAAAGCTGATTCTTTTAAAATTTAAATAAAATTGACCCTTATTATGAGCACTGAGTAATGTATGGAAGTGTTGAATCACTACATTGTACACCTGAAACTAATATGACACTGTATGTTAACTATCCTAGAATTAAGAGAAAAACTTAATTTAAAAAAAAAAAAGGATCTTATGATGTAACTAGAAAAACCAAACTCCAAAAAGTAGATTTTCCCCACATATTTTAAGCTAATAGATACATATTAATATGTACCTATCAAATTAAAAACAATCTTTGAGTTTGAAAGTTTGAAAACTCCTCCTAGAGAAACTTGCTTAAATTAATTTAATTTAGTTTTCCAGAATTATTCAGCCAGTGAGCATGTTTGTTTTCTTTCAATCTCTTTTGCCATACTGTGTAGTATTAGACTTTCTTGGGCACATCTAACAGATACGTTGTGGACCTTAACTCACAGACCTGATTTCAGAATTCCTCAAAAGTCATTTAAAGTCTCAGGCTTACTGTTTCTACTTGTAATATGTTGGGCTGTTGGGTCAGATGCTTTCTAAAGACTCCTCAAGTTCCAAGTCTGGATGATTTCAATTAGAGATCAAGTGCTAAACTCCAGGCTGCTGTTAGTGTGATAGACCCAAGAGGAGAGAGACAGTGTGGATTCTTTGATGTTTGTTTAATTAGATTTGTTCTACAGGAACAGATTCTTAATAAACATTTCTAGATGTTTTTTCTAGGATATCAGGTAAATAAGTGTTTGATGCATAAGTTTGGGGTTAATGTTAATCTATCCATATTTAACATGCCAGAATGTCAATCTATCTATTAAACTGTTAATGCAGTTAATTAAATTTTGCTTTCAGAGTTTTTTTGAAAAATAATTTTATATATCTTAAACTAAGAATGGCATCATTTCTCCTGCCAAATTTAGATATGGGCTATCTCCAGGGCTGACACAGATCTCTAAACATTTCGGTGAATTTATTCTCCCTTGTTCTCCATGGCATTGCAATGTATAATATTTACTCACACATGACTTCTGTTAGTTAATGTCTTCTTCATCTTCACCTCATTTTACTTTAATCTTCAGAGAATTTGAACTGCCAATTTACTTTTTCTGTTATTAGTTTTACCTTTTATGTTTGGAGTGACAGGAAAGATTTTGAAAATGCTAACAGTATGCCAGTATCTGTCTGTGGAGTCCAGTTGGATTTTAAAGGGTTTTTATATTTGTGTATTTGATCTTATGTACATTGGCAATTAGCAAATTTTCTCTCATAATAATGATTTCCCCTCCCACTCTTTGTGATCTTTTCATTATCTGCTTAAATTGATAGATCAATAAGTAGGATAATCTTAAATTGAATGTTTTTTTCTTTTGTCTTTTCATCCATGTTTCTTATCATCCATAAGAATCCCTAAGTTAATCATTCTCAAGTTTTATTTTGCATCAAAATCATCTGGTATGTTTGTTTAAAGTGCTTATTTCTGGGTCTCATTCACAAAACTTCCAATTTAGTAAGATCTAAATTATACCCTAGGAATCTGGAATAAACTGTCTCTTAGCAAAACATATATTGAGGAAACAAGAGTTGTAAATGATTAGAGAATGATTTTGCACCTTAAGAAATGAGATTGGCTTCTAGGCTACAGGGATTGGCATAGCACCAAAGGACATCTCCCTGAGCTATTGTGGTTGGCATTAATCTTTATTTGCACAGTAGAAGTATCTAAAGGACATGCTTAGAGTGAGAGGAAACACAATCCATTGCTTTCTAGAGCTAAATTATTAAATTCCTGTATTCTTTATTCTTTTGTATTAGATATTATCTTCAAGAATACAAAAGTCCTGTGTTTGATTTTTTTTCAAAGATTTTGTTTATTTATTTGACAGAGAGAAACACAGTGAAAGAGGGAGCACAAGCAGGGGTAGTGAGAGAGGGAGAAGCAGGTTTCCCTGCTGAGCAGGGAGCCCAATGTGGGGCTCGATTCCAGGACCCCGGGATCGTGACTTGAGCCAAAGGCAGACACTTAATGACTGAGCCACCCAGTTGCCCCAAAAGTCCTATTCTTATCTAGAATTTTGCCCTACTCCAAAAGCTACAGAATACAAAGGGTAAAAGTAAAGAGAAAATATACCAGACTAGGCCAAAGAATCTTAACTTTTTGTCTTTAATCTACAACATACCAAATTTTATAACCTGGCATAAATCAGTTCATCTTTTTGAATTTTAGTTTCAAAAATCTATCAAATGGATTAAATGATATAAAAATACTTTTCAACTCTTATATACTGACTTTGGAAATAAGGGAGATTATTTAGTATAATTTAGTTTCTCCTTAAATTCTGGAAGCAGTATATCTAGTTTTATGAGAATTCTGATACGATGCTGGAGGAATGCAAGGCTACAAATTACTGATTTTATAACAGTTTCCTACATACTGCAGGTTAATATTTCCCACGATTTCCTTCCTGTGCACACAGCTATTTTCATTTTGGCAAGCTTTCCATTTTTTACTATAGTCCTCTTAGCTGGGAGTTTCTTGGGACTATCTTAACCCATAATACAATATACAATGGAGTTCAGTATCAAGGCTGTAATATTTAGATACTAAAGGTAGTAAAATGTAGATCTGTGCAACATTAACTTTGTTTTCATTGCAAGGTGAGTTTATATAATAAAAGAGCAAACATCTTAAAACAAAGGGATTTTAGGCTTCATAGAAAACTTGGTATTGATTAGAGCCATAATTAAATCTTCATGGCTAATAGCAAACATAAAGTGTAGTCATCACAAGCCTAAATGTGGACTTCTTTTCTCATATATTCATAAATATAATATAACAATTATTCATTTTTATTTTTATTTTTTATTATATTTTAAAGATTTTGTTTATTTATTTGACAGAGAGAGATCACAAGTAGGAAGAGAGGTGGGCAGAGAGAATGGAGGAAATAGGTTCCCTGCTGAGCAGAGAGCCCTATGAGAGCCTCCATCCCAGGACCCTGAGATCATGACCTGAGCTGAAGGCAGAGGCTTTCACCCACTGAGCCACCAGATGCTCTCATTTTTTTTTTTTTAATCTTGTAAGCATTTTGGACTTTATAAGAAAGAGTCTTAAAAAAAAGGGTGGGGGGAATCAAGGCTTGAAACTATTGGTTTCTGATGAGGAATATTCTCCTCTTAAACACATAATGTATCACCATTACTTTCAAGTGGTTATTAAGCACAGAAATTCAGCAGAAGCTCTGCTGACATAGACCAGAGTATGTAAATACTGCTTTTGGGGGCACCTGGGTGGCTCAGTTGGTTAGGCAACTGCCTTTGGCTCAGGTCATGATCCAGGAGTTCCAGGATCGAGCCCCACATCGGGCTCCCTGCTTGGCAGGAGGATTGCTTCTCCCTCTTTCACTCCCCCTGCTTGTGTTCCCTCTCTCACTGTGTAACTCTCTGTCAAATAAATAAAATCTTAAAAAAAATTAAAAAAAGTAAATACTGCTTTTGTCCTTCAGAGCTAGACCAAACAAAATCCAAAACCCAAACCCCCCTCAAAAAAGGAAGAAATAATAATATATCCAAACATGCATGTTCTGTACAAACAGCATAATGCATTTGCTCCCAAGAAGAAGGCACCCAGCATCTATAAAGGATGTTCCAGCAACATGCAGAAGAGGAAAAAGGAGATGCAAAAAAAAAAAGAAAAGAAAAAAAAAGAAAAGAAAAGAAAAGAAAAGAAAAGAAAAGAAAAGGAAGGTAAAGAAAAGAAAAAGGAAAGGAAAAGTCCAAAAATCTGAAATGGTACATAGTTGCAAAACGCATCCAGTGTGTGATTGTTTTGCCTGCATCTAAATGTTTCTCTGGAAGCATCGTGTGAATGAGATAATCAAAGGGAATATGTGAAATATTTGGTTAAAATCTCTCCCTTAGTTTCAGCAATTTCATGTGGAACAAAATTCTCTTAATGAAAGCCAATACATCCGTACAACTATACAATCCTTCATATGCAATTAAAAAGAGAGGCCTATATCCTTATTATAAATAAGAGGAAATATATTAATTATAATATTTAAAGTATATTATTGCTAACCAATCATATTCTTTTCCATAGATGCCTACAAATAAGTATTGACATAGAGTCCGCTATTATATGTTTGGAATTACATCTAAATAACAATTTAAACAAGATTGGAATTAAAGCTTAGTTATGTCCTCTAATGAGTGCTTATAAAACTAAAATTTTAAATTTCAAAATCTTAACATAAACTTTCTCAGACAAATATCTAATGATCTCTAAATAAATATGCTACACCACCTTACTATTTTGTTTGTCTTAAACTACCTTACTATTTTAAGGATACCTGCTTATATATTTAAAAATGGAATATATGTATGTATATATTATATAATATACATGTATTTGTGGGAAATAACTATCTATAAAGTTATATTCAATTATTAATATTCATCTAAAGTACACTTATAATTATGAGTGATTGATACTCATTGTTACAACAATAGAAATGGCAGAAGAAGATAAGTGTGATTTCTTGAACTTTGTTTTCATTTATTATACAAACTTGTTTTTAAAAAGATATGTGTAGGTGAGACTGGGTGGACTCTTAGTATCAGGGGGTAGTGATCTCATGGGTTGTAGGGTCACGCCGCATCAAAAACCCTGTGTGGGGCTCTGAGCTCAGCTCAGCTTTAAGATTCTCTCCCTCTGACCCACCCCAACTCACACCCACTCTCCCTCTCTCTCTCTCTCATAAGCAAATAAATCTTTGAAAAATATATAAAAGGTATGTATATGCACTCACATGTGTATTACATATTCATATACATATTTATTTAACTACACGTTATGTTTCAATGTGTGTTCTAATTTATATGACATTTTCATGAGTAACACAATTATCTTTCACTTCTGGGATTTTTACAAGAAAATTTGATGCTCTTTCTGCATAAATATGATGGTAAAGATATTATTCTCTCTTTTTATTTTAAATATTTATTTATTTTAGAGAGCGAGTGTGAGAGAGGAGGCATAGGGGCAGAGGCCAAGGGAGAATTTCAAGTAGACTCCCTTGAGCTCAGAGCCTACATGGGGCTTGATCCCAGGACACTGGATCATTACCCCAGCCAAAACCAAAAGTTGAATACTTAAGACTGAGCCAGTCAGGTGCCCCAAGATGTTCTTCTGATAAAAAGGGAAAGCTATTTGAGTTGGCATACTTGTTAAGAAAAATTGTGGCAAAATGATGATTTCTAATTTATTTTATTAAAGAAATTAAAAGAGAAAACATTAAACAAATTATAAAAGCATACTGAAAATTATTTAGGTTGATAACCAAAATATTCAGGATAACGTAAAGCCAGTTTTAAGTAATTGGTCATTATTATTATTATTTTTTTAAGATTTTATTTATTTGACAGAGAGAAACACAGCCAGAGAGGGAACACAAGCAGGGGGAGTGAGAGAGGGAGAAGCAGGCTTCCCGCAGAGCATGAAGCCGGATGTGGGACTCGACCCCGGGTCTCCGGGATCATGACCTGAGCCAAAGGCAGTCGCTTAACCAACTGAGCCACCCAGGCGCCCCTGGCCATTCATTTTTTTAAAAAGAGTTCTATTATTGTTTTAAGTATGGAACTTTTACTTTCATAAGTATCAGACAAGCATATGAAGTACATCTACTGTCAGATTTCAATCAAATAGAGCATGCATTTTATGAAAATGCTAAGTTTATTAATTACTTGCAAAGTAAGTCTATAATATATAAGAAATTAAGATGTTAACTTCTGTTACAGAGTCTATGTAAAGCATTTTATAAAATAGTACTTCTATTTTTTTATAGATCACTGCTTTTTCAAAGTTCTTAAATAGTAAGGTACTTTCAAATTCAGAACTTAAAAAATTTTTTTTGAGAAATGAACATTGTTAAAACACAAAGCAGCTATGAATAGCTTGGTTCTTTTTCTCTAAATATTAAAAAAAACTTGCTAATTAAAAATTATAACATGGATTCATTTTAATAGTTGGACTACCTAGTATACAGTTTACTTCATGAAATTACACTTTTTAAAAAAAATATTTATATTAGACTACAAGGTGTAATTTTGTGAAACATATTAAGTACACAAAAATGTTCATAGCCTACTTTCAAATTCATTTCCAGTTAAAGAAATAATTTTTTTCCTACTTTTAAAAGATAAGGTATATTAGCATATTTTACTTCAATAATTTTCTTTGAAGTTTCTCCAAATATTCACTACCAACTTTAAATTAAAAGTCTGAGAGCTACAAAGAGGTCTATCATTGTGATACTGTTGTATTGGAAAGTTAATAATTTGATTATTTAAAATCCCACGTAATTAATTATATCAGCTAAGATTTATTGATCATGAACAAAGCAGTGATAATATAAAGATGAACTCAACAGTTTCAGATTTTCAGGCTTACAGGATTCCAAATGTTAGAAAATTTTCTTAAATCAAGCCAGATGTATTCTTGTTATTGTTCTCAGGTTTTACCATATCTTCTAAGCCAATCTCCTTTATAAATGAGAAACAGAATAAATCTTCCCTGTGGATCTTTTAAACTTTCACTTTATGATCCAATTAATAGTCCTATAGCATTTTTTTTCACTTTATTTTCAAAGATTTTCATCATCTTACAATGTGCTAAATTTCAGTATCATCAAATTAACAAACTGAATGTGTAGGCCTGAACACGCTACTCAGATATATAGTCTTCCCAGAACAGAGTACAGTAGACAGCTCTCATTTCTCAAGATCCAAAATAATTATTCATGTAACCTGAGACTGATACACAACCTTCAGTAACTCTAACTATTGTTATACAATTAACCAGAAAAATCTCAAGATGGGCATCTGGGTAGCTCAGTGGGTTAAAGCCCAGGTCACGATCTCAGGGTCCTAGAATCGAGGCCCATATTGGGCTCTCTGCTCAGCAGGGAGCCTGCTTCCTCCTCTCTCTCTGCCTGCCTCTCCTCCTGCTTGTGATCTCTCTCTCTGTCAAATAAATAAATAAATAAATCTTAAAAAAAACCAAAAAAGCTTTAAAAAAAAAATCTCAAGATGGCACATTTCCCATAAAATCTTGACAAGTAATACTCCCATGTTCTATAATAACACACATTGTGTATTCTTTTCTTTTTTTTTTTTTTTAAGATTTTATTTATTTATTTGATAGAAACACAGCTAGAGAGGGAACACAAGCAGAGGGAGTGAGAGAGGGAGAAGCAGGCTTCCTGCTGCCAAGCAGGGAGCCGGATGCGAGGCTTGATCCCAGGACTCCAGGATCATGACCTGAGTCAACTGAGCCACCTTGGTGCTCCTGCTTCACTACCCTTAATTAGGCATTTCTGGAATAGTAGTTGAACCCAATTTTATATATCAGCTTGGCCTATGTTCCCCCATTGATTCCACTATAAAGCATAATTTTCTCTTTTTCTTTAATTTATAAAAGACAATTTTAAACTGATTACTAGAAATAGTACATCAAAACCCATTTCTCAACCACTCTTTCTTGTGATTCTTTTCTACTCAAATACTTTATACACATGACTATGTAGCAGCCAAGGAATCAAAACATTTAAAATGACAGCTTAGGTTTTGTATGCTTAATCTTTCTTGGGAAAGAGGGAAACAATAGTGAATTTACATTAAAGTATATCTATCATTGCTCATCTTTAAAGTTTACAATTGAATTATTATTTATTTCACATTGCTTTTCTTATTGTTGTGCCTCTTCCTCTGTTTTCCTGCTGACTAAAGGAGCCTGAAGCAATCCATTCTCTAGTCTCCAAAAGCTTTGGTGAACATTAGACGTGCTCTCCTCGGGCTTCTGCTACTCTGTACTTTTTTTTTTTTAAGGTAAAACACTATTCCACTATTTTTAAAAAAACACCCCAATTATGACTTCATTGTTTTCTTGTAATACTATTTATTTTCCACTGCAAGATCTAAATGTGCTTTTGAGGAGCATCTGGGGGGCTCAGTGGGTTAAGTGTCTGCCTTTGGCTCAGGTCATGATCTCAGGGTCCTAGGATCCAGCCCAGGTCAGACCCCCTACTCAGTGGGGAGTCTGCTTCTCCCTCTCCTCCCTCCTTTTGCTTCACTATCTCTGTCTTTCTCACAAATAAATAAATAAGTAAATAAAATCTTAAAAAAATAAATAAATATGCCTTTGAAATAGCTCTGGAGCTTAAGTAATTTTTATTGCTATTTTAAATTACATTAGTTCTACATGTGTAATTAAATTCTGCTTGTCTACATAACTGATCAATCATAGGTTACCACACTAAACAGGGCAGAACACTCTCAAGCTTGCAGTAATTAGTATGGGCATATATTACTTTCTTATAACATTTTTGTTTCAGATCTTGTTGCTAAAAATTAAAAAAATACCAAACTATGCCTTATTTTTCATACACATTTTGAAAAACCCTCCTACTAAAATTAAGATTTATTTATTTTTTATTTTTTTATGAGTGTGGTGGGTTTGAAAGTTGATGAATTAAGTTAAATCTTATTGGATCACATTTAGAGTTCTATAGGAATCATTCTGTAAGAATTACCAAAATATTTTTAAAATATAAAAAGCATAGTCAAGAATTAAAATGAGCTCACATTTTAACCTGTAATTCTTAATTATTTTTCCTAAAAATGCCAAGATGCGGGAAACTTAAACATACTCTTGGACGGACCTCTTACAGCTGTATAGATTTTATAAATAAGAACTATAAATAAGAACTATAACTGATAAGAGGAAATGGAAAGACCCTCATCAACTCCAGAATCAGTATTTTTTAAAACTATGTGTAATTCAGAAATTAACTTTCAATGGTGTCATATGTAAATTAGATCCTGTATAAAGTGGTCTTAAAAAATCAAATAGGGTTATTATATCCTTTTGTCAAGTGCAATTCATTCTAACTATTCAACATTAGGAAAAAAATCTCATGCAAAGAATAAAATGTCATACAGATCAACAAACTAATCAAATGTGATTTTATGTTGCCAGGCTTCTGTAGTTGTTTTTGTAATAGCACATTATTCTGTTAGGATATATTCTGTTAGGTTGATATACAGTACTCTGAAAGATTAAAAGCAGACAACGTCAGTATCTTAAAATGTAGTATGTTAAACTCTTAAACCTCAATTTTCTTGATTTATTATCACTTTAACATCATACATGAGTATGTTTCATCTTAGTTGCATTATCTTATTAACACCATCAAACATAACAAATAATGTGGGAAATGCATGTATCTAATCTATTTTATTAAAAGAAAGTCTTTAAAACATTTCTTAATCATTGTATGACTTTAGTTTTGAATTTTTCTGTTTCCAAACTTTAATATTTAGGGGAAAGTGAACACTATACTTTGGTGGAGTTCCTGAGTTTAATCTGATATTTATTCTTTACTTGGACTATTGAAATTATATAACACCTAGGTAATGATTAAGTGAAAAGGATTGTGTATTTCATTATATACAGACCCTTGAGTCCATACTTGAGAATGTTGTTGATAGTCTGAGCTGAAATCTCTGCAGGTTGTTAATGGTGAAGGAGTAGAGGAAAAATTATTTTCCATTCCCTACAGAGCTAAGTTGAGACTCACAGTACCATTAACCTGATTTTCTGGGGTGCCTGAGTGGTTCAGTTGGTTAAGGGTTCAGCGTCTGCCTTCAGCTCCTGTCATGATCTCAGGGTCTGAGACTGAGCCCCAGGTCATCATGCTCTCTGCTCATCAGGGAGCCTGCTTCTCCCTCTTCCTTCTGTCTGCCATTCCCCCGGTTTGTGCTCCCAGGTTTGCACTCTCTCTGCCCAATAAACAAATAAATCTTAAACAAAAACAAAAAAACCTGATATTCCAGAGTCAATTTTTCCTAATTGGAACTCAGGCCTGCCCCAGTAGTTGAAGACGAAGGAGGATTGCCCTTTTATCTTCAAGTCATATAGATCTCTGAGCTATTCAGATTCCTAACTTTGTAAGGGAGGGGAATCTATCAAGGGAGCTAACTTCATTGAACAATGGTGACAGTTATAAGGAAATGGAATAAGGAGAAAATTATCATAACCAGTAAATCACTGAGTTTATTTATTAAATGATTTATAGGTGATTAGTTTCTATAAGATTTTAGATGTTATGCATAAATATAAGATCTACTTTCTTCTTTTATCATCCCCATTTTTCAAATGAGTAAATAAATAATTATCACAAGTTGCCAAGGATAAACTGGTTCCTCAGTTAAACACAAATTTTATTGGTGGTAACTTTAATCCCACTGGCTCTTGCTCTTCTTTTTGTTAGTAGATCCTTACTCTTGCAACATCTCTGACAACAGGAGTTCTTAGATGTATCACTTGTGCTGAAAATACATTTTAGTTGCTAGCTTGGAGTTTCTTGCTCACCTGCTCAGTTCTGCCTCCCCAGTATTGTCAGCAAAGGTGTCCAGAGAGTCTTTAACTCTCTGCATGTGTGCTTGGTCCTGCCCAAAAAGCCTCCTGACACATTAATCCAGGAAATATTACTGCTGCATTTTTCTATGACACTCTGAACTCTGACAAATAGGGAACTACTGTGAGGAACTAGTCAAAATGTTTCCATTTCCGAAGTAATGCCCTGCCATAGGCATTTGAGTTGTACCTGAGCCCTCCAGATTGGAAACAGTTGAATTCTATCATATTGCCAGTATTCCTTGTTGTGAGGAAGATCAATTATTATTCATTATGCATCAATGTCTTTGAATTTTGGTAAAATTAATACTTTCCCTTGTAAATCATAATTTTCTTTTTCCTAGTATGGAGTGGGGGAAGAATATGTAGGGAGGGATTTACATTGTATTTAGAATCATAGGCCATATCCAAAGACCAAAATTGTGTGTTTTTTAATTTGACCTAATAGTTTTCTTTTCTTCAAAGTGTTCACTTTGAGGAAGGCTCTTGGTCTCTAATGTAGATAGACTGATGGACTTCATTACCAGCTGTCCAGACACATGCAGGCACATCTGAGTTTCTGTATTAGATACAACCTAGCCTAAAACTGGTAACCATATTGCACTTCGAGGAGGCATTTGTTCAGGTGATAAGCTTATGGACTTTTGTGTTTTAATTGATATACAGTTGACATGTAGCACTGTGTAAATTTAAGGTATGCAATGTTGTGATCTGTTACATTTATATATTGTAATATTACTACTATAGTGTGAGCTAACATCCCCATGATGTCTCATAATATTTCTTTTTTAGTGGTGAGAATATTAAAGACATAATCTTTAGCAAATTTGAATAGCAATACAACATTGTTAATTGTAATCACCGTGTTGTGGATTAGGTCTCTGGAACTTATTCATCTTCAAACTGTAAGTATGTACTCTTTGATCAGCATCTCTTCCATTTCCCCCCACTCCCTGCCCCCAGTGATCATCATTCTATTCTCTGTTTCTATGAGTTTGGCTGTTTTAGATTTAACATATAAGTGAGATTATATAATATTTGTCCTTCTCTGACTTATCTCACTTAACATAATGCCCTCAACATCCATCCCTATTGTCTTCAACGGCAGAATTTCCTTCTCTTTTATAGCTAAATACTATTCCATTGTATATGTATACAACATCCTCCCTATCCAGTCGTCTGTTGATGAAACTTAGGGTGTTTCCATATCTTGGCTATCGTGAATAATGGTGCACTAAACATAGGGTGTTTCTTAATAGAAAAATGGAACATAGACCACTAGTGATTAATAATTAATATGCCTATTATGCTGTCTATTTAATGCAGTCTTAAATGGGCCTTTGGAAAATCTTGTATGCAATGCAATCAAAGGTGATTTATCTATAAAATTCCTGATGTATTGATATTTTGTGTGATATGCTAAAGAGGAGGAATCTATATGTACTGAACAACAGAAGTACATGTGATGGTATTGACAATATGTCATAAAAATTTGGGGACCTGATTTTAATTTTTACTCAGAATTTAGGGTAGCAGTTGGAGACCTGATACCTTTACTGTCAGAGATGGCCTGTTTTTGTTTTCACTGATACAAAGCTTAATTTGGCTTGGAGCCACAAATCTTACTATTCCTATACCAAGACCTTATCTAAGATGCTATCTTTTTACCTCCTTTTAGATACAGAACTGTGATATTTCTATTGATTCTACATTTACTCGAATTATTATTTAATCAATAAACATATGGGCTATAGATAAAGAGAAAATTTCGTATAATTTATCAATATTTCTGGGAAGACAAAAATAATTGATGCGGCATTTGCATTATTAAAGCAGTTGATAATTTACTTCGGTTGTAAGCAGACACCTTAGGAAATGTTTCTGATACTTAACATACATTATCATGGCCAAATAGAAGAAGCATTTCCCTTTAAATTTCCTGCTGATATTTGCATCTCTCTTGTAGTATATAACGGAGAAACAATGGGGAACAATGTCTCTTCCCAATTGCCAAAAAGCCCTCTCGCTAAAGGAGCAAATTAGAACTGTAATATTTGGAGAAAAGTTCATTGGTGAAAAAACATGCTGATTTTACACACTGACTTTTAAGTAGGAAAGCACCAAGCTTCAAAACCTAGAATTGTCGGCGGCGCCTGGGTGGCTCAGTTGGTTAAGCCACTGCCTTCGGCTCAGGTCATGACCCCGGAGACCCGGGATCGAGCCCCACATCGGGCTTCCTGCTGGGCGGGAAGCCTGCTTCTCCCTCTCTCACTCCCCCTGCTTGTGTTCCCTCTCTAGCTGTGTTTCTCTCTGTCAAATAAATAAAATCTTTAAAAAAAAAAAAAACAAAAAAAACCTAGAATTGTCTTAGTAGTTAATGTTGTGGCAATTCTTGACCTGGCATTTGGGTTGCTGTGAACTGAATTTCTATATTTCAATTTATAGAACAGGTGAAGCAATCTAGGACTTCAGCTTGCTGCATAATTTTGACAGTTTTGCTTTGTACTACTTCCTACACCAGTCTATTTCACTTTAGGGAAAAAGGGAATGAGGAAAGAAAAAAAAAAGAAAAAAAAAAAAGCACACCTAAACATTTCCACAAAATAATCAAGACTATGTTTATGGACATGTGAGTCAATGATAAGGTAATCTAAGACTCATTTCTGAATAGCAGTTCAAATATGGAGTAGAGATTATGTGCATTCTATTGCTGAGTAACAGTGGACAGCCATGAATTTCCTAGGAAACAGAACCTTAAATAAGAAAGGCTACCTTGGAAATGTACAGGGTAAACAAAAAGATTTTACAATGAATAAACTTGTATGAGTTCATGGAAGAACATATTCCTAATGGATAATTCTTAATTATCTGCTGGCTAGGGATGTGTGTGTAGTAATGTAGGGAGAAACAGGAAGAAACTGTTCAAACAAGATTTCAGAGGGTTAGAGTGAGTGTTTCTTGGCAGTTTATAAGAAAAGATTCAGGGAGACTCCATTCATTCAATTATTTATTCACCTATATAAGAAATAATTAAATTTCTACAAAAAAATCAGTGTGTTTGTTCACTATATAATTTATTGCAAGGGAACAAAAAATAAATAATCCTAGGATCCTGTCTGCAAGGAATTTATAATATAGACAAGAAAACAGCATGTTCACAAACAAGAATACTTCAAACTGTAAGTTTCCAAATGTCATAAGAAAGACAGAATAACTGCATGGGAGTTCAATGAAGGCATAATTAATTCCATCTTGTACTTGAATTGGAAACAGGGAAATCCCATGGAAGAGAAAATATTTGATTTCGGCTTAAAATGACAGATAGATTTTTGGACATCTGGCATGGGAAGAAGCATCTCATTTGAATATAACCAAAGGCACGTAGGTGGTAACACTGAATATTTAAGAGTAAAGGGCATTTCATTTGCAACAACATAGTTGGATCTAGAGAGTACAATGCTAAGTGAATTAAGTCAGTCGCAGAAAAACAAATACCATAGGATTTCACTCATATGTGAAAATGAAGAAACAAAACAAATGAACAACAACAAAGAAACCAAAAAACAGACCCTTAACTATAGAAAACAAACAGAAGGTTACCAGAGGAGAGGTGTGGGGGGGGGATGGGTGAAATAGTTGAAGGGAATTAGGGATACACTTACCTTGATGCGCACTGAGTAATGTATAGAATTGTTGAATCACTATATTGTATACCCGAAACAAACAAACAAAAAAAGCACTGTATGCTAACTATAATGGGATTATAATAAAAGTTAAAACCTGGTAAAAGGCACTTAAATTAGAGTAGTGGAATTTAAATTTAAAAAGAAATAGTTTTGACCACACTGGGATGTAGAGAGCTAGGATGACATATTAAGGAGATTGTATAATTTTTGAGGAGAAAAAAGGATATCCATAAATGGTTTTGAACAAAGGAAAATTGTTTGTGCAGGACAGAGTTCTCATGAGTTGAAGTGGGATGTGGAAGAATAATTAGAAAGTTAGTATATTAATCCAAACAAAATGTATGAGCTATTGAGATGAAAGTAGAAGTAACGGGAGGGAAGAGCAGGAGCTCGAATTAAGGAATATTATGCAGGTGACATTGATAAGACACAGCAAATGATGGCATGTAAATGAGTATGAGCAGATGAATGCGATGAAAAGTGAGCATTTTAACTTAGAATTCCAGGACAATAATGGTAATACAAAAGGCAATAGCTGAGAAGAACAGGTTTGAAAGAAAATACACTTTCTTCCATTTGTAGCATCCTGGTTTGAGGTATTACTGAACCATCCATAGTGAGCATCGTAATAAATAGTTAAAAAGGAGAGATTGTATTTGGACACAGATCCCTTATTCACTTATTAAACAAACACTGTGCTCTATTTTTTGATAGAGACTGTACTAAGTTCTAGGAAAATGATGATTAATAAGACACAAGTCTCTTCTGTCAGTCACTTTTTTTTTTTTTTTAAGATTTTATTTATTTGTCAGAGACAGAGAGAGCAAGCAAGCACAAGCAGGGGGAATGGAGGCAGAGGAAGAAGCAGGCTCTGCCCTAATCAAGGAGCCAGAGGCCTGAGGCAAGGCTCCATTCCAAGAGCCTGGAATCATGACCTGAGCCAAAGGCAAATGCTTAACTGACTGAACCACCCTGGCATCCCATCTATCAGTGATCTAATGGAAGATATATCCCTCTACACAGGCAATTATAAATCATTATGTATAGTTCAGTGTTTCAAAATCCAGAGTGAAGTGGAAACAAATATAGGGGAAACAGCCTTGGCGCCTCAAGGAACCTCCTGTGGCAATGAATTCTAGGCAGCTTAAGAAACCATAACAATTAACGATGCAGAATAAAGAACAAAGAGAGAAAAAATGGTCAGAAGAGAGTAGCAACTATATTTAGCATTCAACAAATAACTTCTCAGAGCTAGAGAAAATTATTGGCCTGTCATAACAACTAAGTATTTAGATAAGTCTAAAGTTTCATAATTTTGTGAAGGCAAATTGAGAAATGAGAAATAGGACAGAACTTAGGGTAGGTAAGTCTTTCAGGTATGCCCACAGAAGATACAAGTCGGAGAAGGAAGAAAAAAAGAAGTAAAGACAGAGCAAGAGAGAGAAGTAGTTAGAGGTAGATTAGCAACTGATTGTCACAAGGAAGGTGCAGAGCATTAGCTGATAATTTTTTATTGGCACTGGCACTTAAGATAATATTAATTCTTAATAAGTTTCTGGAATATAGGAGTATATGTTAGAGGATGGGGGTAGAGAGGTAGAAAAGTTTTGCTAAAAGGGAGAATGATGAATACATGTGACTATATTATAAGTTTTGGTAATAAAAGGGAGAATGAAAGAAGATACACAAATGTCTAAAAAACATGAAAAGATTCTCAACATCACTATCAGAAAATGCAAATCAAAACCACGGCATAACATTTCATGGCCATTAGGATGACTATTTTAAAAAATGAGAAAATAACAAGTGTCAATGAGGTTGTGAGACATTGGAACCCTTGCTCATTGGTGATGAAACAGTGTGTTCTGTGGCCACTGGAAAGCAGAATGGCAGTTCCTCAAAAAATTAAACAGAATTACCATATGATCCAACAATTCCACTTGTGGTATATACCCAAAATAATAGAAAGCAGGGACTCGAACAATTATTTTCATATTTGTGTTGAGTATATTATGCACATTTATTTCTCCATATAGAACAGCATTATCACCACAGCCGAAGGTCAGAAACAACCCAAATGTCCAATAAATGAATAACAAAATGTGGTATATGTGTACAATGGAATGTTATTCAGCCTTTAAAGGAATGGAATTCTGACACATGCTATAACATGGATGAACCTTGAAGACATGCTTAATGAAATAAGCCAGACACAAAAGGACAAATTCTGTATGATTCCAGTTACATGAGGTGCCTGGTATAGTCAAAGTAGAATAGTATTTACAAGGGGCTAAGGAGACGGAGCAAAGGGGAGATACTGGGTACAGAGTTTCAGTTAGAAATGAAAGAGTTGGATGGAGGTCATGATTGCCCAAAATTGTGAAAGTATTCAATGTCACTGAACTGTCCACTTGAAAGTTGTCGAAATGATAAGTTTTATATCTTGTGTGTTTCAGCACAATAACTAAATTTTTAAGAAAAAAAGACAGATAAAGGAATAGCTTGAGAAAACATAAACTTAAGAAGAATTATTATGGCAATTTGAATCAGAAAGAACTAAACATATTTTAAAACTGTAGAGTAAATTAAGAAAAAAACAAGGAAATAGTATGCGGATATAAATTGTCCTTTTATTAAGTAAATTAGGATATAACTAGGTAATTAATTAAGACCCAAAATAATTAGCATGGGACTATCTAGTTTATTATACCAGCTGCATCATATATTAATATGGTCAGTATCTATTTTGTGTGGTTTTCACTTAAGTTTATTACTCTTCATTTTTTCCATTTACTTTGGCAATGTGCTGGGTTTGGGGTAATGACTCAGGGACGAGATGGGAGGAGGGAAGTAGTTCCAATCAAGTCAAAACAAAGCAAAATCCTTCTGGTGGTTTTATGCAAACAATTAATCCATAAGTACCAACTGCCATAACAAGAAACTCTCCTCCCAAATTGACAAAGATTCCATATATGAATTAGTTTTCTCCATAACTAGAGTGCCCATATAATTTATCCTCTAATTCAGGACACTTGAGTGTGAAAAAGAATGACAAAGATGCTATTAATATAAATACCAAGACATCAGGCATAAACCGGCACAATCCCTAAAAAATCCCTAATTAAGGTTAATGTTGAGGATGCTAAGGAGTCAAAGGCAAGTAAAGACCTAAAATGTCTGTGTTTAAAGCCTTCAGCCATGAATGCATTTAAATGGCTTAGTGAGCCATAATGAGATGGTTCAAAAAGAATAATCTCAATTTATAGTGCACTCTAAAAACTTTAGCAGTTTAAAATTCTTGTTATGAGGGAAAAATGAAGAGGTAAGGATAATAGCACACTAGGTGCCAAATCTTTCAATTTCTGAAGAAATGAAAGGAAAAAAATCTTAATTGCTTATCATAGCTAGCATATTGTTTTCAAATAAAATTTATGATACAGTACAGTGATAAATCTATGTATAATTTTTGGTCTGTTTTTTCATCATGCATCTTAGTTCAGGTTGCTCCAATAGAAAACTATGACAGGGTGGCTTTTAAACAACCAAAATTATAGTGGTTAAATTAAAGCCTCACAGTTCTAGAGGCTAGAATTCTGAGATCAGGGTACCAGCATGGTCGGGTTTGTTTAAAGGCCCTCTTCTGGATTGCAGATGGCTATTTTCTCATTGCACCCTTACATGGAGAAGTGAGAAAATGACAGAGAGGTCTTGGGGGTCTCTTTTATAATAGCACTCATTCACGAAAACTTTACCTATATGACCTAATGATTTCCCAAAGGTCTTACCTCCTACTATGGTCACATTGGGGGTTAGGATTTCAATTAAGAATTTGGGGGAGATGCAAACATTCAGTCCAGAATACCATAGCCCTGTGTATATTCAATATGCAAAAACAGTTTATGTTTATACATAGCATTGGTATCAAATTTTATTGTTTGTACTGTTTTTTTATGCCTGAGAAATCTTCAATGCTGTTTTTGTTTGTTTGTTTGTTTGTTTGTTTGTTTGTTTAGATCATTTAGGGCATCCGAGTGTCATTATCTTCTACCTTTTTCTCTAACCAAATTTTCTTATATATGGTTAGTGTAGCTTCTTTGTGACATCAGATCACTCTGGCAGATTTATAATAGATAGTACCAATTATCATACTAACTTGCTTCTTAAAGAAGTTTGCCTTCCTTCTAAACATTTCAAATCACATAGGTATGAAACGATATTTTCCATTTATAAAATGTCTTCTAATCATAGTATCTGTGGTGAAAGAATAAAATTCATGTCAGATTAAATTCACATTTATATAAGAAGGTCCCAAAGTATTTTTAATTGTTTTTTATGAAACTAACATTTTCTTTTCAAATTTGTTTTATCAAGAGGCCACATGGTTTAAAAACTAGTTTCAAATTTATTTGTAACACAATAGGGATAATAATTAGAATTTATGGTATATATGGTATATTTGTGTATGTGCCATATATATTTATATATATATATATACATATATATATAATTTTCCATGCTTTACGGTAATTAATAATCCTGATTTTAGAGAGAAGATTTATAATTTTAAGAAAGTTAACTGGTGGGTGTCTGGGTGGCTCAGTGGGTTAAAGACTCTGCCTTTGGTTCAGGTCATGATCTCAGGGTCCTGGGATCGAGGCCCATCAGGTTCTCTGCTAAGCAGGGAGCCTGCTTCCTCTTCTCTCTCTGCCTGCCTCTCTGCCTACTTGTCATCTCTCTCTCTGTCAAATAAATAAATAAATACAATCTTTAAAAAAAAAAAAGAAAGTTAACTTGTTTAAGATAATACAGTCAGTATGTAAACCCAGGGTTCAAATATAAGCCATACCCCAGATTTTGTAATATTTACATTATATTAATCTGCCTATTGTCTATATTTACATGAGAATTCTAAAATATGTTGGTGAAAATGTGTATTGATATTCCTTAAAAATACCCCATAACTTTCAATTTATCTTAATATTACTAAAATGCCTCAGTAACAGTCTAATTGTGGGTCCCATTTAGGATTCTGTGCTTCAATGATGGTATTCCTTTGTCACTCTCCCACAGATTTTGTTTGAAATATATAGGAAATGCTATGTCCTGAATCCATGAGATGGAGTATGAATTGTGGTGAAGGTTGGTGTGGAGATGGGAGATTGTCATTTTCAGAGTAGATGTGGGTAAATGAAGAGGGGTCATATGTTTAGTTAAACAGAAAATAGTAAATACTTTAGTCATCCTACCCTTGCCTATTCAGGACGCTAGAAAAATTAGGTCTTGGTTACACTCTGTCATCAGATATAGATAATGGTCCTGGAAGTCACTGGAAGTGCAATCAACAAGCCCAGAATTCTGTGGTTCTGAAAATAAACTGGCTACACAGTATGATGAATTGGCTCTTTCATTGTTGAATTCAGACATAACTTGGTAATCCTTATTGTCATCAATTGTCTTAGAAAGTTCAATGAGCATCAGGTCTGGTGTAAGGTAGGTTTATGTTTAAATACTTGGTTTCCCACCTATTAACTGTGTGACCTTGGGCAAGTTCCTTAACCTCTGCAAGAATCACTTCCCTGATATGTGAAATCAGGAAAATTTTTACACCAGTTAATATAGTGCCTGGAACATATAAAGCACTAAGTGCTTTTTCTGTGACCATTCATTATGTTAAAAGGAAAGGATTAGGGGAATCTGGGTATTGGTTCATATATAGAAATGTTCATGTATAGGTTATTAAAATAATGGGGTCTGCCATAACCACAATGGAAGATTTTATATCAACCCTTTTACTATTCTTAAACATTCTCCAAAGTCTTAATGAAGCCTTAAATGTTATTTATATCCACCTGGAATGCTTAAAATTTCAAATGAGAGAACAGCCAATGATGATTTAAGAGCCAATTTACTTCTGATAAATTTCGACTCCTTCTTTAACTACTTGAATGCTCTTTTAAATAATGTCCTACTTCTTGCTACCCTACAAGGTCTGATCTACCTTAACTTATTCCTGGAAATGACAGTCAATCTGAGAAGGGGAATACTGTAAGTTAATAAGCAGAATTTAAAAATGACCCTCAAGAGCAGCAGATGAATTGCTAATTAGAATTATCACTGTTGCCTCAATAATACTGTTCTAAGGTCTGAATTATGTCAGGACATTAAAAGTAGAAAGTTCATTAATATTTTTAATGCATATCTATTATTTATAAAGCAAGTATGAGCTGGGAGCATAGAGTTGACTATATTACCTGCTCCTCACGGCCTATTATCCCACTTTGTTAATTCCTCCCTCTTGGGAGGAAGAAAAGAATGGGCCTTGGGCTCTGCAGTCAAAAAAGGTTAGGTTCAAGATCCAAGGTAAGCATGGTAAGCAAAGTTAAGCAAGGTAAGTATGACCTTGAACAGTTGATTTAATTTTTATGATCTTAACTTTCCTCAATTATAAAAATCTAGTATAACTACCCTGAACATTTTTTATATCTATTTAAAAATTACTAGTGCACAACATTAATGTTTAGCAGTAGATTTTTCTGTGCCTGGTAAGGCTTGGATTGTGTACTTATTATTCTCACAGTATCTGCTTTCTTATCCTCTTAATCTCAATCTTAAGGCTTTTCTTTTCATATTGAAATAATGCTAGTGACTCATAGTCAAAGGCCTCTGAGTTTTGGTGATGCTAAGTATGTCCTGAAATAGATCACTTCCTCTCTCTGGTCCCTCTTGTATGCATCTGAGGTAGAGAATATACCACAGGGTGGAAGCATAGCTAATTTTAGCAAATGAACCACATCACTAATACATTCATGACTTTGTCTTCATTAGTAATAGGATCCAATAATCGACAAACCACTGACTATTATAAACATAAATGCATGTTTTTACATAGAGGAATTCTTTTTTATTATCTCTTTATAGCACTGGTTTAAAAATAAGAAAATTAGGGGTGCCTGGGTGTGTCAGTTGGTTAAGCGACTGCCTTTAGTTCAGGTTATGATCCTGGATAGCTGGGATCCAGCCCCTCCCCTCATCCCTGCTTGGCGGGAAGCCTGCTTCTCCCTCTCTCACTCCCTCTGCTTGTGTTCCCTCTCTGGCTGTGTTTTTTTCTATCAAATAAATAAATAAAATCTTTAAAAAAAATAAGAAAATTAGAAAATCTAACTTCAAGATTCCAAGATGTCAAACTGAGTTAGTTTTCATATATTCACTAATAACTGATAATTTATACTATTATATGAGTCAAACAGTGAAAGAATTGAACAAATTTGATTGTGTCAAGCTTCTAGAAAATAGTCATCATCACAAAAATCATGTCTTTGCCTTAGGAATTATTTCCTCATTCATGGTACAGTTGAATAGTGTTAGTAGCAAATAATTGAGGCTATGTAAATTTTGTTTTTCTATGATGCTCCAAATACTCAATCTTTCGAAGAGAATAAAGGATGTTTAAATATATATATATATAAATAGGGGCGCCTGGGTGGCTCAGTTGGTTAAGCGACTATCTTCGGCTCGGGTCATGATCCTGGAGACCCAGGATCGAATCCCACATGGGGCTCCCTGCTCGGCGGGAAGCCTGCTTCTCCCTCTCTCACTCCCCCTGCTTATGTTCCCTCTCTGGCTGTGTTTCTCTCTGTCAAATAAATAAAATCTTAAAAATAAATAAAATAAATAAATAAATAAATAAATAAATATATATATATAAATAAAAACAATTCTAAGAATATTATCTATCTCTGAAAGAAAGCTAAACTATTTCAAGCTTGAATATGGCTGACTTAATTAAAACTCAATTAACATTGTTATTGTGTAACTAATGGCTTGAAAATGGCAATGTCATGAGCCATCAATTACGGATTAATGTAAAAAACAGTAGGCACTATAGGCTGGAATGTCACAATAAGCCCTAGGGTGTGTGTTTTTTTTTCCATCTATCTGAAGTATATTTGTCAGATTTTAACATGGCATTACAGTTGATTAAAAATGACAAACATAATATCACTAATGAATTGTTTTTCATGAAAAAAATTGTTTCCAGTGTGTTAATAGGAATTAGAGTATTTTTATTAAGTAATATTTTTTCCATACATAAGTACTTCACTTACCATATATTTTATATGTAAGTAGGGGTAGAATAAAATTTAAGGTTTTAAATACTTACAGAGGACATCTATGACACTATGTATTTTCCTCCTATATATGTAATTAATGGCTATTTTATTTTTTATACTGTTTAGAATTTTCATTTATTCTGAAATGACAGTGGATTCTACCCTCTTATAATAAAACTTCATGAGGCTCTACACGGTTCTAGAAAATGTCATTTTTTCCCAACCTGTTTCCAGTGTGTCTTGTATTGAAATTTGTTTTCAAATTCTGTATCAGGTGAAATGTTAGTTCCTTTTGCTGAAGTATTCTCTTCAAACTCTCTTCACTGTTCCACACTTTTATTTAGAATCTTTGCTGTTTTGCCTTATATAAAATATTTTTCTTCTCTTAAGTAGTTTATAAATTCTTTAAGCATTGCGATTTTAACCTCTTCAGTGGTTAATTCTCTCCATACTATATGCATACACTTATGCAAGACATATAGTTAACAAAGACCAACTGGAGTAGTGAAATATTAATTTAAATATGGCATATTAAAACATCACAATGTATTTTCAATATTAGAATGAGTAAACAAATGAGTGGGCTCAATGTAATCATGCTTTTTGTGGAAAGATCAAAGAAGTTCAATAATGTCCATTTGGTTTTTGCAATTGAAATATCCTCCCTTAGTTCTAATAGATATATAGAAAATTTTAAGACCTTTTGGTTGTTTAAAATCTAAAACTTACTAGATTCTCTCAGAGTAATTGACTTTCATATGAAGCAGACCACTTTTTCTCAATAACATTCTCTTCCATTGTCTTAACTTTTGGACTTCACTGTCTTGTCTTTTGAAGGGTTAATGAATTTAATTCTTTACTTGGGCTTTATGCATTTGTGCTGAGAGGTTCCCTAGGGTAGGCACATAGCTGTATAAGGGAGATGGCTCTGTGTCTCCGGAAATCTCAGCTGGGCACAATCACTTGACAAATCTTCCTTGTAATAAAAGGCAATTCTAGTGAAACACACTGTGAAACAAATTCCAAAAGTGATCTTTCCAGGAAGGAGCTTAACCCCTTGGAAAAGTCATCATCTAGAATACAGAGATACTTCGAAATGCAAATGACACACTTGAGACAAGGGGGCACCTGTTATTCTGCTTTGATTATGTCTTGAGGCCTCAATTTCAGTAAATGAGAGAACAGAAGGAAGGTGTTCTTTTGATGAGCTCTGTCCTCAAGGTAATTAAGACCGAGGGAAAAATAATAGGTGGTATCCATTCATAATTCCTTCCTGGCCATCAGTAATTACAAAAAAACATACTGTCAGTTTGAGATACATATAAGGTATAACTTTTGTTATACATTGACTGGTCTTTTATAGTTTTTAGTATTGAAACTGGAAATTTAAAAGGGGACTTATTTACTGAGTCTGGGGGAAAAAAAAAAAAAAAAAAACACCGAGGAAATTATCACATACACATTTGAGTCCTGAGGGAAACAGAACATCAAAGAGTTGGTGGTGATGGCAACCCCACAACCAGGAGGGGGCGTGGTCTGTGGCAAATGAAAAGAAAGGAGAACATGGGAGGCTCAGGCCTGAGGACAGGTCCTCAGGCTTAGGTGCAAAGCATATGATCATGAAATACTAACTCAAAGATGTCCTTAGATGACCTAAGTTATGCACAAGACAAGAGAGACATCACTAAATGATGTATATGAGATTTGTGATATTTAGTCTTCAATACCATTCGTCAATAATTTTGCCTGTTTTGGACAATTCTCACATTTCCCTGTCTGACTGTATCAGCCGTACATTTAACTTCTTGAAACTTTAATCACCCATATTTTTCTAACCCCAAGCATCTAACAAATTAAAAAATATCATTAAAGTCATTTAGCGTAAAGTAATTTAATGTTCTTCTTCCCTTCAAATGTATTGACATCTTTTATTTCCCATATATCTTTACTTTTTATTACATTCACCAGAGAAGAAGTGTTTCTTCCTCTGATCAAGGCCAATATTTTCACATTTATATTTGATCTCTTCCTCTTTCTTGTCAACAGAGACTTTATCCCATCAATATCTCTTCTATTTCATTTACTTTTGACCTCTAATTCTTCCAGTCATTTCTCTCATCTCATATATAAAAAATTTTGTCACCTCTTCCTATACTTCTTTCCAAATAAAAAGCCTTTTATTAACTATATACACTCTAACTCTATTCACTATTTCTTATCCCCCAGATTTAAGTGATTCACCAACATATTGCAATTTGTTTTAATTTTCATCGTGCCAATTAAATATCTAAAGTGGAATTCAACAAAGTTTTGAATCGCCAAGTATAGTGAGAACATTCACTTAATTTACTGGACCTTTCCATTGTATACTGTTTGCCAAGCATGACTTTCTAGAACTCATTACTTTATGGAATTCTGTCCTGCTTTACCTAGCACTTAAATATTGGAGTTTTCCATAGTTCTCTTGCAAATTCTTTAATTCTTCTTTTTCTGGGTTAACTCATCCATTTTCAAGTTTTATGCATGAGCCACAAATGTCTTTGATCGGTCCCAAATACACTTCTTCAATTCAGGCCTGTTTCCTCACTTTTATATTCACATATGCATTTATAGTTGAAGATAATCAGTTAAAGATACCACAGCCTTCTAAAACACATCAACATCCACTGATTTTTCTGTCACTTGCCTGGTTCCATTTGATAGTTTCACCTAGTCACTCAAAGAAAATACATTGATATCATGTTAAAACTCTCCCCAACTTCACTACCTGAATTTCATTTATTTTTTATCTAGTTTTAGCTCTTTGGGGAAATTGGCCCTCTCAGAAAAACCTTCCTATAAATCTCAGATTTTGCTAAGTGTTTTCTACAATTTCCTGGATATCTAACATTGTCTTTACCACAATGAAACAATACAGTCTTTTTATGTGGCAAAATCGAAAGGGTTTTTTCCCAGGAAGAAGACTGATACTTTATTTGTATTATTTCTCTATTTTGCAGTGGCTGATACATCTAAAACAATCAACAAATGTTTATTAAACCGATCTTACTTTAGTTGATCAATGTTAACTATGGGTGCCATGCCCTTTTCCTCCTTAATGGGGAAAAAAATAGAAAAGCTTCTGGGCAAGTTAATGGACATTGCACTGTGTAGACCTGATTTCTTTGTCACTAGCTTCAGTGAGCTATCACTACTAGGAAAAAATTAAAAAATAGTATCCTTGGGCGCCTGGGTGGCTCAGTGGGTTAAAGCCTCTGCTTTCAGCTCAGGTCATGATCTCAGGCTCCTGGGATTGAGGCCTGCATCGGGCTCTCTGCTTGGCAGGGAGCCTGCTTCCTCCTCTCTCTCTGCCTGCCTCTCTGCCTACTTGTGCACGCTCTCTCTCTGTCAATAAATAAATTAAAAAAAAAAAAAAGAAATAGTATCCTTATCTGTCCATATAGCTTAAAAAGTAAAGCAGGAGGTTTTCTTGAATATTTTATAATTTTCCATTATTGTTTTTGATTCAATCTTTAAAATATTTTTATTTTATTATTTTTCTTGATACAGGTAGTGTTGAATTTACTTACTTGTTAATCTTAAAGATACAAAATAATCTTAAAGGTTCTTTGTGAGGAGCAGTTCTCAGGTACTAACTGCTCAGAAGTTGTTGATTTTTCTAAAAAAAAAAAAGAAATCTGCTAAGTTTTAATAAACCAAAAGTTATCTAAGTATTTAGTAGAAGGAATTTATTTAAAAGTGAATAATAACATAATGTTATCCAAAGTTACAGGTGATTATTGTGTTTAGATTATATTTAATATAGATTGTTTCAAAGCAAAAATTGTACAAGGCAAAATTAAGTAGACAAGGAGGACTTCATTCAAGATTATTTCAGTAAGGGACAAAGGTTACATCTAAGTCTGACCTGGTCTCTGCTGAAACAATGGTTAGGATGGTTTTCAAGAATGGAATGGGATGAGTTAGTACAAGAGTACTGGAGAATGTTAAGGGGAAGGTTGATCAGTGGGATTTGTGGAGCACACTTGAGTTATTTCTTTGGCTAGCAAGTGTTTTTCTTTGTGATCAGAACATCTTTTATTTGTTAATTGATGGAAAGGTATTCTTCTGCCCTCTGGCAGAGGATTGGGGGTATGAGTACTATCTTTCTTGAAGACTACATTTTAGAAGGTGGCTCCCAGGTCTTTGAAAAAGATGTTCTTGGGTAGTAAAACTGATAAGAGGCTTTTTTTTTTTTTAATACACATTTCTTTTATTCCTCACAACATCTGTCCAAAGTTAGGGTTCATTCCCCAACATTACCTTTAAAAATAAGGAAATTGAGGATCATGTTCATAACATTTTATGAATACATAACAAACGAGTTTAAACTTTTTTTAAGTTTTTAATTATACACAAACGGAGCTACGTTTTATACACACACACACACACACACACACACACACACACACACATACACACATATATATATGTACTATTATTATGTTAGTCACCATACAGTACATCATTAGTTTTTGGTGTAGTGTTCCATGATTTATTGTTTGCTCCATGTAATCTGTGCCCTTCTTAATACCCATTACCAGATACACCCATCCCCCTACCTCCTCCCTTCTAAAACCCTCAGTTTGTTTCCTGGAGTCCATAGTCTCTCATGGTTCGTCCTCGACTCCAAATTCCCACCCTTAATTTTTCCCATCCTTCTCCTAATGTCCTCTGTGTTATTCCTTATGTTCCACAAATAAGTGAAACCATATGATAACTGACTTTCTCTGATTGACTTATTTCACTCAGCATAATCTCCAGTCACATCCATGTTAATGCAAAAGTTGGGTATTCATGCTTTCTGATGGCTAGTACTATTCCATTGTGTATATGGACCACATCTTCTTTATCCATTCATCTGTTGAAGGTCATCTCAGCTCTTTCCACAGTTTGACTCTTGTGGACATTACTGCTATGAACATTGGGGTGCACATGGCCCTTCTTTTCAGTACATCTGTATCTTTGGGGTAAATACCCATTAGTGAAATTACCAGGTCATAGAGTAGCTCTAATTTTGGGGGGAACCTCCATGCTATTTTCCAAAGTGGCTGCACCAACTTGTATTTCCACCAACAATGTAAGAGGGTTCCCCTTTCTCCACAACTTCTTCAACATGTGTTGTTTCTTGACTTGTCAATTTTTGCCATTCTAACTCGTATTAGGTGGTGTCTCACTGTGGCTTTGATTTGTATTTCCTCGATGGTTAATGATGTTGAAATTTTTTTTCATGTGTCTGTTAGCCATTTGAATGTCTTTTTTTAAAGAAGAGTCTGTTCATGTCTCCTCCCCATTTTTTGACTTGATTATTTATTTTTTGGGTGTTGAGTTTGAGAAGTTCTTTATAGATCTTGGATATCAGTCCTTTGTCTGTAGTGTCATTTGCAAATATGCCTTTTGTTTTGTTGACTGTTTCCTTTGCCATGCAGATAAGAGGCTTTTAAAAAGGTTTACATAAATCTCAAAGGGACAGAAAAATAATTTAAAATTACAAGATTTCTAAAGAAAATCTTTAAAAAAAAGAAAAAAAAAAAAGGAGGTCAGATCCAAAATCTAGTCTATCTGAGGAAAACATTTAGATGGTCTTGGTGAATGAGCACTTTAAGAAGATCCAAATTCTATAGATACATGTTAAGTAGAGGAATACCTCTGCAGTTTCATTTTGTTATGAAATCTGCATCAGAGTAACAGAACATAATACACCATCTAGGAGGAAAGCAACATTATGAACCAATTGACATTAATGAAGATATGGCAATGTTACATTTCATATAAGTTTGTGGATTTTAAAAAAGTTCACGTAGTTCACGTGGGTGGTCCCATAGTGGATGTGACAATGTTAAAAAAATAATAATAATTTCAGAGGAAAGGGAAGACATGCATAATCTTTCATGTGTGGGAACTCTTAAGTCACTTTACCTAGGCAACTGCTTCTGTGGTTTATCTATTGCCTGCCAATATGCCATAACTTACTTAGGAGACTTAATATAAATGAAAGAAAGACTGCATTGGATAAATAAAGAAACTATATCATTGAAAAAAAAAGGTGGTTTGCAATTTTGAAATTTCTCAAGAAAATTTCTCTAAAAAACTAAAATTCTTGAAGGGAAAGAGACCTTAGCTGAGATAAAATGATCAGTTAGGGAGATAATATTTTCATCCTTCTTTAAACCTCTTTCTCTTTGTGAGATAATGCATTGTTCTTATTCAGCTACATCATAGCTTGGGCAGGAATTTAAAGAAAGAAAATCTAAGAACTTAAAAAATATATATATCAGTCTATGAGAGCATCAAAATAATGGGAAGGTAAAATTTGCAATTTACTCTGCATATGAATTCACCTGTTTATTTTATTTATGAATATCCTAACTTCAATAATTTGATTCTTTTATTATAGGAATGAAAAATTATATAGCAAATACATATAAAGATATTTATTTTATTTGAAATGGGAAGACAATAAATTCCTTTAGTTTTGTTTATTTTTTAAGAGATTTTATTTATTTATTTGACGGAGAAACACACCTAGAGAGGGAGCACAAGCAGGGGGAGTGAGAGGAGAAGCAGGCTTCCTGCCAAACAGGGAGCCTGATGCAGAACTGGATCCCAGAACTCTGGGATCATGACCTGAGCCAAAGGCAGGTGCTTAACGACGAGCCACCCAGGCACCTGAATTCTTTCAGTTTTTGAAATGATTTGTTTCTTAATGATTTGGGATACAGTGAAAATAATTAAGATCGTTTACCTGATTGAAACATATTACTCTATGCATCGTGTATGCATCTCGGATCAAAATCTTGGTACACACAGCTTTAATGTATCTTTATTTAGCTTTAATTGTAAAAATAGCAATAAATTTGGAATAAAATATATTTTATATTGCCCAAAACTCTCTTTTGCCTAAATCCAAAAGTAACCCATAGATGAAAATGTTATTCTTTTCGTTTTATGAGAATTGTATAATATATGCAGTATCTTTCTATCTATTTCCCTATTTTATAGACAATTACAGGGGGAATGTAAATTTGGAGCCTATATAATATATATACATTATCATAGGCTATCATGTAAACATAAATAAGAATAGTGTGAATTAATTTTTGAGTAACATTTAATACTATGATTTTATATGTATAGTCATTGCATTTGGATAGTTCCACTACTGATAAAAATCTCAAGAATTTGTGTATGGGCAGTGTTTTTTCTTTGACAGTATAATAGGTAGAATTATACTACTTATTATAGTAAGTATATCACATATACTTATTATATTATATATAATATAATTCTATTCTATTGCATGATTATATATATTATATAATTCTAATTTTTAATTCAAAAAGTATTCATTATCCTCTTTCTATGTGTGAGGTTCTGCTTTAGGAGCTGGGGATACAGCAATAAACTAAAGAGAGACAAATTTATCTACATTCTTAATGGGAGGGATACAGAAATAATATATTTCAAGGATATAAGTGCCATGGAAAAAATCAGAAATTAGTTAGATAAGAGGTTGAAATTAAAAATTTTTCACATAAGAAAACATTTTATTTTGCCAAGTTGCACATTTATTTTTTAAAAAATACATTGCTTTTAATTTTTTAGCTTAGATTTTTATATTATGCTATAAAATATGCTATTTTCATTCCTATTAAAGTCTCTATTTTTGTATTAACTCTATCTGTCATACACAGTTAAAACTAAGAAAATTACCATAAATATTTTTTACAGTCTCTATCTTATCCTTAATTTTATAACATGAAACTTTGTGACATATTATTACAAGTTTGCATCATTTCTAAGGGAAATTCAATGAACACAAAAAATGAGTAGATGTTATAACATTTTTGTTTGTTATATATGCTGCTCTATCTTTCCTGTTTGTTGGTATTTTTAGATGGAGGATTTTTATTGCTGTCAGTTGTTTTGTTAATTTATTTTTTCTAGTGTAGAGGGAAAGCACCTGGATCAAGAGTTTAAAAACTAATTTCATTATGCAAATAACTATATAGTATGTGCATGCATTGCATGTTATTTGGATAGTAAGTATCTGTCAAGAATATTGTGATTTCATTATGCAATAAATAGGGAGATTTGGAGAACATTATTTTTAAGGATAATTTTTAGTAGAATCATGATGAACTCTAAATGACATGGATTGTTAATTTTTAACTATAAAAAAAGTTAATATTGGCATCAAATATGAGAAATCCCCCCCAAAAAAACATCCTTTGTTCTTCTAACATATAGAAAACATATGTCCTAAAATATATTTACCTTTTTTGAGCCTTCCTTGAATAACAATATGCTCTGGGATAGACCTACAAGGGGATTTTTTAAAACTGGAAGGTAGGAGGGGGAAAAAAAAAAACTACAAAGTAGGCTGATTTTATTAGAGGTGTGGTCCCAATAATGCCATCTTGAATTATAAAACTACATGTTTTTAGTAAAATCCTTTGTAAAATACATGTACTTCTTGGCAAATGAGCTCTCATAAATGGTCCATAAACCAAATTTCAACCCCACTGAAGAAGAATATTCTGTGATTGGTTCCCCATCATTTATTGATTTCTACAGGGACACAGCCTGGAGAAAAAGAAAGAGGCTTCTGAGCCAGTTCAGTTTTTGAAAGTCTTGAATTCCACATACATATCATATTTTATGTATGATTCTACCTGGAGGAAATTAGACCATACTTCTTCCTTTTGAAATTCCTTAGGTTCAATAACTGCCATACCATGGCTTCTATTTTCTGCTGAAAATTCATCCTTCCTATTAATTTCATTTTGACTTTTCATTTAGGTCAGACATCAGCCTGGGCTCCCCATTCCTTTAAGGATCAATTTAAGCCACACATTTCTATAGGGACATTCCTATCTATTAAACATATTTGTTTTTAGAGACTCATTTAAGATTGAAATATTTATAATAATTTTGCATGATTTTTTGTTTTTTCTTTTCCCAATAAACGTGGTGAAATACTATTTATATTTGCACAGATACGGAATCCACTAACTGCCTATGACTATTTAAATTTATATCTCATTACTTATAATTAATTACATTAAAAATTCAGTTTCTCAATCATACTAACCTTATTTCAGGTTCTCAGGAACCATATATGGCTGGTGGTTACAGTGGTACAGTAAAGATACAGAACGTTTCCATCATTGCACAAAGATCTATAGAACAGTACTAATTCATGTTTCTTATTGATTAATAATGAAATTCAATTTTTAAAAATATTTTATTTATTTGACAGAGAGAAACACAGCTACAGAGGGACCACAAGCAGGGGGAATGAGAGAGGGAGAAGCAGGCTTCCCGTGGAGCAGGAAACCCAATGCAGGGCTCAATCCCGGGGCTCAATCCCGGGACTCCAGGATGATGACCTGAGCCATAGGCAGAGACTTAACCCCTGAGCCACCCAGGTACCCCAATAATGAAACTGAATTTTAAATTTAAAAAACACCTAAGTTCTTCACAGCTCTATAAATAACAAAGCCAAAACTATACCTGATCTTTTGGCACCAAATAAGGTACTTTTTGAGAATTCAAATGCCCTAAGAGCATGCCCCATTTATAATGCCACATTTTTTATTTTGTATTTTCCTTCACTGACCCTACAACATCGAGACTTTATAGTCAAGTTCTTTAATGCAAAGAAGATAATTATTAGGAGCTCCAGAAATTACATTTAATTATTGGTTTTAAAAATGTATAGATGTATCTAGAGTCTTCAATGTGACCTAAATATTTAATGGTGTTCCTTAAAATATCTGCATTGTTTAATATCCCTAACAAGCTCAGTGGTGTGAGATATAGTAGGATATGCAAGCAGGCTAAATATAATTTGTGTCTCAAAATTCTTAGGTTAGTCTGATAAACCTCATCACCAGTCAGAAGTTGAATGGTATTATTAAGATAAATCACTTATAGGTCATAAATATATACTAGTGAATTCTTCTTCCAACCTTCTTGTGAGTCAGGCTTAAGGTTAGACCACTAAAAGATTTAAATACCTATAGACAGGCATGAATTAAGAAATACATTAATTAATTAAAATAAAATAAAAATAAAATAAGCTATAGGTCAAATGAATGGGCATTTAAGGTTAATCCAATGCTTCATCATGACGGCACAGTAGAAATTTATTTATTTATTTGAGAGAGAGAGTGATAGTGCACAAGCAGGGGGGTGGAGCAGAGGGAGACAGACAACCAGACTCCCCACTGAGCTGGGAGCCCGATGAATAGCTCAATTCCAGGACACCCAGATCTTCACCAGAGTCGAGGTCAGATGCTTAACCAACAGAGCCATCTAGATGCCCCAGAAACAACTCACTGTTATAAGAAATAAAAACAGAATTTGAGAGGAAACCATTTTATAATATAAGTATTATTTTTCTATGAATAGGACAGAAATTATCATTTCATATAGTTTATTTTCTATGCATTGCCTCACCAAAAGTCAATTATGATTTGTCAGTACATGCAAATCAAATATTGAGGGTTAAAAATGAATTTACCTACCAGCAGATACAGTCTTCCTCATTTATATGTGATTCCAGCTTTAAATTATCCTTTTCATTTTTGAATATGTGTTCCTTTCTAATTGACATACTGAAATGTATGCATCCTCATGTGATTTGTAGTGTAACACTGGTACTTGGACCTGGCCTTTTTCCAGGACACCATTTCAATGCTGGGGCCCCAAGGAAGATTAGAATAACTTAACAGAGCATCTGGGGAATGGGACTTTTTACTTTATTTTTCCTGGAAATGATGGTCCTCTTCAATGTAGCCAAAGTGAGAGATAAACCATGAATCTTGTTAGCACAATAATCTTTTAGTCATTTTTGAGTTGGCCGTTTAATGCTGATTATTTTTGCATTGACTCTGCATAACATTTGTATTTCATTTATTTTCTCCATTTCATTTCTTATACTTAGGCAGTTATACATTTAAGGAAAAAGGACTATATCACTTTAATTTTTTCTTTCTTTCGTAGAATTTGTTAAATTCATAAAAAAATTTAAAACTCTTACATCAGATTAAAGTAACCACACCAGATTGAGCCCACACCAGAAATGATCTATTTTGCATACCAATGCTCAATTCATATGACTTCATATGAGTGATTGTTGACCAACATATGAATTCTTACACCTGGCAAGTTTTAGAGAAAAAAAAAAATGCTGGTGCTAGAAATTTCTCCCAGACCAATTAAGAGATCTCTGCACAGGGTATAATAACGTATTCTTATTTGTCAGCTATTCTTTATTTTTCTCAAATATTCTGTGATTCCACACTTTGTGTAATTTCGCTATAACAAAAAAAAATAATGTACTTGTTACTAAACTAGTAGATAGATAGATAGATAGATAGATAGATAGATGATAGATAGATTGATAGATATAGATACTTATGTCACTCTAGCACTAATCAATGGGGGAAATATCCATAATAAATCTTTTCTTTACCAGGAGATTTACAAAAGAATTTTTTTTTTTGAACTTTTTAATTATTTAATCCGTGTATCAGAATGTAGCTTGGACTAGTTTGAATGGGAAAGGAATGACAATTGAAATGTCAACTTAAGTAAGTCATTAAGAAATACCTTTAAATTTAATTCATGTATTTTCCTCTCTCAGACTATATGAATTAAACAGGCACTAGCTGAGTTGAGGATGGTGTTTTACACTGTTTTATAAGTATAGTTATCTTTACTCATTATCCTTTCCATCTGAAGAGGAAATCAATCGGGGATATCTCCAAAGAGATTAAAAAAGATAAAGCCAAAAAAAAAGAGATAAAGCCAGTGTATCATTTCAACACAATACCCACTTGCATCAAATCAAATTAGCATTGTAAACAAAATTATTACTATTGCAGTATTTATAGATAGCCTCGCCACTTTCTTATACCTTTTGCTAGCCTTCCAAGGTTCCAGTAGCAAATATAAGACATTCACTATGTCATACATATTGGATACAGATTGAATGTATTAATGAAGATAAATTAAAATCATGTGTTTTAGATTAATACCTTAAATGGTGCATTGATTTCTTGAAAGTTTTAGAGATTTTAAGGCAATTTTATGGGCTTTTAGTAGATTTTATTGTTTATAATTATAATTAAATTTATTATTTAAAAATTATTAGGTTATTCAGTCTAAATACCTTAATAATTAAAATGTAAGCAATCATGACCTTCACTATGACATTATTTTCCACTGTAATGTAATTTGGAGAAGGACAGATTTTTTTTTCCACCTAAATCCTCACATCTGTATATCCATAAATTGAATTAATCAATGTTTATGTTTTTAGTTAGCCATGCACGTATTTCAGTTAACTAATTCAGAAAGGTTAAAAAAAAAAACAAAAAACAAAAAACCTTGTAGGCAAATGATACTTTTTTTTTTTTAAAGATTTTGTTTATGTATTTGACAGAGAGAAACACAGCTAGAGAGGGAACACAAGCAGGGGGAGTGACAGAGAGAGAAGCAGGCTTCCGGATGAGCAGGAAGCCCAATGTGGGGCTTGATCCTGGGTTTCCGGGATCATGACCTGAGCCAAAGGCAGACCCTTAACCACCTGCGCCACCCAGGTGCCCTTGGCAAATGATACTTTTAAGGCAAAAAGGTAACACAGTGACTGATACAGAAGTAATCATTCACTCATTCTTTAAAAATAATTTGTAGGACAAATATTTCTCTTAAGGTGCTATACCAGAGAGGAATAGAATACCAAATACACAAATAATAGAAGAAATAATTAAAAGAAACATTAAAAATATCAAAGTAAATGAATACAGTTCAACTTTCATTTTTTCTCAGTCACTATTTTCTAATAAATTTGAGAATTTTCTGACATACAGTGGAATTGCTAACCTATGTCAACCACTGCATTTTTACCTCTTCATTTGATGGTCTAGGTTACATATACAAGGCTCCTGGTAGGTAGTCTATTGATTTTTCAGTTATCCTTGTGCTTAGAAAATTCCAGTTTTCTGGGTCACCTGGGTTTTCTACAATTTGTTTTAACTTCTCAAAGTTACTGTCAGGTATTTTACTTTGAAAACATATGGTGAACATAACTGCCTGCTTATTATAAGCTTTGAATACATAGTTTCTCCATAAGAACACAACCTATGAACATTGTTCTTGTTTCTCTGATTTTGTTTTTTCTAATAAAAGCAATTTGAACAAAAAGGTGAAAGAATGTGCAAACTTATATTGAATGTATTCATATCTCCATCTGAAAACAATTCTTATTTTTGACACTTTTATTCTACTTGTGCTTTTAGGTTTCTCTTTGTCACAGTTATATGCCTAGAACGGTGCTTTATTGTCATTTATTGAATACAAACAAAGTTGGCACTTATAAAATTTTAAAACTTCATATTTTCCTGATGCTTCAATATCCAGTATCTCACCCAGGTGATCCGATAGACCACTGCAATAAGGCTTGTCCCTTCCACAAGTTCCCCTCTTGACTCTCCTGACAGTGTCCTATGGACTTTGAAGTACAAGGATGAAATCCTTTCATGCCGCTTGCTTCTGTAGTCCACCCTTGACTGCTGGCAAAGATACTTGGAACTATCCCCATATGGTTCTCTGTGTGGTAAGCCACATCTCCCTCTTTTAGGACTTGGGAATAAAATAAATCCTTTAATTTTATATGCCTCTCCAAGTTTAATTTCTGCAGCTGTGTTCAAGAATGATCCTTAAAAACCCAACAAGAAGGATTTATTCCCCCATTTATAATACAGCACTACTAGAAAAACAATCTGTTTTTCCTAACCAAGATGTACATATAAGACGTAGTTTATTTTAAAGTGCTAAATAGCATTGTTTTCTCCACACTTTTACTTCACATTCTTTAACAATTCTCTAAAAAAAGTCTGATTGCCACAAAGATGAATTGCCTAAGTCGAGGATATTTTGTAAAATACAGAACCAATGAAGTCTTCAACCAATGTTTTCAGCAGAATGTCCAAAGTTTTTAATTAAGGTCAGTCCCTAAGTAACATGCAAATTTATTCAATCTAATATTGATGAAGTTAGATTCAACACAGTGATTTATTATGCAGTCGTTCTACACAGTTTTCAAGATAAAGAGATTAAATGCTCCTGTATAAAATAATTGATCATATGGAATATGTGGATGAAAATAATTTATTTTAGTTCTAATATCACAAGGTGTTTTAAACTAGTTGTAGACTCTTGAAATTCATTGTTTTCATAAACAGGCTTTTATATCTTCTCATTCACCTTGAATTACCAATAGAAACTTAAAATTGTTAAGCAATTTTTGTGTAATTTGTCAATTTATATGAGTTCATAGATGTAAAATAATTTATATATATAATTTTATCATGATTTTCATAAGCAGTGATAAGAATTTACTTTAGATATATTATAAGGTATTTTATGACATTAAAATTAAAACAAAGGATGATAATTAATTTAATGAAGATTTTAAGAGAAGTGGAAAGTACCCCTGACTTTTAGAATTACTGTTTTTAAGGAAGATAGATAGGTAGACTGATGGAAGGACTGTGAGAACATGTAAATATCTATGTTCCTAAAACACTTATGTCTAAAAAAGTCTTTTTAAATTCAAAATATTTGCTCTCTGCATCCTCCTCATCCACTCATCTATTATTAATTTATACAGTATTTTCTAGTTTTAATGCCATCTTTCAAAGGATGCTCATCCTTATGAGATGAGAGGAATAGATGTTTCCATACATTGTTTACAGAAGAAGAAATGGATTGTCTACTACATACCAGGTTCCATGTTAGTCCCTTACATACATTACCATTTATATTCTCAGTACTTCAAAGAATATATATAAGTAAATTACCAAAGCATGCTTCTTTGCATTTTGCCATACTAGTCCTTTTGAAAAGCAATTATTCGTTTAAGTAATTTGGTAAAATATTCCCTTTTGATCTATTATTTGTCAAATAGTATGTTTCTTCTGAATTGATGTAGTGAGACTGAAGAAAATATCCATAGATACTTCTGTTCTTTAGAATTATACTAAGTAACTAGATATTTGTATTAACAGTGAGACTGCTTAAAAAACCCTGGGGAGTAGAGACACACAGAATAATCAGATAAATTGGAATTACGGTGCAAATAAGTAGTTACTTTAGAACAAAGTTTGGAGATTATATAAACCATGTCATATATTTAAGAAAAGAATTATTGAAATGTGATTTTATTGTCTTAGAAACATTATTTCTGAAGATTTCTTTTCCCAAAATGAGAATTAATCAATATATGCAATTTTTTTTAAACTTATTTCATAAACAGTTGTTCAAAGTCATAATTATAAATCACAAGATGCATTTGTCTTTTTAGTCAAGAAAGTTGATCTCCAGTTTCTAGAAACTTGAAAAACTTTTAATTTTTTCCTGTAGTTTGGCTTTGAGCTATAATAACATCCTATCATTGGCAGTAAGAACAAAGTACTTCAATGACCATCTAAGGAAACCTTTAACCCAGATTGTAAAATCCGTCATAATCCACAGTGGATTGGTTTAAAGAGAGCTAGTTTCTCAGAACCATTGAGGAGTTTGATGAATGTTTACTTTTATAAGTAGCAGTTTAATTAAGTGGCACCTGGCAGGAAAGAGCTAGTCTGGATTTGAGATAACAGATTCAATTTACAAAATTACTCCTGAGAGGGTGTTCCTTGGGCAAATTCAGCTCTACAACTTACCTTTTAAGTGCTTTTGCATTATTTTAGTTTCTGTTCATTTATGAGGTAATGAGATACAAATTAATCCATTACATTAATTTAGTTTGAAACACATTTTAAGAATTGAGAAATTTTAAAAATAATGTACATAAACAAGTAGTACATAGTAGCTTTTAGCATTTAGATTCCCTTATTATAAAAATCCAATAATAAATTATGTCTGAATTAAAGAGATATCATTTAGATAACCTTTATCAATAAACTGAGAATGTTCATCTGTAACCACACAAAATAAGAAACTAGACTAGGAGATATTTTTGTATTTTTTTCCATGCAATCTAAATGGCATAGTATATAAGAATGTTTGCCTATATAATATTCTCAATATCAATGGATAAGTAGCTATTCTATGAGCTGCTTACTTATTTCACAATTTCTGTAGTGAATTTAGCAGAGTAATTACATTTGATTGGTACTATTTTTCTGGCATTGTTAAAAAACTCAGTCAAACTTTAAAAAAAAAAAATTAAAGATTTTACTTATTTATTTGACCGAGAGAGAGAGAGAGAGAGAGAGAGTGAACATGAACTGGGGGAGAGGCAGAGGGAGAAGAAGAAGACCCCTTGCTGAGCAGGGAGCCCAACACAGAGCTCAATCTAGGAACCCTGTGATCATGACCTTGAACCAAAGGCTAACGCCTAACTAAGTGCCCCAGACACCCCTCAGTCAAACTTAAAATCTTATGAGGATACCTCTTAACAACAACAAAAGACATCTCTTAGAAACAAAAACAGGTATCTCTTACTTGGTAAAAATGTGGTCAGTGAACACCTTCTTGAATTTCTATTAATTAAAACTAATAAATTGTCCCCAAAAGACAACCTAGATTTTTATGGACACAGAATTTTAAAGTAAATTTAAACATTAAATAACAAAATAAAATTTTGATCATCATCCTGTAACTTTTTAAAAAATTTGAACTATTGAAAGATTTCACTTAATTTTAATGAAACTAAGTATTTACCTGATCTCCGTAACAGGAATGTAATTAAAAAAAGCAAAACAAAACACAACACCTATGTCTTTCTGGTACCTTAAGCATTATTCATTATATTGTTACCTTATAACTTTAAGAAATTTTATTCTGGGGCGCCTGGGTGGCTCAGTGGGTTAAAGCCTCTGCCTTCGGCTCAGGCCATGATCTCAGGGTCCTGGGATAGAGGCCCAAGCCGGGCTCTCTGCTCGGCAGGGAGCCTACTTCCTGCTTCTCTGCCTACTTGTGATCTCTCTCTGTCAAATAAATAAATAAATAAATCTTAAAACAAAGAAAGAAATTTTATTCTGAATATCTTAGAATGAATGATTCTTACTATGATTAATTTTATTCATAATAATATTATTAATTTTAACAAATTTTCCCCAAATAAGCCATGATTGAGGAAAAATATATTTATTCATAAGTAGATATAAATATGCACATATATAGAAAAATAGAATATGGTTATGAAAATTTCATATGATTAACCATCTTAGCTATACTCCTATGAAACAAACCAAAAGTATTTGGTCATAAAAATTATAACCATTTTAAAAGGCAAAAAATAACAGTAATAATGTATACAGATTATAGTATCATAAAATTTCTATCCATAAACCATTTTTATTAAAAGTTAACTTTGAACTAAAAGGCCAATAACTATGCATCCTTCATCTATCATTGATAATGTAAAACTTGGAACCAAATATTTTCATAACTTCAGAATTCTCTGGAATTCATTCCTTCTAGAGCATTTATTATAATAAATGCTAATTATGTTGTTATGTACTGAGGAATATTTAGATTTGGTTTTCTATTAGTATGATATGATTCTATAATATAAACATAAATTTAGACATTAAAAACATATTGCTATTTTACAAATGTTTAGTGTGGTACAATTTTACAGTCTTTTTACAATCAAGAGCACATATATAGTCATCATTATAATAGGAAATTGATGAATACCATCACACTGTTAGAAGTGATGAAAACTAAGCCTCAGTAAGTTTAAGTGACTAGGAGTAGGAGATGAGTTTACCAGAACTCGTAGTTGCTTCCTAAAAACAGAATATGACTAGGAATTAATCAGCTGTAAGAATTCTAGTATCTAAATCTTGCTGGAGAAGCATTCTCTAAAAATATTTCATGGAATGTTTCATTTAAACATGGGTATTTTCTTCTCATATTTTTTATCAGTAAGAAACAAATATATATTAGGAAACTAATACTGAGGTTAAACCTCTAACTTTAAGTGCTCATTTCTGTTTAATGTATTACCACATAGGAAAGTTAACAATAATAACCAACAATATGTACTTTCATCAAATAAAGAATAACTCCTGTAGAGATTTATAGCAATTGACAAATCTCAGTTGGAACCAATCATCAGTGTATTTTATTGTGAAAATGATTTCAAATATGGTTATTTGTGTATTTGGATAATAGATAGAAGGAGATGGTTGATGATATTTGAAATATTGGTTTTATTGCCATTCTGATTACTTTTATAATCACCATTCATGTCTAGTTAAAAATATGTAGGTTAATTATGAGTGACTGATCATCCAAAGATGAAAGAATAAAATAAATAAAAAGAAATGCTGGAAATGGTAGTAATAAGCTAATAATAGGATACATTACAAAAAAAATGGCTTTCATGTTTCCTGATATTCTAGTGACAATGCATGCTAAATATTGTATGTCTGCATGTCTGCATGCATGTGCACGTGTGTGCACGTTTGTCGACAGGCATGTGTTTGAACAGAATTATGCATTTCTCTTGTTAGTACAATGAAAAGAACTTGACTTTTTCTCAATCTATTCTATGTAAGCTGCATGATGCTGGAAAAGTCTAGAAACAGGGATGCCTGGGTGGCTTAGTCGGTTAAGCTTCTGACTCGATTTCAGCTCAGGTCATGACCTCAGCATTGTGAGATCAAGCCTCCAACCTGGCTCCACAGTGAGCACAGAGTCTGCTTAGGATTTTCTCTCTCTCTCCCTCTCTCTCTGCCCCTCCCTTCCCTCACATGCACTTTGTTTCTTTCTGTCAATACATACATACATACATACATACATACATACATACATACATACTTTTTAAAAAGTCTGGAAATAGGGGATTGTATTTTAAGGTAATGTTAGCTGTATTCTAAAATAATGGGCTTAAAATGTTTTTCTTCAACAGATACCTTTCTGAGTAAAATACTTCTAAATTGAAAACGGTGTATCTGAAAGCAGTAAATACATCATTTCTCCTTTTTTAGACTATTACATCTATAGTAGTATATTTATTACTTTTTTAAAAATTGTTAGATCTGATGCTTTAAATTAAGTTAAAAATGTATAGAGCATAGTACTTTTGAATGCAACTATAAGAAAATAAATCCAACTAATTTTTCAATATGCATTTAGACAACTACTACAAAAAGTGCAATTTTATAGTTAAGTAGGCTTTATATTCTGAAGCCATTGTTACTTTCAGGCATAACTTCATAGACATATAAAAATACATACCAAACATACCTTGAGACATTTTGTATCATATGAATTCTGGGGTTCAGTTTATATTGTAGCAACATTAGCATGTCACTATTGTAATAGACCACATCTTTTATACTTAAAAAAATAGGTAAATAACACACTTACTACAATTAAATAACAGCAATTGAGACAAAATATTAGTGCCTCTTTTCTTCATAACCCAAGAGTGTATTATATTGAGGTATCATGAAATAGACATCTACTTAGGATGTCTTTGCAATTGTTTTGATTTTATTTCCTGAGGATAAGACACATCATTAACATACCAAGTAAATCAATGAAGTGGATTTCTTTTAACCTATATAGGTAGAAAAAATGAATGATTGGGAATTCTTAATCTTTAAAACTTAGAAAATGTAGTTATATTTAAATTGAACAATTATGAAGAAATTTTATGAGAATTTATCTCTTTTCATTGACTCTCAGGGCAATTTTTCTGGTCCTCAAAAATTTTATTTTTCCATAACCACAGTGGTTTAGAAGAATACATTTACTGGACAAAAATAAAGCACAAATATTTACATATTTAATTTTTATTATAAAATATAATGTGTTTTCACTGAATATTCAGGTGGTTCTTATAATTTTATAATGTAAAGCAAATTTTGACTTAACATTTCCAGTGTCTGAGTATTTTTACAAATATTTATTCTTCATCTGATATTCATTATCAACCTTGATATTTAGATATAAATGCAAATTAATACAACTTTCTGAGTTTCCAGTGTTTTTACCACTGGACTTTAAAATGAGTTAGTATTTCTAAGTTTAAGTTGCCATGATTTAAATGCACAACAGTTAGATAATAATAAAAATGCTTTTTTGCTCATTTATTTTGAGGCGTTTATATTAAGGCTTTTCATAATTTTAGCATTGTAAGATATTTGATATGGTTTTAAAATATCAAGAAAATTTGGCCAAATCTTCATTGCATAATTATAAATGTGACATAACATATTTGTAAATGTATATGTTACTTTATTAGTAAGTACATTGAACATTTCATTAAAACTTTTAATATATTATAGAATATTCAAATACAGAATTATTAGTGTCCTTAATCATGAGGTATACATCTAAAAGGTTTTTCTTTTTTTTAACTGAGAACACCTTACATGTCTAATATCAATCTTTTTTTAATATTCTATTTATTTGAAGTGAGAGATAGAGCACCCAGAGGGAGAGGGAGAAGCAGGTTCCCCGCTGAGCAGGGAGTCTGATGTGGACTCGAGCCCAGGACCCTGGATGATGACCTGAGCCAAGCGCAGATGCTTAACTGACTGAACCACCCAGGGATCCCAGGGTTTTTCTTTCTTTTATATGAATATTCCTTCATATAAGTAGATTTAATTAAACAAAAGGATGTCTTCTATATTGATGTCTTTCTACCTTCTCAGATAGTACAGGTTAAATCTATTTTTATAATTCGCAGGATGGAGTAGATTTTGGCCACTGGGAATTCAGTAAGTAGAGTCAGAATTCCTTAGTAAGTCATGCCTTTATTTACAGCTATTCTTTCCTTTGTTGCATTCTGTCCCCAGCAGGAAAAAGTACGCAAACACACTTTATCTGCAGTGTCATGAAATACATATTTATACCTAATTTATACCTATATATTCCTAGTTATGGGTTAAGGAGACTTTTATCAAGAGTAGGAAAAGTAATGCTTTTGGTAATGACATAGAACACTCAAATTCATAAGAAAATGTTTCTCTCGGGGTTTCTTTTAGGGCCGTTTTGTTTAGGAGAATAGTGAACTTTCATATTTCATTTTTCAAAACTTTTGGGTTCAGGGATTTTTAATCCATAGATTATAATCCACATGTTACTGGACAAGAAGAACATCAAGATAAACTAAATTTTAATATCTAGCAAGATGTTTTCCTTCCCAATTTTTCAGTGCTTATTTTTTTTATGTAGAATGTAATTTATGATTGCAGTTACTGGAATGTTTTACTATGCTAATAATTTCAATCATAAAGACAAAAATTTAGGGTATATAAAATTTGTGAAAACCAAATGAAAAGCATCAAAAACTGTTTTGTCTTTGTGTGGATATTATATTCTTCACATTAACCTCACCATCCTGGAGGAGACAGCCCAATGTGATGGAATACCCAAGTTCCAGAATTTATTATAGTGGTGTCATTTTGAGCAATGCAGTCATATTCCCTTGGCTTTAATTGCTTTGCCTAAGAGGAAACAAGTAGTACGCTACAGTATTTAATGATTTTAAAGGAAAGCTAGGTGTACTTTCTTTAATCTGCATTTAGGAAGCTAAGGGGAAGTCAAAAAATGGTAGAAAATTTGGAAGTAACAGGGTAAATTTGATTTCTGCATATTGAGATAAAGACAAGCAAAAGTACCATATCTTGTATGTTGCATCCAGCTGTGCAAGTTGGGCAATTGTCTGTGTGGTTGGAATATGAGGGTCACACCAGACACAGTCCCGGTGCTGCTCCTAATCCTTCTGAAATAATATTAGTGTTCCCATTGCTCTTTCAAATTTTTACTCTCTTAAGAATCTTTAATGCATTTAAAATAACTTTGAGGAGGAGAAATGCACAAAATTGCTGTCTCTGTATAGACATTTTAACTATGACAACACACACATAGTGTCTATATTTTCCAGAGTCAACAGAACAAGACCCTTGGTATTTTTCTGAATTGTCAAAAGTCATATCCTCAAATATACCACTTGACACAAGATAATTCAAGTTTATGAGGATTTTCATCTAAATGTCATATTTTGGCTTTTGAGTTATTTTTTGCATTGATTAATTTTTTTTCTCATCAGTACATTATATAGTTAGCACATGCTAACTTCTTATCTCAGAGTACTTGTATTTTACCAGCTTGTATTTTATATAATTTATATAATAGTCTTTTACTGATTTGTCTTTAATGCTGGTGGGTTTTTCTCTGTAGATTAAATTATATGTATGTATTATATGTATATTTGTTTATGAATCTATAGGTTACCATGCAGAAAAGCTACAAAAGAGCTTACAGAGAACACAAAAAAGCCACATTATAGAATAGTGAATAAAAGTAAAAATGTAAGTTGTGCTACTATAGCTAAGGTTAACAATGAGGAATTGTTTCCATTTTAATGGTATTTGGCAATTTTAGCAAACATGAGAGATAATTTGAGAGCTCAATTTTCCCTTGGAAATGAGAAGTAATTACATTTACTACATATAAGGGTTTTTCTAAGGATAAGTTGACTTGTGAGAAAGGAGCAACACCTTATTTGTAGAGTGAGGGACCGATGTAAGAGGATGAGACAGGGGTGGGGAGGTATTTGGAGATGAAAGTGGACAGTGAAATGGAGCTGTATGGAATAGATAACAGGTTTAGCTCCAGGATGGAGTTTAAGAACAGTGGATAGGGAGGGCTATTAGCAGATGGTCACAAATAAGTAACTGCCTAATGATGAGATGCCATAAACCAAGGTTATAGCTAAGATTCAGAAAGCAGAAAGCCAGCAGGTTAAAAAGGTGGAATCAGTCCTCAGAAATCTATGCACATGATCTTAAAAGGCTCCCACTCTACCAGGTTTTGTTGGGTCATGCATAAAATTCCATAATAATTATATAATTTACATGAATAAAATTATATATAAATTACTGTATATATTTTTATGCAGCCTTTTAAGCACAATTATCCACTGCACCTGGGATTCACTAATCTTCTTTGAGATGCAAAAGCCAGAAAATTTATAGTTAGTAATGTTAATACAAGTTAATATAAATTCAGGTCTTAATAGCAAATAACTTTCTCTAAGAAGGTTCTAAGTATAAGACAAATGTAGCTTCCTTAACACGCATTTAGTAAATCAAGAGAAAAGTAAAAGAAAAATATGCGGGGAAATGGAAGTCACAGTGAAAATAACATGCATAATTCAACCTAAATATATGAATTAGTAATATATTTTAAATAAGTATTTAAAACTCAGATGTATTCTTGAGCAACTTTTTAACACTGCTCTTATAAACCTTGTCATATCTAAAAACATGCCTGGAGAGGTGCCTGGGTGGCTCAGTTGGTTGGGCGACTGCCTTCGGCTCAGGTTGTGATCCCGGAGATCCAGGATCGAGTCCCACATCAGGTTCCCTGCTCGGCGGGAAGCCTGCTTCTCCCTCTCTCACTCCCCCTGCTTGTGTTTCCTCTCTGGCTGTGTTTCTCTCTGTCAAATAAATAAAAAACTTAAAAAAAAAAAAAAGAAACATGCCTGGAAATGTTCCAAGTGCTTTGCAAACATTATCTCACTAAATTCTACATTGATCCCGAGGTAGCATTATTATCTTGAGGCTTGGCTAGTTTAAAGAGGTTAAGTAACTTGCTAAAATCCACACACACAGTGAATAGAAAGTTATTTAGACAGTTTGGATTTAGAACCACTTTCTGTGGGTCGTATATTCTTTCTGTGGGTCGTATATTCTTTTAAAATTGCTGCTACCTCTCAGCTGCTTGGCAGAATATCACAGCTTGTCTTTAACCTGGCAGGATTCACAGTCTTGCTTTTAATTAGCTAATTATAGATTTTGGTTATCCAAATAAGCTATTCTCACTCCTTAAGGGTGTGGAACCCAGAGATTTGTCTTTGCCTCTGCTCTTGAGAACACCCTGGCCCTGGGTGAAACCAACCTATATAAAACCCATGTTTAATTCATGTCCTTCATCCATGATTTCTTGACAATGACTAGATTCACGGATTACATAGTATTTAGTCCATCATTTTCCTCTATCCGGCTTCATCTTCTGCAAAACCTTGGATTTCATGTAAGAACTAGTGATTTTATTTAATGCTGGGAAGAAATTAACTGCTAATCCTTACTTAGCAGCAGTAGATTGCAGTTTTCAAAGCACGGACTCCGAAACCAAAATTCTTACATTTAAATCTAATTTCTGTCATTTATGACCTGTATAATATTAGACTATTTTAAAAGAATAGTTTATGCCTCAGTTTCCTACAATCTCTTAAATTGGAATAACAACAGTACCCTACTCCTAGGATACCATTCATGAAGATTAAATATTTAACACATGTAAATTGTTTAGAACAAGATGTGGCATATAGGAAGCATTGTAAAAATATTTGTTCTATTACTACTATCTGAGTAGTAGTGGTAGTTTCATATTGGAAAAAAAATGTTTCTGGCAACTACCGATGTACTTTGACCAACACCTCTTACTAGTCTTAAATATCATATTTCAAACATAATGTTATGCTTTTATCTACAAGATTTTAATGACAGCTATAATTAACTTCCAAACCTTTTTTATTCCAGAATATTCTCTAGAAATATAGATAAGAGATATACTAATAATAATAGTGTAGATTTTCATCAGATAAAATCCAAATCATCTGGAATTCACCTTGGCCTCATAGGTTCTTTTGTTTTGGGCAATTTAGCATATTTTCACATATCGATCTAGCTATTTTACCACCTGCTTCTTTAGTAGATGATAATATTACTTGCTATGTCTGTAGAGTTACAACCACGTAGATTTTATTTTTATTTATTTATTTGATAGAAACACAGCTAGAGAGGGAACACAAGCAGGGAGAGTGAGAGAGGGAGAAGCAGGCCTCCTGCCAAGCAGGGAGCCTGATGTGGGGCTCGATCCTAGGAGGGACTTCAGGATCATGATGTGAGCCAAGGTGTCACTTAACCAACTGAGCCACCCAGGTGCCCCTAGTTACAACCACATAACACCCAAATCTATTTATAACCCCAAATCTCAGGGGTTTAACTCTGTGGCGGTTTATTTGTTGCTCAAACTAGATTGCCCAATGTAGGTCGTAAGAAGAATCTGTTCATTTTAGCCATTCGGGGATCCAGTCTCCTGAGACCCCACTTCACCACGTATTTCCATGCTTCCATGTGATCCCAGTGGAGGAAGGGAGGAGATGAAATAGAATAGGTTCTAAAGCTACTTACAAGAAAAAACTCCCATCAGTTCTACCCAGGTTTCTTCAGCCAGGCAAATCACATAATTACATTTCATTTCTTCTTCTTTTTTTTTTTTTCCACTTTCATGACAGTTTATTTTTAAATTTTTTAACTTTTTAATTTTTTTCAGTGTTCCAAGATTCATTGTTTATGCCCCACACCCAGTGCTCCATGCAATACATGTGCTCAATACCCACCAGCAGGCTCTCCCATCCCCCCACCCTGTCCCCTTCAAGACCCTCAGTTTGTACATCTCTTTTCAAAGAGGGAGGTACAATTCTCTACATATCAGAAGTTTTTGGAAATGGCCCTCATGACCTTCACATGGGGGCAAGATTACTTTCTCTCTTGTTCTGTAGTCTCAGCTGCATAGACACTGGCCTTTAAATATATCTTCTGATCAAATATATACCATGAACCATTTAAAAATACATCAACTCTTGATTTGAATATGGAATTATTTCTTAACATTCAATTGCTTTACTAAGTGTGCTTTATGCTCAGGGACATAAAAATATGAATGAACTATGGAAATTATCCAAAAGGATTTGGTGCTGGCGGAGAGCCTCTTCGCACTGTGAATGCATATGGGAAACTTTCCCTCTACCTCCATTGCTTACAATATGTGTGTAATTGCCATGGATATTTTTGGATTATTTTTATTGAAATAGTTTAAACGGTTATAGACTTACAGTTACTATGAAGAAGAAAATGAACTAATTATTCTCAATGAGTTAAAGTGAGGATAAATTGCATCAAATTTAGGTGATGATCTACCTTTCATCCCTGTAAAATGAAGAATCATAAGCTATGCACCTTTTAACTGAATCTCTTCATGGAAAATGAATAGGGCATGGCAGAGTCAATCTGTTAATTTCAGCTGTATTAACCAGCCATGAGAATTCCTGCACGGTCCCTCAGAGTCAATATAAATCAGGACGATGACCTTAATGAACAGATTGTCCACCAGTTAGTGGGGTTTGCTGAAGTGTAAAGGCAAAGATTGTGCTTTGTATGTTTAGAAAGTAATTATTTTTCCAATTTATCTCATTATCTCATTTGATAATGTATTTAAAGACATACTGTAGATTCTCTTAAGGAGGAGATGACAATTACAGGCCAAGAACTTGTAGCTAATGATGAGCAAAGCAAAAGTACAAAAACAGGCAAAAGTTGACAACTTAAAAACTAAGTAAACATTTTAATTTTAATTTTTACTATTATTAAATAATCTCAAGATTTTTAAAAACTAAGAATAATTCCATTTTAACAATGATTATATATTTGAGAACATTTTAAAATGATTTTTCGGGGGCACCTGGGTGGCTCAGTCATTAAGCATCTGCCCTCGGCTCAGGTCATGATCCTGGAGTCCTGGGATTGAGCCCCACATCAGACTCCCTGCTCCATGGGAAGCCTGCTTCTCCATCTCTTACCCCCCCCTTGTTTGTGTTCCCTCTCTAGCTGTGTATCTCTCTGTCAAATAAATAAATAAAATCTTTAAAAAATAAAATAAAATAAAATGATTTTTCATCTCATTACTATAAAATATTGGTTATGGTACACTTCTAATGGCATATAGCAAATATTGTGTGAGTGATGAGAACCTCCCATTTTGAAAAAAAAAAATTCCCAAACTCTCATTTCAGTTTCAAGAAAAACCCAAGGGCCAACTTCTAACTTCTAGCAATATGGTCTAAAATGTAAATCTTCATTATCTCTATTTTGGAATATTGTCTAACTCCCTAAGTGATCTCCCTGTTTTTACCCTTTCTTCCCTTTGGTTTATTTTCAACATTGCAGCAAGAATCTTTCGGATAAAATGTTAAGTCACTGCATGTAATTTCATGGTTCAAATTTCATGGCTCTCCAGTAGTTCCCATTTCAGTCAAAGAACACCGAAGTCCTTTGAATGATAAGACCATATACAATCTGAGTATTTCTGACCTTGTTTCTAGTTATACCTTCTACCCCTCTTTCTGTCCAGGACACACTGGTCTATCTCTCTCACTCTCTTTTTTTTTAAGCATTTTATTTATTTATTTGACAGAGAGGGATCACAAGGAGGCAGAGAGGCAGGCAGTGAAAGCTGAGGAAGCAGGCTCCCTGAGGAGCAGGGAGCCTGACGTGTGCCTTGATCCCAGCACCCTGAGATCATGACCTGAGCTGAAGGCAGAGGCTTTAACCCACTGAGCCACCCAGGCGCCCCACACTGGTCTGTTTGCTGTGCCAGAAACACAACTCAGATATCTCTTTATTACACACTTTGTATTGCTGCTTGTTCCGTCAATATTTTTTTCTGGGTTTCTACTACACCAAAAATATGTCAGGGCTATTCAAAAATATACTGGGCTAGCTTTGTCAGAGAACTCTCCAGACACACTTCAACATTACCTGTCCTTTGTACCAGCTCTCTTTTCTTTCTTTTCTTTTCTTTATTTTAATATTTATTTCAGAGAGAAAGAGAAAGAGTGAGTGTGCATGTGAATGGAGGGAGGAAAAGAGGGAGAGGGAGAGAATCCTTAAGCAGACTCCCCGCTGAGCATGGAGCCCTGTTCAGGGGGCTTGATCCCAGGACCCTGAGACCATGACCTGAGCTGAAACCAAGAGTCAGCCTCTTAACTGAGTGAGTCACCCAGGTGCACCATCCAGCTTTGTTTTCTATTGCATTTGCCCCCATCTAACATTTTCTGAGATTTACACACATACACCTGCCTATGCACACACACACACACACACACACACACACACACACAGAGTCTTTCTCACTTCTCTGAAATAACAGTTCGTGAGAACAAGATTTATTAGTCTTTTGTTCAATGTGGTAATTCTAACGTGTGGAATAGAGCTTGATAAATGTTATTATTTATTTGTGAGTAAATACTTCTTGAATATCAAGGAGTTAGAGATTTTTTTTCATTTGAAGTGTTATTTAAAATAATTTGAAACATCAATTTCAAACATTGAAAGTACTGCTCAAAATTTCAAGATAGTTGTCAATAGACATAGAGCTGCTAAAAGACATAAGGATGTGGACCGTGAATGGAGAGCAAGCATTTTTAGCACCCATAACAGAATTTCTCGATATGAGGTACATATAATCTGAAGCATATTAAGATCATGTGCCAAGTGTGTATGCCAAACCTTAGGATAAACCATGCACGTATTTCTATAGATATAAATTTAACCCCAAGATATAAGTTCTCATACAAAATAGGCTGCTTGAAGCCAAGACCAATTCATATAGAATGCTTCCACTCTATGTTAAGGACAAAATTTCATGAAAAATTTTGAGAGACCTTGCTTTAACACACCAAGTCCTTCAAGTTTGAATTGTTTATATAATGAAAGTTTATTTGGGGGCGCCTGGGTGGCTCAGTTGGTTAAGTGACTGCCTTCGGCTCCGGTCATGATCCCGGAGACCCTGGATCGAGTCCCACATAGGGCTCCCTGCTCCGCGGGAAGCCTGCTTCTCCCTCTCTCACTTCCCCTACTTGTGTTCCCTTTCTGGCTGTGTTTCTCTCTGTTAAATAAATAAAATCTTAAAAAAAAAAAAAAAAAGAAAGTTTATTTGGTCACCTGCTGTAAGCAAGAAAATCATTACTGCAATTACCAGAGTTCTCTTATTACGTCACTTTCTTGTATAGTTTGTTTTTTTAATTGGGTTGATTTTTGTCAAGCTCTTAGAACAATGCTGTGTACATATTAACCACTATATGTCCCATCCATCCAACTATCTATATCAGGTTTACTGTGTTTCAAATAAAGGTTTCCCTTTCTCAGTATTCTATGACTCCCACTATCTATGTATAGAACTAAATAACAATTTTATTTTATTATTTATAATTTTATATAGTGAAGAATAGGGACTTTGTTAAATACACTAGTTTTCAGAATTACCATAAAGTTTGAAAAACTATAAGGCAGAGGGAGAAAATGAAATAAAAATTAAAGACCATAAATATTTTACATTAGTGTAGTATATTATCCTTTGGTTTGATAGGCAAAGAATTATTCCTATCATGCTCAATAATGTAGATGAGTAGAAATAATGGAGTGATGTAATTTAAATTGATTTGTGGGCAATTAAATCCACTTATGGTAATTAGCATCTTTTGCTTGTGTGCACATACATGAAAATAAAGAAACATGGAGTGTGGAGTGTTTCACATTATATGATCTTCTGGATAAATTTAATTTACACGGAACATTTAAAATTTTCCCTATTGTCTCTCTTATCTGCTGAATGCCTGATATTAACAGGACAGAAGAAACTTTGTGTTAAGGCAGTTATCTGGACAAATATTAAACTAAGAAATGCTATTTCAGTTTGTTGTAAAAGATTAAGTATAGACAATGAAGATAAATTATTTGGGTTTGGATTCCAACTTTGTTACTTAGCAGCTGTATGGCTTTGGTCAAATTTTTAAGCCTCTGTGATTTGGTTTCCTCATCTAATAAATGAGATTAATATTTATACTTCTTAGGATTACTCTAAGTTGATATGTGTTTACTTTAGAATGGTGGCTGGCATGTACTATGTTAATAACTAGACTAAGCATCCATGGTTTCTTAAGTAATAAACAAATAACCAGATAAGGTTCTTGTAATATTAACAGTAATTTTACTGTGGTACCTCTGTGCTTTATAGTAGGGTATTAATCAGCACATTTTTTGGTGACTTTTGTTGATGAATGTCTCTTCAAATATCATTCTTTCTCTGATTTTTAATTAGCCCTTTGTTTTATGTGTTAGAAAATGAAAGCAAGTAGAATCTACACACACAAGCAAGTTATTCTTTAATAAGTATTTAAAATTTATTAACTTCCTTTTGGCTTTATTCACCTACCCTGATAATTAAATTTTTAAAGTTATCTTAAGAATTACTTATGTTAAATATTTTTCATCAGAGTAATCATTGAACAGTTCATTACTGCATTTTCACAATCTGTATGACTGTATTTGGAATTTCATTTATTTCAGGTAAAATGTCTAAATAAAATTCAGGCATGAATTGTTAAATTTCCAAATATTACTTTTGTGGATGCACATTTGTATAGATAGCTGGCATGGGATTTTCTGTCAGAAAGACTTAAAATATAAGTAGGTAGATTTTAGGAATTATTTCACAGAGGTTAGAGAATGATTATATTATGTGATACTTCACTATTTACTTTCACCGGTTTAATTTGTCAGTTGTCATGCCTTACACACCACCCTGAAAACAAGGAATACTTAAGACTTTGAAAAGGAATGGATTGGGCTTGAATGAAATAATGGATTGGTGAGGTGGGGAGAACTAGGTGAGGTTCTACATTAGTTTGGAGTAAGAAATTTCATTAGAGAGTGACCAGATAGTTTAGACAGTGATAAAATGGTCAGGATTGGAATGAAGAAAATGAGACATCTTTATGAGACAGTTCTGGGGATATATCATGGGATTTAAACTTTTTTGTTAATTACAGTACTTGGATACCATTTGTAAAGTTCACAGTGCTAAGCATCATGAATATTAGCATAATAATTACTAACACTAAATTTCTCCTTAATACTATTTATTCGCATTGATTTTTCTTTCCTTTATGCTCACAGTTTTCTTAATCCTGTAGTTTTTGAACTGTTTACAGTCTTGAGAGATATTTATTCATTTACCAATGTGCAAAACAGTATGAATCAATTAATATAACATCAGTATTGCATCAACACATACAAATCTGTACATTTGTTCAGGATCTTAAATGATGAAGAACTTCATTGATATTGACCAATTTATGCTATTTCCATTCATGTACTTGACAAGTTGTAAATATATATGTATATGGAAGTGAAGACCTAAAGATAAGAAATTTAGAAGTGGAAAGGCTCTGTTAACATTTTTAATGTTAGCTACTGGCCACTAAATGTAAATTAGAATATGCATATAATGGTAAAATGGTGCTGTTATTGATTCACATAACTTGGAAATGATTTTAGAAATATGTAGTCACCCCAAGTTGCTGTGGTTTGAGAAATGATCACAATTAAAAATTATAAACTTTGTAAGTTTAATGTACAGGTCTCACAATTTTATTGTTAGATATAATATTGACACAGCCTCATCTAGATGGGTCATTTAATGAATATTGTAACATGTAAACAGACATGCCATGTTCAAAAAAGCATTAGCCCAAAAAGAGGTCAACATAGGTTGATTCTTTCAGCTGTATGGGCAGCTGAGCCCTCTCCAAATTCCAAAGCTAAGTTGGACAGATAGCAGAGCCGTTCAGGAGGCTCAAAAAAGGAACAGCTGCAGCAATAATGGGGCAATTTCCCCCTTCAGCACTACTTGAGAAGAGGGACAGCATGTTGCTTATCACAAGAGCTCTGAAGAATGTGGCTAAATAAATTTAAAGAAATAACCTTAAAAATTTCAACTTTTGGAGGTATGTGTAATTTTGGATATAATACTTTATGTTCCATGTGACACACAGAAATTATAATTATCAGACAGAGATGCATAGTGTTTAAAAGGATACAGCATTGTGTTTTAGTTTTATTAACAGCAAATATAACTGAAGGATTTTCTTATCCTGGATGTTAAAGATCTCCCAAACGCTTGTGTGGAAAACATTGTCTCCCAATTTGTGTCTATCTTTTCAATTTCTTTATGGTTCCCTGTGATGAGCATAAGTTCTTAATTTTAACATAATAAACTTCATATTTTAATAGTTAGAGCTATTTTGTGTCTTATTTAATGGATTTCAGTAATCATAAATGTGCTTTCCCTAGTTCTTCTAATATTTTGCTTTTTACAATTAAGACTTGATCCCCCTTTAATTGATAGTTTGCATATGGGAGGAGGTAAGACTGTAAGTTTGTCTTTAATTCATGAGTAACCTTTTCTCTTAGCCTCAAGTTTTGAATAGTTCCCCTTTTCCCATACCACCACAGGGCAAATTCTGTCATATAACCCAGGTGCATTCATGGGTGTGTTTCTTGTGGGACTCTATTCTGTTCTGCTGGTGAGCATGTCTATCTCTTCCTGAATACCACAAGCTTAATCACTGTACATTCATAGGAAGTCCTGACACCTTGCAAGGTAATATCCTCCCAAGAATAAGAACAATCCCCTTGCACGTTAAGGAGCACTTCTTCAGGATTGTTTTAGGCTTTATTTGAAAAACCTATGCTCTATTTCTCAACCACTCTGTTCCAACTCTGCTGTGTCTTAAAGTGGAGGTAGAGATAGGATAATTGTATTCTTGGAGACTTCCCCTACCCTTTGGGAGAGCAGCAGTGACTCAAAGAGTGTTCCATGCCATTGTTCTGTATTTGGATAGTCATTTGGAGCACATAGTAAACCATAATGCCAAAAATAAATGCCTGCATTTCAAATAGTATAATTTTTAACATTATCTTTTAAAATAAGGCATATAAAAATTAATAAAAGTGGCATTATAAATACAGCTGACCCGTGAACAACAACTCAAGGGCTAGGGGCACTTACCTTTCCTGTAGTAAAATATAGATGTATAAATTTTGATTCCTCCAAGGCCTAGACATTAATTGTGTAATGGCTGGAAGTCTTAACAATAACATAAGCAGTTATTAATTAACATATTTTATATATTATATGTATCATATACTATATAATAAAACTAGAGAAAAGAAACTCTTTAAGAAGAACATAAGAAAAAGTAATTCATTTTCAGTCTTATACTGTATTTATCAAATAAACCCCCGAAACTTCCTATAAATGGTCCTGCACAGTTCAAAGCAATGTTGCTGAATGATCAACCATAGGTTTACCTTAATTTAAAAAAAAAAAGCCTCCATTCAGTCCACCTAGTTTAAATCATCTGCATTTGATTATTTCTAATGATAGTCTGAGTCTGTAAAATAGCAAATCAGCTCTTATATACGCAGAATCATCAGATCACAACTCTCCCAAGCACAAAATATTTTCCCTTCCATTTTTGCTGTGTCTTAACAATGGATATTGGTAGGTTGAATTTTCTGATAACTAGAAAGAAGCTACAAGGTCTTTTCTGATACACCAGCATGTATATCCGAGTGAAGGTTAAGGTTAACTTAATTTCTCACTTCAGTTGAAAATCAATTCTTCTACCCTTTTTGTCATAATCCTATCAACTACATAGAGAAGCTGTTCTATTCTTGAGTTATATTTGAATTTGCACAGGGAATTAAATTTTAGCTTTCAGAAACTGATTTTATAGGATGACAGGACCTTTTTTGTCTGTATTTACTGTAATAAGTAGTAACCCTGGAGTACTAAAGGGTTTTCATAAGGGGCTTTTGCTAAGAATAAAAGGCAGCCAGTGGAGGAAGGTGGGAGTATATGGTCCTTCCAATTCTGGGAAATGGTATTAAAAAGAGACATTACTACACTCACACAGATAGAAATAATGTACTTCTAGGGATATAAAATGTAGGTATTAGTAATAAAATAATGACAAATTTATTTGATATTTTTCTTGGGCAGTCAGATTTTTTCTTTGAAGAGCAAATATATTTCTTAATAAGTTACCAAATTGTCGCTGTATAGGAGTAATAAGTGTCCTTACCAATTTCCTGAACTAGGATTTTAAATGAGCTTATCTGTTGAAATTCAGTTCATTGAGAAAGTAAATCAGATGGCAAGGAACCCTCATAGACTGTAATGTGTGGGATGTCTGGATGGCTCAGTCATTAAGCGTCTGCCTTCAGCTCAGGTCATGATCCTGGAGTGCTGGGATCGAGCCCCGCATCGGGCTCCCTGCTCGGCAGGAGCTCTCTCACTCCCCCTGCTTGTGTTCCCCCTCTAGCTGTGTTTCTCTCTGTCAAGTAAATAAATAAAATCCTTTTAAGAAATGTAATCTGTGTATACCCATCTAATTACACGAAAAGGCAAAGTTCTCCTTTGTTTAGGGAGGCTTGGAATTTGCTTACAAGTTCAACAAGCACAGCAACAATACATTGAAACACAAGTGTCTATCAGAGAAGAAACGAGCTTGGGTATGAAAATCCACTCCTCGTCCCAGCTTAGTTTCCAGCTTGATACTGTCCCTGGTTTGGGGGTGCTCTAGAGACTGCTCAATTAACCCATACAAATTTCCTCTCTCACTTTGTTTAATTTTGTACTTTTTTAACTCATTTATCACTATATCCCTTGCCTTGTTCCTCTATTACAAAAGTGCCACTGTAGATAATAATGAAACTGTCTTTTCACTCCTGTTTGTACCTACCTATCTGGCATTCTCACAGCTGGGTTTGCCTTTTTATCTGCTTCTACTATTATTGTGACTGAAAACTTAAAGACCTTCATCCACTTAGGAGCCATTTGTTATTTCAGTCTAGAATAGAAAATGAACATGGTTTCTCTCAAATGTTAATAATCTTATAGGTTATGCTACCAAAAAAAGAGGAACTGATCTTCTCAGCACATTGACCAAAAGCAGCTGATCATTAAAAAGCTACCACAGACAGGGGCGCCTGGGTGACTCAGTTGGTTGGGCGACTGCCTTCGGCTCAGGTCATGATCCCGGAGACCCGGGATGGAGTCCCACATCGGGCTCCCTGCTCTGCGGGAAGCCTGTTTCTCCCTCTCTCACTCCCCCTGCTTGTGTTCCCTCTCTGGCTGTGTTTCTCTCTGTCAAATAAATAAAATCTTTAAAAAAAAAAAAAGCTACCACAGATCAACTCCTTAGCTCTAGTCCAAAAACCCAAGCTATGATGTGTCTCTTTGTTTTCAATGTCAAGCCTCTTTATTCATCCTTGACAGCCTCCTTGGAGTATGCACACCTAGTGGAGCTCTCCTTTTGTGGAAGTTAGAAGTCCTCAGTTTCTCATTGCCATTACTGACACGGATAGCTATCACGGCTGGTAATTGAAACTTAGACTGAATTCCGTATAGAAGTAATTTGTGATACTGGTTAGTTCTATATCATTATTTTATTGTATATGATGTGGTATGAAAATGCATACTTAATATTACAGACTACTTGGTTTCTCTGCCAGACAGTGTGATAGTTTCTTTATAAACAGGATTTCATGTCTTCCACATACTAATTCTATTAGATTCTACTAAAATCACTCTTTGATAGCAGAACACCTAACTGAGTCTGAGAGAGGTTAAAAAATGTGTCTAAATAACGAGAAAGTAGCTAATAGATTTCAAAGCCCAGGGGTCTTGACCCAATCCAAGGATCAGAATCAAGTCCAAAAGATTTGAGAAATCCAGAGGCACTAATTATTTTGCCTGTGTACATCTCACATTAAAATAACAATTTGTTCCTTTTGACTAATGAAATCAGAATCTCTGTAGTTGAAAACCCGACAGAGGCGCCTGGGTGGCTCAGTTGGTTAAGCAACTGCCTTCGGCTCAGGTCATGATCCTGGAGACCCGGGTCGAGTCCCACTTTGGGTTCCCTGCTTGGCAGGAAGCCTGCTTCTCCCTCTCTCACTCCGCCTGCTTGTGTTCCCTCTCTGGCTGTGTTTCTCTCTGTCAAATAAATAAAATGTCTTAAAAAAAAAAAGAAAACCCGACATTTAATATTTTTTAAAACTCAGTGTGTAATCCTAATGGTCACTGAGGGACTGTTCAGTGCTTTACCTTGTACTCTTTTAATCATGTAAAAGTTGAGTTGATCGAAGTATTACTCACTATTATTAGTATTAGACGTAGTGTTTTGATGGTTCTTGTGAGGCATAGGATTTTACGAGAATATCCTAGAAGATTAACGACACTTTATTATGCATATGTCTTGTTTGGAAAGATGTGCTTCTGGTTTTGGATAACTAGCTTATAAAAAAAAATCACTGGGAAATTAGACAATTTTCATTTTAAAGATGAAGATGCTTTTTTTTTTATAAACTTAGCAATTACTTGCCCTTCATCATCCAATCTTCTGTACTTCATACATAGTACATTTTAGTACAGCTAAAATGAAGGCGCCCAATTAGACTGACCTGCCTTGTGGCAAGTTTATACCTCAGGGCCAGTTTTGTTTGAGCAGGTTTTTTAGAACTTAAATTTGATTTAAAACAATGCTTATTAATATTAAGAACAATGAGTTGATTATATTAGAGTTTCTAGGTTATTAAATATTATATGCCTTAAGAAAAGATTAATTTTTGAGTTTGAATGTCTGTTGATGGTTTCAGTATTTAGCAAACTTCTTACAATTGAAATTTGTGTATATTGTAAATCTCAGTTACTTCTGTCTCATTTCTTTTTCCCTAAGGAAAGAAATGTAGTGATTTTCTTCTGTTATTAATTTACCTTTCAGCTTTTTTTTTTTTTTTTTAAGATTTTATTTATTTATTTGACAGAGAGATCATGAGCAGGCAGAGGCAGGCAGAGAGAGAGAGGAGGAAGCAGGCTCCCTGCTGAGCGGAGAGCCCTGCCATGGGCCTCAATCCCAGGACCCTGAGATCACAACCTGAGCCAAAGGCAGAGGCTTTAACCCACTGAGCCACCCAAGCGCCCACCTTTCAGCTTTTTAACACTAATATAGTCTAAACCTATTTCATATTAAATAATCTATATAATATTACTTAATATTAGTTCACTGTGACATATATTTTTCATTTCCTTAATTACACTTTATCATATTCCTATGCACAATCTGAGTATAATATGAGTATGTTAGGTCATCCTTGCATCTATATGCCCCCAGGAAGCTACGGATACAGTAACCTCCATGCAGACCCATTGTGCTACTACATTGTCCTGCTTTTAATTACACCTGTGGTAACTGAGGCAATTTGATTCTTCTATGCTGCATTTGTATACAGTGTTTCACACTGCTCTTTAGAGTACAGAATGACTACGCAATTTTGGAGTCACACCTCTTGTCCCACCAAATTCCCTTTGATATCCCTTTTTTTTTTTTTTTTGGCTCACCACATATGACTACATAGATAACCTTCTGTAAAACATTTTTAAAATGTGATTGCATTAAAAGGGAGTAATCCTTGTATATCCTTTAATTAGTGATATGAAAGCAAAAATTATGAGGATAGGAATTAAAATACCTGTATTGGAGATTAACATAGTTTTTATGCATATTAGTGTTTTATTGTGTCCATGTATGTGTGTATGTGAGAGAGATATGTGTGTGAAGAGACAGAGTATGAGAGCTATTTATATGAAATAGTTTATATTCAGATGGCTAAAGTTATGTGTATACATATAACCAAATTACTATAAAATAGTTTATACTTTTTTTATTAAACCATTTACATTGCTTACATCTCCCCATATCTGTAGATTTCAAAACTAATTATACAGTGATTGTATCATAGCTTCTCATAGCAATAGGACATAAATTATTAAGTATTCCAGTGTTGTCTAAAATTCATACTATTTAAAGTTTTGTTATTTTGTCAATAAATATTTAAACAGAATCTCTAGTTCCATACTAGAAGTAGAATTATAAGTCAAAAGGTATAACCATTAATAAAAATCACACACACTTCTCATAATTTGGACAAATTGCTTTACACAATATAATTTGAAATTCCTTTCAGCAACTTAACTCTTTTTAAATAATTGTTAATATGATTAAATATAGAAGGATGAAGATGTACGTAGTTATACACATATTCATGTGAGCAGTTTGGTGGTTCAAAATGGCATCAAAAATTGTTTTTTTATTGTTATTATTAAGATGGAACATTACCTGTTTTTTCCCCTTTTTTAAATGAGCATTTTCAGTACAGACACGTCAGAGATACTGTGGGTTGGGCTCCAGACCACAACAATAAAGCAAGTATCACAACAAAGTGAATCAGATGAAATTTTTGGTTTCCCAGTGCACATAAAAGTTATGTTGACATCTTGGTACAGCCAAGTAAGTATGCAAAAACATAATTTCTAAAAAATGAACATACCTTAATTAAAAAATGCTTTATTAAATCATGATATTGTACATCTGAAACTAATATAATACTGTATGATAATTATACTTGAATAAAATAATAAAAAAGAATTTAGTTGATGATAAATAGTTTGAAATTATACAAAAATACTGTACTGCTTAAAAATGCTAACCGTCATCAGAACTTCCAGCAATTTATACTCACTGACCACAGATCACCATATCAAATATAGTAATAATGGAAAAGTGTGAAATATTATGAAAATTAACAAAACATAACACAGAGACAAAGAGTGAGCAAATGCTTTTGCTAAAGTGGCACTGAGAGCTTTGCTTGATGTGGGGTTACCATAAACATTCAATTTGTAAACAACACAGTATTTGCAAAGTACAAATAAAGCAAGGTGCAATAAGTTAGGCATTCCTGTGATCCCAAAAATTATGTTGTTAAATAAATCAATCTGGAAATTTCTTTACTCTTATATCTATGAATTTCTTCCTACTCTTAAAATTAGTCATTAGTGGTTCTAATTTTCATATTAAACTCTTTAACCCATCTGAAATTCATTTTGATGAATATAAAGTAAGGATCTAATTTGACTTTTCAAGTGAAACTATCATATTAAAAATATCCTTTTCTTATTGGTTTGTAAGTTTCCCTTGTTCTGTGTTCATGAACACATGAAAAAAAACAAAAATGTGCACATGTGTAGGCATCTATATGGATCATCTCTAAGGTTATCTATTTGTTGTGCATTTAGGATCATCTCTAAGATTATCTATTTGGTGTGCATTTAGGATAATCTCTAAGATTATCTATTTGTTGTGCATTTTTGTAGATTTTTAAGAATGAGATATCTAAATATCTCAAATAGAAGGCTCATTGATGATCCTTTTCAAAAATTTTCTTGGAGATTTCCTCCTGTTTATTCTTTCAGGTAAAATTAAATGTATTACTTCAAATTTATTCAACTGTTATTTTGTCTAAGCTTGCGCAAATCTTATAAATTATTTCTCAAAGAATTGACATTTATGCAATAATTAGTCTTTCCATGCAGGAATAAGTCTCTAAGGAATTACATAACCAGCTAAAGAATTTAATAATTGGAAGAGTTTTGCACTCAAAAGGAAATAGAGGAAATAAATATTTCTTCTATCCTGAATTTAAAGTGAAAATGATTGAGTAATTTGAACCATGTCTTTGACATAAATTCTAAATTATAAGCCAGCTTCCCCTTGCTGTGAATTAAATCTTCCTCACAGGCAAAGTGAACTTTTAAAGCTGTAGGACAGATGTGTGTCTTGGTAAAGCCATTTAATTTTTGTCTTTGTTCCATTAAGTATAATATAGATCAAATACTCATTCTATTTGTCCTATTCTGTTATAAAATTATGCCTATCTATTTTCTAATAGTGATAATTTTAGCTGAACCAGGAAACATTTTATATAATAGTACTACTGTTTGGTTTGGCTGAAATGAATATAGATATGGATATAGATATAGATGATATAGATATAGATATAGATATAGACATAGACATATATATCTCAGATCTTTATTTTTTTTTCTTGAATTGAAGTATAGTGGACACACAATGTTGCTTTAGTTGCAGGTGTACAACATAGTGATTCCACAAGTCTATTTGTTTTCCTCTGTCACAAGAGTAGCTACCATTTATGGTAGTCACCATGAAATGTTACTTCAAGACAATTGCCTTGATTCTCTATGTGGTATCTTTTACCTTATGGCTTTCCACAACAAGAAGCCCACGTATCCTCCTCCTCTTCACCCATTTTAGCCATCCCTCCAACCTCCACCCCTCTGGAAACCATCAATTTATTCTCTGTATTTATGGGTTTGTTTCTGCTTTTTGTTTATTTATTTACATGTTTCATTTTTTAAATTCCACATATAAGTAAAATCACATGGTATTTGTCTTTCTCTGACATATTTCACTTACCATAACACCCTTTACTATCATCCATACAGTAACACATGGCAAGATCTCCTTTTCATGGCTGAGTAATATTCCATTGTTTTATATACCATGTCTTATTTATCCATTCATCTATTGATGGACAGTTGAATTGTTTCCATAGCTTGGCTATTGTAAATAGTGCTACAATAAACATGGGGGTGCATATGTCTTTTGGAATGCATGTTTTCATCATCTTAGACTGGATACCCAAATATATATAGATAGATATAGATTGATTGTATATATTATATATAAAATATATATATGTATATATATACTATTAGTGTTATTTATCCATTCATTATACTTATATTTTATCTATTTATTATATTCATTCAGTATATTTCAGTCTTACACATTTGTTTTATTGCTCTGGGGACAAAAGTTGAACAAAAGCTTGTATTTTAGGAAAATTGGAGGGCCAAATGTCAAATAGCTCATCTTGTCTCATTAAGTGTTTATGTAGAGACTGGGAGTAGGTGAGAAAAGATGTTCTCTCCTGCTTCTGTATCCCAGATGAATATTCTGGGCCCCCTCCTTTTTATGAGACCTTCTGTCAGTTCTGGATTTCCCTCTTAATAAGTTTGTTAACATAATAGCCCTGTTAGTTCAGGGCTCAGGATTCACAGAGCCTATGAAAAACTTGGTAAATTACATAAAATATGCTGTCATTAATTGTGGGTTTAATGAATAAAAAAGTAGATAAATAAATGGATGCAAGAAACTGGGGATGGGATATATTTATCTGCTGAAAAAGGAGACGAAAGTGTTTATGAGTCATATTGTTGATACAAGTAAGAAGATTTGTAATATTAACTCAGGATGTTGAATAACACTAAATAGAAACACTAAGTAGATTTATTTTTTAACAGCTATTTGTTGTAAAATCTTAATTGAATTAATTATATGAACCAGGTATGCTGAAGTGGTAGGCATTTAGGAGTTAAAAGGGGAGTTTCTATTTGCGTTCTGGGATCTGGGTGGGGTTTTACTGTTAAATCTTTCAGTAGGTCTTAAAATCTGTGCTGTTATGAGGAGAAGAAGGAATATGTGATCACAGAAATGATTTTATGGAAAAAATTTATATTGTAACATTGAGTTTGGCTATGTCAAATAATCCTAATTACAAAGATTGGTACAGTGTGCTTATCATTTCCTTCTAATCAAACAATAAGTAATGACGTGTTTATATCTTAAGTGTGTCAAAAAATTCTATTGTTTGTTTAGCTTTATACTTCTAAATATTCTTGCTAATATTGTCTTTTAATTTAATGATTCTGGTAGCAATAGGCTCAAACTAGAAAGACCATTATTTTGAGGTTTCAAAGTCTAATGGAAGTTGATTGATATGTGCCATTAAAAAAATAATTGTGGTTCAGGTTTGTACTTCTAGGATTTATGCAAAAAGGCTTGTACACACATCACTCAGAACTCCAATTAGATTTATACATTATTAACATAGTATTTTAAATAATAATATCTTTGTATTTTACATACTATAGTCTTCTTTGGAATATGATCTTGGAATTTCAGCTTTTCTTATAGATTTTAATTTCTCAGCAAAAACATTTTATAGAACGTTGTCAAGTATTTTTTCTTATATGACTCATATGTTATTAAGAACATCCTTGGCACCAATATATTTGTAAGTATAAATAGGAGCACTATAACATTAAATAATAGTATGTATTATGTGAATGAAGATTGAAATATTTTAAAGAAAAAAGTATATAAGACTCCTGAAAGAAAATATTATTTAGTTATTATCTTTCTGGTAGATTAAATAGAAACTCAAGCAACCTCAGTCTCAAACTCCTCATGTAAATTTGAAATAGTTATACATAATGGTGATTCAATTGTCATTCTCTATGCAACATAGTCATGTTATTACACCTCATATTCAATTATAACATTATGAAATTTGTAATTAGTGTGATCGTATCATTAACAAAAACCAATAATACATTATTGCATTTTTGTGATTGGCAAATCTCTAGACCATGTTGAAAACACCATAACAAGTCAACAAGTGTTTGAAATGTTTTGCCGATTGAATGTATTACAAGCAGTTTATTTGTTGGAGCCCATAGCTGAGTAAATAAGTATTTGCCAGATGACATTTGAAACATATCTCAAAACTCCAGAAAAAGATGGTAAAGCAAGCTAGGAAAGGGGTGAAAAGCATCTGAGACATCAGCAAGCACATGAAGCAGGCGAAAGTTCAGTGAACAGTGAGTAATACCTCTCAGATATACTAAAAATAAATTGATAAGTCAGTGGTTCTCAGCCTGGACAGACTGAATGACATAGAATTTATAATTTCTTTGGAGAGCAAAATGGACTCTTATGACTTTATCCGCTTGTACCATTAAGCTGTGCATTTTTTTTTTAAGATTTTATTTATTTATTTGACAGAGAGAAACACAGTGAGAGAGGGAACACAAGCAGGGTAGTGAGAGAGGGAGAAGCAGGCTTCCTGCCGAGCAGGCAGCCGGATGTGGGGCTCGAACCCGGGTCTCGTGGTTCATGACCTGAGCCGAAGGCAGTCGCTTAACCAACTGAGACACCCAGGCGCCCCAAGCTGTGCATTTAACATAAAAAATAAATATGTAACATATCCACATACTCCAGTCTCCCAAAATGAGAACAACTATGTGTTAAAACATAAAGACTATAAAATCCTCATTTATTTGCCTCCTCACTTTTAATTATTTCATTTAAATTTTTATGGCAATCTGTATTCACATAACAGATTAAAAATAATTTTTGTATGTTGTCAAAAACTTTGGCATCAACTTCAGTGCTTAAAAATTGATACCAGTAATTGCATGTGTTATATTTGAAGAAACAGCTACTGTGGATGAATAGACAGAGGAGTCATTTTCTCCTTGGGTTTCTTCGCCTTTTTGGTTTATCTTATATACTTTTCACGTGAAATCTTGAGGTAGCTATGTGAAAGTGAGCTGAGTATGAATGAAAATTTAAAAAGGTAACTAGTAGTATGACAAGTATCATAAAATGTTTAGTTACGTCCTGGTATTGTCTTTCCAAGATTTTAAAGAGACAGTGTGACAGTATCAAGGTATAGTTCATAATTTCTTCCTCAAGAAGAGGGGAGATAAAAGGAATATTGCAAGATGTTTGGGTAAATCTTTGCCTCTGAGTCCATTTGTGACTCTGGCTTTTGCCCCCAATCAACTGTCAGAACAGATTTTTAAAATCCTAAATACCCAAACAGCAGTTCATTACGGGGTTGCCTGGTCTCACTAAATTCCAGTATTTAAAGTTAAAGTTTCCTCCATTTCCTGATAGAGGATGCTATAGGAATACATCTCTCGAGAGTTGTTCAGAATGCAATCAGGCATGTCTTGATTTGTATAGGCAAATCTCTGCAATTGCTTTATTATTTCTTTTAGAATGAGAATCTGCCCCAAATGAATAAACACATTAGGATATGTCCTTATTTGGGGATTTGTCTTTCACAAGTCTAAACATAGTGATAGTTATACATTATTATTTTTGTGGAATGGTACACTTGACATGAAGTTTTTATTTCCATTTTTAAGTAGTGACATTGCTTTCAAACTTGGAAAGAACATGCAAGATTATTTTCATCAAAATATGTAATATAGAAGCAGTCAAGAACTATTATATAATATAGTTAAACCTATTCTTCATCCATTTAACCTGGAATATTAAGTATATTTTTCATATATGTAATCTTAGCATCACATGGAACAGAAAATGTTGAAAAGTACCTCCAAATCCAAAGGTCCAAAGTTACATAATAAAGAGTCCCAGAATATAAGGGGATAGTAAATTATTTTTGTACTAAATTTACTAACTGGTAACTATAATAAGCTACCTGACCAATTCCATCAATTAATTTCTAGTTCATATAATCACAGCTCTTAAATGTTATCTTTGCATACATGCAGAACATATCACAAAGTATAGATATTAAAATACTATATCTCTTCCATGCAATGATATTGCTTATTTCTTGTCTAAATAAAGGTAAATATATTCACAAATCTTTAAAGAGAAGTACTTAATTCACTGATTTAACAAAACTTTAAGAACTTAAGAATACACTTATAAAGGCATTCCCAGGCGCCTGGGTGGCCAGTGGGCTAAAGCCTGTGCCTTCAGCTCAGGTCATGATCTCAGGGTCCTGGGATCGAAACCTGCATCAGGCTCTCTGCTCTGCAGGGAGCCTGCTTCCTCCTCTCTCTCTGTCTGCCTCTCTGCCTACTTGTGATTTCTCTCTCTGTCAAATAAATAAATAAAATCTTTAAAAAAAAAAAGGAATTCCCACTCTGTTTTAAAAATTACTCTTAATGCTGTATTGCTCTGGGCTTTGCTAAATAAATTTATAAAAATAAATGGTTTTATATTAACATAATATATGCTTAAGGGTATATAATTTTAATATCCATTTCTTTCTAAAGGCATATAATTCAAATAGTGAAAAACTTCTAAATATTAAGGATTTCTTTGCTTCTGTATTTCTTAGATAATGAATAATTGTGATGAGTCTGTGATAAATGTTATCCTTTAAAATATGACATTCATGCCAACTAAAGAAGTTACATGTTTAAAAACATAGGCAACAGTCTGTAAACATGTCCAAGTTTCATTTAAATTGGTTACTATCTTTCTCACAGAGTAAGTGATACAATATTTGCCTCTTAGGAAAATTAAATTACTAACCAGTAATTATAGTTCTCTGAATGTAATATTCTCAGTGGATTTATATTAACTGTCTTGGGCATTCTGACATAAGTTCTGATGGATTATATCTTAAATTTATCTAGTATTTTCTGTAAAGGCACTTTTATTTTCCTTCCCAGCTGTCTTGTGAAGTAGATTCACTTAACCCAGATATAGTTCTTTAAGGCACAGGAAATTTGAAATATAAGGCCAAGATCATAATGTTATTTATAGAACTGCATTAAAATGAGTGTCTGATGACTCTTAGTGAAGCTCTGCTCCATTACATTGAGGCTGCCTTTGCATTTGCTTAATCATGTAGAAAAGCAATGTAAATGGACTATAATAATCTCTAGAATACAAAGATTTAAAACACCCCTTACCCATATTATCCCATGTGTTGTAATTTATTAAGTTTTTAATTCAGTATGATGTGTCATATATCAAACTGTGTATTACTTTATTAAATGCATAATATAAAAATTGTATATAGCATCGAAATCCAATTACTCTGTAATGAGATAGAAAGCATAATATATGACTTGGTTCCCTAGATTCTATAGTGAGCATATTGAAACATAATCGTTCTATTCACAGGTATATGAACAATAAAAAATATCCTTTAAGGAATCATAAATGGTAAAATACGTATGTCTATTGAGCCAAATTTCTCTATAGTATAATATAACTAAGGAAGAATTAATAATTTTTTATAAAGTTGTTTTAGGGAAATTTTAAAATAATAATTGAAAAGCTTAAATTCTTCCAAATTCTAGATGTTTGTTTACTGTTGTCAAGTCAAAATGTATTTTCTTCTAGTCACATCCAAATTAGTAAGTTAAAATATTATTTAAAATAAACAAAAACAATAACAAAATCATGAACTCACTCATCAATAGAGAGGAAGGAGTACTGACTGAAGAATGCCATTATTTTAGATATTTGGACAGTAAAAATGCCAATTATGCAATGGAATTTTATCCTTATTTTTCTAGAGCAACATTCAATTTATTTAGATTGCATAGAATAAAATTAAAATAGATTTATTTACTTATGTAATCATCTGGAAACAAACGTTCAGTTTAGAAAAAATATTTAGTAACTAAATGTTCTAAAGCAGATTTTCACACTATTGAAGCGTGCCTTAGTTTACTTAGAAATAGAAATTAAATCACTAACCAATAATTATAGCAATTATTGCATGATAAGAAATAATTATTTCCTAAAGCTTTTGCCAATATATTTGAAGCTGTGAGGTTAACTTTTATTTCAAATGAGCATTTGTGTTTCTTATTTTGAAAAGGATGGAATTTCTAAAGATTGCTGTATGAAGCTTGACTTCCATATAAAAGTTTTGAAGCTCACAGGGGCATTAAAAGATTTTTCCTTCAAATAATGAATCTTTAGGTGAAAAATTACAGCATAAATTCAAGTGAAAATGTCCAGCTCTAAATTCTGTTTAAAATTTTGAAATTTTGAAATATTTATTATGTAATCACTAAAAATAGTTATTTCACAGTATTTTTACTTGATTGGAAGAGAAGAAGACAAGAAAATGGGTACCTTTAGGTGTGAAAAGTCCTACCAAGAATTAGGCTCCTTTTATCATAGAGCTTGTAACCTGAATAGTGAAAGGCAGTAAGATCAAATGGAACCTTTCTATTACTACATAGAGAGTGATCATGTTAACTATGCTTATAAGTTATTTTGGAATGCGTTATAGTGTGGCTTAATTTTACATGCTGTCATTTTCATAACATTATTGATAATGTCACATGGTGTTCAAGTGAATATGTGTATTGCAATAATCAACATTTGATTTTTTCTAATTGTTCATCATTTTTATAGTATTTTGAGAAATATATTTCAGACATTTAAAATACATTTTATTTTATAAATCAAGACAAATTCATATTGATTATATTTGGTTTTCTTTAAAATAGTATGTTTTGCCTAAATTTTATCTAATCTGAAAATTTGCCTTTCTGGTACTGATGCCCATGCAGTTATTTTCTTTCTTCATTATCTTAATCATATTTGGGAGCTCCATGTAAGTGTGCTATAGATTCTGAAGTAAGACTGAATGAATCTATCTCACACCACTTTCAACACAACCTAAGTTTTTCCTTTTGTAAAAGTCATTATATTCATCCTTCTTTGTATTACTTATTGAAATATTAGATATACAAAGACAAATTCCATGCTAATTACCTGGCATATAGCAAACACTTAACACATATTTGAAAAGCCAATGAACAAATACAATTGTTCTATTCAGTTCATAACTGCTTATTTTAGTAAAATTTTATTGTATTTTTTGTTTCATTCAAACTTGAGTCCATGTACCTGTGTTTATTTACATAATTGTGCTTTTAAGAGTTCCTTTCTTAATCCTCATACTAAATTAAATGTACTATCTATAAAATAATTTTTATGTAGACAAAATAACATTTGAAACTTAAGCAACCTCTTATCACTCTTTGTAAGGATTATAAGGTAAGATGATAAAAGGTGATTTCCTATAGGAAGTAAAATGTCAATATTCATATTTTTCTGTGAAAACCACCAAAGGAAGTTTGAAATAAGATTATTAAAAGCATATGATGATTTTCAGTGTATTGAGAAAACAGTTCATCAAATAAGACTATAATAGTACTATTTTATCATGGAAACATTTTTTTGTCACAATTATTCATTCATATAAAGTATTGAACAAATTATATTTCTTCGCTATAGAAAATTCAAAAGATGTTTTCTCCTGTGCTGATAATATGGTATTATTGTCAGAAACTAAGAAATCTCAACAGAAAAGATGGCCCTAGCATCTAACGACTGTCAGAAACAATAGTTTGAGATCGACTACTTTAAAATTAAAACAACATATTTTTTAGCTCTCCTTTTCTATTTGATTGGTGTCTTTCCAGCATTTCTGGACATGGGTCAATTATTATTTACCTAGGAATACATTTTGCAAACAATTTACCCTCAAGCCTTTTAGAGTAAGTTATGCTGTAGAAAATTAGATATATCCTGGGTAAAATAGTGTGATTTTTCAATGGATCTGATGGTAGATTGATAACATCTTCTTTTAAAAAATTTCCAAGGGAAATGTTTTGTGCCCTTTCCCTGCTGTGCTGAACTTTGAGACTTGGTGTATTTGTTTGCCCTTATGTTGGAAGGAATTGACTCAGATCTGCTCTGAGAGGAAAACAGTTCTTGGTTTAGACATTTCTCATTAATCCCATTTACCTGAGTAAGCTGAGTGTTTAATCACAAATTTTGGTTAAGATTCTTTATACAACAGAGTTTAATTTTAATACCATTTCCAGCTACAAAGATCACAAAAGTACGTAAGCCTGCTATAATTTGGTAAACAATATGACTGTTTTACTCAAGTATTAAAAGCCTGGAACTTTTGTGAAGAAAATTCATTTCCCTAGATAATCAAAATGCTATACCTAGACCAAGACAGATTATTGGAGCAGTGAACTTAGATGACAGGATCCCTGAAATAATTGTTTTCACTGATTTTTAAAAAATACACATGAAATATGTTGGAAAGCAAAGGTAAATTTTTCTAAAACAAATAAACTGAAAGTACATGCTGCTTCTTTCAAATGAAATTATGCTTGTCATCTTCTACTAGATTGTTAAATCGCTTGCTTGAGTCTATAGGGACATGTTAGTGATTTACACCCTAGTATTATTAGCTTGAATAGCCTTGAAATGATGTGGTCAAAAATAACTCAGCCAACATCATTGAAATGTACTAAGTCTGGGAAGATTTTTGAGAGTGACTATTGGATTCATGATAATTATAGGTTAAAAGTATGTTGAGATCTTTTTCATTAAAAAAAGTGGAATCATTGTTCTTCATTTGTGTTGTATTTGTAAGGGTTTCTTATTAGCTAGTACAACATGACAGGATGACAAACTTCATAGGAACAGAATAATGTGTATCTGTATACACAGATGCAATCAAAATAACTTTTCTCACGTAAAGTGCTTTATGTACACTAAATAGTCCTTATGACCTTCCACCGAAGTAAGCATTTTAATCCTTATTATAGAGATGAGACACTGAAAGGTTTATCTACTTGCTTATTGACACATAAATGTAGAGGTGGAACTCGGATTAATCATCTATATTTGGTTCTCATTCATTCCTAGGCAGCCTCATCTAAGTAGCCATTCTTATCAACAGACTTAAGGATTAAAGGATTCTGTCTGCATGTTTATATCTTTTTTCTTATTTTAACAAAAATTTAAGAACATAAATAGGAATGTTTTACTTAATCATTAAAATATAAATATAATTTCAAATAAACACCACAGGGCAACCTCATGGTATGATGCAGAGTCAAGTAGCAATTGCATATAAACATTATATACAATACTGGATTTATATTTCTGTCTCTAAAACCTCATGATTTGTTCAAATTTATACTCTAAGCGAATCATATAAAAGCTGATATTGTATAATAGATTTGAACTTAAAGCTAGTAATATTTATCTTTTACTTTTTTGTTCAATTTATAGACGTCTAAATAAAAACTAAAGTTAAATTCATTATCTTAATAAATTAGTTTTATATTACTGTGCCTTTAAGTAATTATTTTTGTACTACAGCATTGCCTGCTGTCAAAAAAAATTAGGTTACCTAGGGATGAATATTCTCTAATGGGAAGATCACCAGACTGCAGTCATGGGTGAGCCCAGTTTCTATTCTTAGAATCACCCAATAATGCCCAGTCTAATCTTCTGCAAGACTTTTTAAGTCTTCACTTTTTTTTAACAGTCTTTAGCTGTAAAAAAAGAGTTCAGTTCAACTAGCACATATTCTGGTTACCTACTAGCAAAGTAATATAAAAAAATAAGGGGACAAGAAAACAAATAAGAGGTCATAGCACTCCTTAAGAGACTAAGTATCCAATATAATGACACAACAAAAACAACGATTCTAGTGAAATACATACATAGAATTGATAGAATTTAAAGAGTAATGATTACTTCGAGTAAGTGAGCTCAGAGCTAATTTGCCTAAATGCAGTGTGGTTAAAGTGGCACTTAGCTTTTTGAAGTGACAGGACATTGATGGGTAGAAGTGTTAAGGAGAAGAATCTAGGTGGAAGAGACAACATGAGCAAAGGCTCAGAAACTGACAATTGGGAGACATGTGGTGTTAGTGTGATGGTATATGGAGTAAATACAAATATTCTGGAACTAAATTGTGAGAGTCTTTTAAGTTCAGGCTAAATAGTTTAAATTTTATTTGGGGGACAATGGCTACACCTTGAATGTTTTAAAAGATAGATCTAGGTAATTATCTGCATCTACAGTTACTACTATTAGAAGAAGCTCTTGGGCTTCTGCTGGTGGTGGTTATGTGTGTAATGAGATGGAAGATCTGGACTAGGACGATGGTAGTGAGGATGAAATACTACACAGATTTACGTGTGCATGTGTGTGTGAATGTATATAATATATTAAATAACAATGACCTATATTCAACCTCTGAAACTTTCAATCCTTGAAATATATGTATTTGTACATTTACATACACTGTACATGTATATGTGTTTCAGAACTTGACTAGATAGGGATTGACAAAAGATTTCTAAGACCATTTTGTAAAGTAATTCAAAATCCTCAAAATAAAGGATTTCATGTAATTGTAAATTACAAATAATAATTTCAACTCATTTATGTAACAGTATAGGGTGTTTTACTTGGAGCGAGTTGTTTCTTTTCTGATCTAAGTGTTAGTAACTCATTTAATTCAGTCTTTCTGTTAAAGATTCTTGAATTTTCTTTTTTTTTTTTTTTTTTAAAGATTTTATTTATTTGACAGAGAGAAACACAGCCGGAGAGGGAACACAAGCAGGGGGAGTGAGAGAGGGAGAAGCAGGCTTCCCGTGGAGCAGGGAGCCTGATGTGGGGCTCGATCCCAGGTCTCTGGGATCATGACCTGAGCCGAAAGCAGTCGTTTAACCAACTGAGCCGCCCAGGTGCCCCTTGAATTTTCTCTTGACCAAAGATAATATGTCTCTCTGACATTGTGGAATGTTGAGTCATCATTTATTGAGTGACTGACAATTTGATACATTTCTGGACCATCATATCCACATGTACAAATATACCTGGTAGTCTAAAAACACAAACTGATAAGGAGACATTTTAAAGAGTAGGAATTTTATTTTATTTAAAGAAAATTCACTGAAGCTTAAGCGAATGAGGCATTCTATTGAGCCCTACTATAGTAGGTAGGACATTTCAATCTCTAAGGCTGAAGCTACAGGCAAAAGCCTGTCCTTAAAACAGACTTAAAATCTCTTTCCAAATAATGCCTGATTCTTCTGTATGTAGCATATATACTGCATATTTTACTTGTGTTGCTGTTAGCAATCATTTTGTTTCCATCTGACTTAGACTGGTCCTTAGGGTAAAAGCTTTGTCTTTTTATTTTCCACACGATATTTAAAAATGTCCTTAGAATCAGATGAACGCAGGAATTTTAAGGAACTCAAATGGTTATCTATTTCAACCTCCTGGTCAGAAAAAACTTTTTGTAATGATTTTGGCTTCTTATTCTTTTATTTATATTTGAAATTGGACAATGAGCTCACTCCTTTCCAAAACAGCCCATTTCATCAATGTGCAGGCGTCTGGATTTTTAGAAAGTTCATTATTCAACTGAGCTGGAAACTGCTTTATTCCACCTCCTAAACATTGGCTCTTTGCTTTTTGAGAAACACAGGAGTCTAATTCTTCTTTGCCACAATAGACTTTCAAATATTTGAGAACCGTTATCATGTCCTGTAAGAAAGTAAAGAGTACATATGAGTGGGATAAATGATCAGGTTTACTGTATGTACTCTGTGTTTATTTATTTATTTGCTTGCTTTCTAGCTAGAAATCCTCAGAAAAATGAGATACACTGTTGGAGAACTGTTTATTTTTCCCCCCAGCATTAATGTGGTTTGATTTTCCCTTTAAGATAATTTCTGTTGAAGTGTGTTACCACCAGCTGGCTTATGTCTTCATTGAGCTTTTTTTTTTTTTCTTAAGCAATGGTATAAGGACATAGGGTGAACTTAAGAGAACCAAATAGCTGAATTGAATTTAACTAATAATATCTAGTATTTTGCCTTTTAATTACCCTTTATTTAATGTAAACATTAAAATTTGCCATAAAAATGTATCTACTCTTTTAAGTTTACTAAATTTCAGTATTGACATTAAGAAATTTGGAGTATTTCATATTCATTATTGATTCTGTATAAATGTAATGAGAAGAAAAAGGAAAGATAGAAGATTGACTTCATCTAATAATATGGTGACATATCGGGATCAGGAAGTAGGGATAATAGTACCTCATTTATGCCCTATGGATTAGTTTTCTTTGTGATTCTGCACTCAAGATATTGTTCTAGCTCAGGGAGAACAAGAACAATAAAACAAACAACCTGATGAGTAAAGGACTCAAGTAGACCTTTTTCTAAAGAAGATATAGAAATGGCCAATAAAGTCCTGAGAAGAGGCTCAGCATCACTAGTCATTAAGGAAATGCAAAGCAGTGAGATAACACTGCATGCCCTTGAGAATTGCTATTATTAAAATGCAAGCAAAGAAGCCAACAGTAATAACAACAAAAGACAAAACAAAACAAAATAACAAGTGTTAGAGAGGATATAGGGAAATAAAACCCTCGTGCATTGTTGCTGGAAAGTGGAAAGTAAATTTTCCAAATTTAACACTAGAAAAAGATATAGCATTACCTCCAAGAATTCAAGATAGAATTGACACATATGATCCAGTAATTCCCCTTTAAAGTGCATGCCCAAAAGAAGTGAAAGCAGAGACTCGAAAGATATGTGTATGCCCATTTTCATAGCAGCATTATTTGCATTAGCCAAAAGATTTTCCAACTCAAGTGTCTATTCATTTCTAAGCAAAATGTGATATAAAAATAAAATAAAATATTACTCAGCCTTAAGAAAAGGAAATTCTGACACACACTACAACATGGATGAGCCTTGAACTACTATGCTAAGAGAAATAAGCCAGTCACAAAAGGACAGATATTTGTGATTCCTCTTATATGAAGTTTCTAGAATTGTCACGTTGATAGGGACAGAAAGTAAAATGGCAGTTTCTAAGGGCTGGGGAGGGGAAGGAATGGGGAATTACTGTATAATGAGTACAGAGTTTCAGCAGGGGAATACGAAGAAGGTCTGGAGATGAACAGTGGTGATAGTTTCCCCAAAAGGTGAGTGTACTTAATGTCACAGAACTGTACACTTGAAGTTGTTAAAATGGTATATTTTATGTTCTGTTTATATTACCATAATTAAGAAAGAGAGATAATTGTTTATTTCAGTAAAAACTGTAGTAATGAAAGAGGAGAGTAATGAAAGTAAAGGAAATATTAATAAAACTGTGTGTGTTGCATGTGTGTACATGCATACAGGTCACATCCAACAATTTGTATAAATGATATTATAGTTGATTTGAGTCCTATTCTAATTATAGGATACATGGAGCATTAGAAAATGGAATTAGTCGGGCACCTGGGTGGCTCAATGGTTTAAAGCCTCTGCCTTCGGCTCAGGTCATGATCTCAGGGTACTAGGATCAAGGCCTACATCGGGCTCTCTGCTCAGCAGGGATCCTATTTCCTCTTTCTCTCTGACTGCCTGTCTGCCTACCTGTGTTCTCTCTCTGTCAAATAAACAAATAAAATAATCTTTAAAAAAAAAGAAAAAAAGAAAATAGAATTAGCCATGAAGACAAATCAGGTAGGCCTGGGTGGCTTAGTCAATTAAGTGTCTGACTCTTGATTTCAGCTCAGGCCATGATCTCAGGGTTGTGCATTAAGTCCTGAGGTGGGCTCTGCACTCTGCAGGGAGTCTGCTTGGGATTCTCTCTCTCTTCCTCTGCTCTTTCTGCCTCTCGCTTGTCACTCTCACTCTTTCACTCCCTCTCTCAAATAAATAAATAAATCATAAAAAAATAATATATAAAACTGTGGATTAGACCAACAGAAAACCTTGATCGTTCCATTTAATGGGTTTTGACAAGTTGTCTTGAGCATTCTGAGAAAGCTTTGTCTTTATCATGCAACAAAGACAGAGTGACTGCTCTGTCACTTTGTAATATTACAGTCAGTGTGAGTCATTACCCTTTGCCAGCTCCTAAAGATGATCTACAGATTTATATCTAGCCCTCTTTTTCCTTTATCCTTGGATAGTATAGGCTAAGGCAAAATTAGGTCAATTCTATTAGGAATAATTTTAAAAGTGATATCTTTGAAACAGTTTTATTCAATGAGATACTCTTAGATGAATGTCAGAAACCTCACTTTTTTCTATCAGTGATGTTCAGTTTGCTGTGGGGTTTTATAATCTTATGAAACTGATGACTTGATTGCTTTGGGGAAATTCACATGCAGATTTTACCTTGAAGAGTCAAAAAGCATTGCTAAATGATGGATCAAGTGTAATGGGATTAAGGATTTTTTCCATCCTTTTTATATTAATTACCCATCCATAAAGAGAGAAACTAATCACCCTGTCCCTGACTAATGCTCTGTGGGCTTTTGATATCTGTTTGATGAAACTATCACAAAAGATAAAGCTGGAAAAATTATTTTCTACTTTAGATATGCGTATAACACTGGAGTTAGAAGGATTTGAGTTTCCGAGACCAAATGAATATGTAGTGATGAGATGCCACCTCTCATAGAGAAGCAAAACATAACAGCTATCTTTGATATGAAACATAAGTGTTATATGTATGTTTCTAAAACCAGAGTCTTACAGTGCATTAATCAGGCTCTGATAAGGCTGTGGCTACTTGCACTCTGGCTGAGAGAGGACATGTACACATACAGGATGGTATGAACTCATTCTCTGTCCAGGGCAGTAGTCTGCGTATCCTGCTTAGGCTTCACAAGTCCTAGAAAATAAGAACTGTCTAAAATTTTAACCTAACAGAAATATTTGTTCATCTGTTGTGGCTCACTTCTATATATTCAATTGTCTGTTTTTCCCCCCAGTTATTCCATGTGCAAAATGATACTCAAAAACCGCTTGGGGAGAAATACTCCATTAGCCACTCCTGGTGTAGGGGGAGCTAAGTTCTCCTCTATGTGTCTGAATGAGTGGTCATCTACTTTCAAGCTATTTTGTCTTAGTGTGATCTTGATTAGAGATTTAATATTAGAAATGCAAAAAATTTGCCTGTATTAATGTTGAGAAATATGTCTATAACCCTATATATGGTTAGTTGCCATCTGGAAATGATAACCACTTTATGTAACACCAGGAGATATTATAAATAAACATAGAAGACAGTTATTTTTCCATCCATATATGCTTAGTGAGCACTAAATGTAGGACTTTGGCAAATGTATATTTCAATGGCTTAAATTAAAATAATTTACCTGAGAATTAACAAACTATAACCTGAATAATATATATATATATTTACTTTTCTTGAATTTCCATAGTTGCTAAACATTATATATGAGATTTATGAATCAACAAGGAATTTTGCCACTTACATATAAATATAGCTTGGAATAATACCTTGGAATAAGCTTTAGAGTCTTAAAAAAGTATTTGCTGAATTCTATTCCTTACTATAGCTTTTGGAAACATTTTTACCTAATAATTTGCAATGGACTGTGCTATACTTTTTTTTTTTAATGTGAAATTAGACAAATTTAGAATTGTGACAGTGGAAACCTGTGTATTAACAATCTCTTAATTCTGGAGGTTTTGAATAAAAGCTTGCAGGAATTTATAGATAAATTTTTCTTTGCTTATGTTTAAATCCAGAGTTTTAAGTGTAATACAGGTCTTTTTCAACAGACTATTATTGTAATACATGAATTTAAAATGCTTAGCCCTGCTCTGAACATTTAAATGGTTCCTATTTGTACATATTTAGTCATTCTTCACTTAACAAAAAACTATAAAAAAATCTGAGTCTACTTAAGCCTTAGATAACTAATTTACTTCTGAAAGTTCTCTTGAGAATAAAAAAGCTGTGATAACTTTACTTTCACAAAAGGAATATAGCACTTATTTTACCATTTATACTTGGAATGCTACATTGGAATAAAAGTGTAATTTAAAATTGAAGTAATTCGAATCAATTTAAGATTATATATGTGAATTAAAAACATTTTTACTAACTTTGACACAAGCCAATTAAAATATACAACATACTTCCATGACTGAAGAAAGGAAATCGATACAATTATTTTTCAGGATTATTCAGTTATTACTAATGTGTAAGCAAACTCTTTGAAAATGCAGTGATACATTATCTACTTATGAAAATGAATGAATAACCTCTCCATATAGGGCAAAGATGTTTAAATACATACCTTTGTTCTTTTTTTAAATTCTTTTTATGCTTTACTGATTATTTTTCAATTGACCCTATAAGCTGCAGTAAACAACATGCCTTCTTTCTTTTCTAGATGTTGTTTCTGAACGAGAAAGGGACATACAGTATTCAAACTTGTGCAAATTTAGTAAGATTAAGAAAAAAGGTGTGTAATAATATGGTGTCCTATAAAGCATATAAGATTTAGTAGATAGTTGTTTTTTTTTTTTTTTTTTTAAGATTTTATTTATTTGACAGAGAGAAACATAGCCAGAGAGGGAACACAAGCAGGGGGAGTGAGAGAGGCAGAAGCAGGCTTCAGGCTTCCCGCCGAGCAGGGAGCCCCATGTGGGACTCGATCCCGGGTCTCCAGGTTCATGACCTGAGCTGAAGGCAGTTGCTTAATCAACTGAGCCACCCAACCACCCCAGTAGATAGTTTTTATAACAACCATTCTGTTTGTTTGAAGTGGGTTTTTTTTGTTACTTTTGTTTGTTTCCTTCTTGCATTTGTGATATATAAAATAAATTGCTTTTTAAAACATGAATGCAAGATCCATGCCAAAAACATGCTCTTCTACATAATTTCTGTGCTTTATGTTTCTGAACATATAGTATCTAGGGCCATATTAGGATAGTATTTTTTTTTTTTTTGCAATAAATCATGAGTAGTAGAAAATATTTAGAATGAGATACTATTATCTATTTCAAATCTATGTACTGAATTGTTTAGAAGATGGTTTTTGGATAGATTCCTTCCACATATGCCTAGAAATTGACAACACATGGACAATATATTCAGATATATGAATTTAACATCAAGTGATCAAATAAGTAATACAACCTAAAACACAAAAGTAAATTTGGTTTATATTTTGAAGATATAATATTAAACTTGCCATCTTATTGTTTATGTTTAGATTATCTTTTTTTTTTTTTTAGATTATCTTTTTAATTTAACAGGATGTTGAAATGACAACTTGTACAAATTCAGCTTCGTTCATTTGAGAGGATTACTTAAGTACTTTATTCACATTTATAATCCTACAAATATTTACTGAGCACTTACTCTATGCAATGCCACATTATGGGCACCAGGGATATAGAAGTGTACAAAATACAGGGCTGGAAACACAGAAAAGCATGTAAAAAATGAGTTATCGATATTATAATACATGGTAAAATATATTTTTTTATCTTACATTTAATCTAGCTGGGTTGGGAAGAAAAAAAAAGTAAGTAGAATATACAGTGTGCTATATTGTGTTATGTATGTCATTAAGAAGATGACATTTGATACCTGAAGGAAGCATGGAATTAGAAAAGATTTTTTCAGCCTGAAAAAAGGATAAAAAGCCTACCCTGCTTTTCTTACTTATTCACTTCTAAACATCTAGATGTTATCTTTCTCTTAAATGTTTAGTTTTCATTATTGCTGTTTCTAGTTCACAAAGTTCTACAAGAGTTCTAAAGTACTATTAAAAAGCACTTCTCACATGACAAAGTTTGAAGAGAGACTGGATTGGGACAAAAATTGTGAGACAAAAACTTGCAGAGAGAAAGAGAGAGATTGATAATCAATTGAGATTATGACAAACATGATTTGGAAAGTCAGAAAGAGTCAAAAGGCCAACATTGGGTAATATTTGTATAAAAATTTTAAGAAGTGATAAATGTAAGCTGTTCTAAGAATAAAGAATGAGAGTTCAATTTAGGCTTCTAATATATATTTTTCTGATGTTAATTTTTTATTTATTATCTAATACTTCTTGAAATATAATCCAGAAGAAGATTTTAGTTGAGGTAGTGACAAATCCTTTGGGAATTTGTGATACCTTTTCCAGGATATAAGTAATTAGCCCATACAGAGAATATGATAGAAAAATTTCATGGAATTATGCAGTGGCAAAAAAAGAGGATCTATGATCCATCTCTGAGGAATTTGTGCATAAGATGCACAGTAACTGAACAAACAGAGCAAAACTTTCCTTGAAGGCTTAAATGAATACAGCAACTCTGAACAGAAAAATTGACTGATCATATAGGAATAATCTGATGACAGTTTTATGAAGGCAAAGTAGAATATGCATACAAATGAGCACGCCACATCCATTTAAAAAATTGGATAAATTGGTATTTATAAGACTGAAATGTAACTGGATTTTTTGAAGGAAGTTCTCCAGAAAAACACATTTCATGGTACTTTAATTTATGTGTTCAATTAATCAATGAAAATTTATGAAAAAAATGGGTCGTACTTCCTCCATTTTGACAATTGAAGTAAAAAAGAAGAGTAAGCTCCATCCATCCACTGGAGCTTACCTTTCATTGAGATGAGAAAAAAAAAATAACTGAACAATTATATAAACAATAAATAAATAACCACATACAATAATACATATATGTACATAATATATATTTATATAGATAATATATCAATATTGTTAAGAAATAAAATGGCAAGCTAAATGCTAAATTAATGGCTGACTTATAAAGAGAAACAGAATATCTATACATAGATTCAAGTATTTCCCCCTAAATACTTATTAATTGTAGTGCTTTTAACATATATCCACAATTCTTTGACACTACTTTCTTCAGGATAAGAAGCTTAATTCTCCTTTTCTTCAGTAAGATCTAGATTTAGTGACTGACTTTTTTTTTTTTTAATTTAAGATTTTATTTATTTGACAGAGAGAAACACAGCCAGAGAGGGAACACAAGCAGGGGGAGTGAGAGAGGGAGAAGCAGGCTTCCCGCTGAGCAGGGAGCCCGATGTGGGACTCGATCCCAGGTCTCCAGGATCATGACCTGAGCTGAAGGCAGCTGCTCAACCAACTGAGCCACCCAGGCACCCCTAGTGACTGACTTCTAATGGAGTCTAGAAAAAGAAAAATAATAACCTTATGATGGAGAAACCTGGCAGATAGCTTAAGAAAGACATCCAAATTAGCCAGTAATGTCACTTTGGTATCTGTAGTCAAAAATATGATATGATAGGAAAAGAATTTGTCCTTTGTAGTATTCTATCCTAAAATCCAGAACCCCATCTAATCATAAGAAAACAGAAGATCCCAAATTGAGGGACATTCTAAAAATATATGACTATTACTCTCCAAAAGTGTCAATACAAGGAATCACAGATTGTAAGAGATGAAAGAGATATGACAAAGAAGTGCAACATGGTGTATTGGCTTGGACCCAAGCACAAAAAATAATTTTGATTAATATACTATCATTTTGTAAGATCTAACATTAGGAAAAACTAGAATAAGAATATATGGAACCTTCTATACTATGACTGCCCCTCTCTTGCAAACTATGTCAAAATAAATCATTTTAAAATGAGAGATTAAAGTTACCATTTTGTTTTTTTAGATAAATGCTTTAAAAACACTAATTATCTGTATATTTTTCTTGTAAAGCTCTCATTTGTAATCTGCAATGGAAATTTACCTTTTCCCAATAAATCTTATAAGTATTATATTGCTATTTAGAAGTCATTTTATTTTAATTTTAGTGACTCATGTTTAGACTGTATCATTAATTCTTATACCCCCAAATCAAGTGAATACAGTTCAATTATATAAAATGTTATATGAAAATGGCTCTAAAAAGTATGCTTTGTATAATTGCAATTTACACAAGATACACTCTGAATCCTTCTTTCCAGATGATGTAAACAAAAATGATACTCTCAAATTAATACTTAGCTTTTCAGAGATTTCATCAATGATGCTGGGGAAGGATTAAGGCATTAGAGGCTAAAATCTGTCAAGTGTGGTTATGCATCTGAGATTCACTTACTGAACCATGAACACACTTTTATTATTTTCCGTGAAAAATTCACTTCTATAAATGAATGCTGTATATGATTATTAATAACAACAAAGATAAAAATAGAGCATGTTTTTGCAATACATTCTGTTGTTCTTGTTTGTAATTGTGGTCCTGAAATATTATCCTATGAGAAAGCATGATAGGATAATATCTTCTCCAAATTTATTTAAAGATTTCACAAAGAAAAAAAATAACAAGCAATATGTTCCATTTCAATGTATTATGTAGCTGGGTTCTGGGAGAAGCCAGATGCACAGTAATTTCCATTCCTGAGACACTTTCTAACTTGCTGATGATTAGCCTAATCCCACAAGTGCCTTCAAAAAGCTCTTTCTGCTGAGACGGCTATTTGAATTAATGGCTATTTTGTGTATGTTTAGATTTGAAGATAATAAACCAATCTCTTTTTAAATTTTACAATTTAATATAAAGTTGAACTATACCATGCCTTATGAAAAGAGTAGTATTTACTGATTAGATTTTAATATGACCTTGTAGTCTATGGATTACAAAATCTATAATATGAGGCCCAATTTGTAGAACACAGTTTCAAAATAAGGTATGGGATATTTTTCTTATTACTGTGACTGTGATGACACAGTAAGAGAAAATTATAACTTAATGCAATCAATTTAATAAGCATTTACTTATTGAGACCTGCATTTTAGAAAAGGTGGAGGCTGTGCATTTATATGTCAAGTACTAGAAGAGTTAAAATATTTCTTAGCTGGAAAAGAGGTATGAGAATAAAGAATAAAAATAGAAAAAAATAGATGTTTGGGTGTTTAAATGACAGGATGTGAATAAAACAGTAAGTAGGCAATCAAAGGGTTAAGGGGTGAGTTGAGAAAGTAAAATAGAAATCAAGTAATAGAAATCATTTAAGATGTGTGTGTGAGAGGCAAACACCAGCAGGGATATTGATAAAGATAAGAACTAAGAAAAATATTTGGATTTTTGATTGAGAGACTACAAATGACCTTCAGTACAAGAGTTTCAATGTATTTGTGAGCATGTTTCCTAATGGCTAAGAAGGCAATTAGTTTGGCAATAAATGCAGGGGTAGGCAAGTCTTTTGGTAAGTAGGATGATTAAGAAAATGATAGGTCTCCTAATGACAGCATTCCTTTAACTACAGATTACCTTTCAAGGCTGAGAAATGACCCAATATTTTGACTTTTTTTTTCTATTTTTGTGATAAAATATGCCAGTGTGTTTTGTTTCATTTTGCTTATTATTTCCAGTTCTTCAAAAATTGTTAAATTTCTACTTTGTACGAAGTATAGTTGTAGGCACAATGTGATGCTAAATAAACAAGATATATTTCCTCTTCTTAGGAAAGTACTAATTTTAAAAGGTATTTGAGATATAGCAGTAAAAAGTATAGTGTAAAGAGGACTGTGGTCTAAAAAAGAGAATGTAAAATAATTTCTTACAAGCGCCCAGGAGGGGAACACATCTTGAGAATTTGCTCAAAATCAGATTGGTAAAGCTTTTAATGCCATGCTGTAGAAAATGAAGTTTATTGTGTAGGCAATAAGTGAACCATTTGTGGTTGTATTCAACCCTTATTTTTATGTGCATGTAGAGTATTAAAAATTGAACCAGTCAAGATAAACATCCTAGACCACAGTTCTTTCACTATGAGGTGGATGAGCTCTATTCAAAGCTATGATGGTTTAAACTAAGGGAAAACAGGTGCTTTTGTGGTATCTTCAGTAGTACTCTCTGACAGACTTAGCATGTTGACTTTGAAACAACCTTACAAAGTGCCGAAGCAGTAAGTCTCCTTTAAGAGAAACAAAACCCTGGCTCCAAGAGGGATGACAGATAGGGTATTATTTTTGACATCCCAAGAGAATGTAGTGGGAGTACACTCCTGAATCTCAAGGTGGGAGAAAATAACCCACAAGGGTTCTCTAGAGAAGATGCTCCATCTTATTTTTTTGGCTAGAATAAATCTCAAGATAGTTCCCAGCAATACTATGACTAATGTTCTTGGAAGGAATCATCTATATATTGATCCAAATAAAGAATATTTATTTTAAAATTGGCATCTAACTATTCTTTCTGCTCCTCCACAGAAAAAGGGGGAAATGTGGTGGTCCTTGTTGGAAATAGGAGAATATGCTATCCAAAACACTTAACAGTCTTTATCTAAATTTTGATATAAGCCAGAAGTAATTAAAATATAATAAGCAAAATATATCATTTTTTTATGCAATATAAACCCTTAACCCATATAACATTTTGAAAGATAAATTCACATTATCAATATGAGAGTATAAATAAGTTTAGTTATAATAGTAATATATGACATATTTAGACATACTGTGTCTACTCGGCATGTTCCTCCCCTAGTTATAATGCTGATATTTTCTTGACAAAATGAAAATGGAGCACATTACTCTTGTTTTTGTATGGTAAAACATGAATTTCCTCTACACTGGAGCCTCTGAGGATTTGGTAAGAGCAGTTGAAGAGCTGTGAACTGCACTTAAGCATCTTTAAAATAAAAGTCTTTAATAAATGGGAGCCATTTGCTTCCAGCTGCTTTTAAGGATAGCAGCCCTCAAGGGGAGAAAATACAAAAATGAATGGATGCTTAATAAATATTTGTTGAATTGAATTGAGTAACTAATTGATTATTCTTCAACCACAAAAGACATTCTGGAGCTTTTAGAAGGAAGGTATTATGGCAATTTAGCTTGATCTATGCAACATTTATTAGAGTGCCCATAGGTAAAATGTCCTGCTATGGTAAGGCAGCATCCTGCAGAATGGGATTTGACAGAACACAGGTATTTGAATACGGTTACAGGGACAAGCTTCCTGGCAATATAGAAGATTTTTTTTAAGTTTATAATTTTTTTTAAATATTTATTTAAGAGAGAGAGAGAGCATAAGTGAGCACAGACAGGGGAAGGACAAAGGGAGAGGAAGACAAAGCAGATTCCCTGCTGAGTGCAGAGTCCAACATGGGACTTGATCCCAGGACCCCTTAGCTGAAATCAAGAGTTGGATGCTTAACCAACTGAGCCACCCAGGCACTCTAGAAGATGTTTTTTAAGCAATTTTTTAAACTAGAATAAAGGAGATGGCAATTGCTGATGCCTAATAAATCCTTAGATTTGTTATGAATATTATTTTTTTTCTCTTTTTCATTAAGGGTGGGAAATGAGATAAATCCACAGAAGTTATTGTCTTGAGCATCTAGGAGAACAAAGGTCAAATGGCATTACTGGTCACATATTTGATTTGGAAGAAAAAAGAAAAAGAAAGAAAGAAAGAAAGAAAAATTAGAATACTTCACAATCTGAAGTCCAGCAATTAAAAAGCATGCAGATAACATAATGACATTAGCAACTCCCCCTCTTTTTTTCAAAGAGAATTTTTTATTACGTCTATGCACAGAAAATTCAATACCATACACTTAGCCCAGTTTGGTGGCCAGTGCCTTAGCTTTGCCTTCTAGTTTAACAATTTAAATCACTGACTTTGTACCCAAAACTTTGCCTCCATGGAGACAGATGATTTTGTCACCTCTGTCATTGTAATTGGTCCTGACATCCTCCACCAGCTTAGACAGAGCTCCTTTGTCTCCCAAGGTAACTTGTGTGAAGGCAGCAATGGTGCAGGTCTTCCCGTCCACCAGACTCCCCAGCCTGGCCTTTCCCTTGATAATGTGGTAGATAACCCCCATCTCCTCCTTGGATACAGGAAGACAACCAGCTCAATAGGATCCACCTTACGTGCAATTATTACCAGCTGAGTTTTCTTCTTTTCCACGAAGGTGGTGAGAGTATTAACCCCAGGTTGAAGGACAGGCAGCTTCTTAGTGGGGGTGTCCGCTTTCCAGAAGCTTTCCTCTTAGTCCAAGCCAACAATCTCTGCTTCTTCTCTTGCTTGGACTCTGGGCTGTATTTGGGGGCCGGCTGAAGCAGCTGAGTTGCTGTTTGGTGGTCCGGGACTGGGTAAACTGGTTAATTAGAAGAAGGAAGCACTTTAAGATGTTTATAGAGAATAACCTTTGCCTCTGTAGGCAGACACAGCAGGGCCATTTGACAGAGCAGGTGAGTTCCCTTTGGGTATAGATGTTCTGTCCGATGCCAGAAATCTTGGGCCATTTCTCACACAGCGGATTGAGCACCTTCTTGGCCTCCTGCTTCTTCATGACAGCCAGGCAGTATCACTCCTTCCCCTTAGCCTTATTTCCTTTCAGCATCTTAGATGCTGAGATCACCCTCTTTTTAAAAATCTTCAATTAAAAAAAAAATCCTAATAAGAAAAATCTGTAGATACATTATTACTTCCAGGCATGTTCTTTCCTTATATTTATCATAATTTATATCTTTACATAGTTTAATGACTACCCTCAGAAACATGCACAGCAATGTTTCTCAACCATAGCAAAATTAAGATTTGGGGCTGGATCTTCCTTATTTTGAGGACACTCTTGTTCATCTTAGGATGTCAGCAGCATTCCTGGCCTATACACATGGATGCCTGTAATAGACCCTCCCTATAGTCCTGACAATCAGAAATGTCTCTAGATGTTACCAAATGACTCCTAAGGTGCACCGACCAGACTGATAAATAACATGTATGTATTCTATGTTCATACGGTAGAGATAAAAAGACTGATAATTTCTATGAGTATATTTAAGGAAGGTAGAGCTTTTTTTGCTTTAATATACTTTGAAAAATTAAATTGTTACTGTGTCAGTATTTGACTACTATATGAAGTATCTCCTTAGGTTCTTATAAAATAATGCAGATGCTTTTTACAAGGAACAGCAATTAAATGTAAGGCACTGAATGAGAGTCTTTATACACACTCTTTAATTCTAAAAAAAATTATGTATGTACATCCCACAGTTAAGGAAATTAATGTTCTGGGGAATTAGACAAATTTTTAGACAAAAATTAGGCTAATTTTTAGACAAAAATTATTTTGTCTAAAGTCACAAAGCTAGAACCCAAAATCGACTCCTTATTAAGACAGATAGCTCTGGGTGCCTGGGTGGCTCAGTTGGTTAGGCAACTGCCTTCGGCTCAGGTCATGATCCCGAAGACCGGGGATCGAGTCCCACATTGGGCTCCCTGCTCAGCAGGAAGCCTGCTTCTCCCTCTCTCACTCCCCTTGCTTGTGTTCCTTCTCTGGCTACGTTTCTCTGTCAAATAAATAAAATCTTTTAAAAAACAAAAAAACAAAACAAAACAAAAAACAGATAGCTCTTCTTTGTAGTACAGTGAAATTGCATGGCTTAGCAAGTTGGAAGAAAATATTCTATCATATCTATGCTTTATGGGCCACCAGCATAATATTTAACTTCCTATTGTTAAAGATTAGTATTAATAATTTTTCCAAATATTTTTTAGATTCCTTTTGAGAACTTTTTCTAATAATAAAACTCAGACACAAACTAGAAATGCTCCATCATAAATTTTAAGAACCCCTTTACTAAAACTATATTAAATTTGTTATTTGAAGGAAAATATTGGATTACATTATTCATTTGTAATTTTGTTTCTTTGTCATTTATTAAATGCTTAACATGCTGACTTATGAACCTTCTCTTGCCTGAAAGAGCCAAGGTAAATTGCAATTGGCAGTTCTGTAAAGGAGTCTAAATTATTTTCTTTCATGAGTAATATGAAAAATTGAAGTGTAATTGATGGTCATTAAAAACCAATGTGGATTTTTATAAGTACAGAAATAGAAAGTCTTGTCTAAAATAACAGTAGCTGAAAAAAGTAATTTTAGTGGATTTTAAAAAGCATAAACATATCCCTTCAACAAATCTCCGCAGACCTTTAGTTTTTTTGGGAGTATTTTGTATAGAATAATAAAGCAATTGACATATTTCATTGAAATAACATGCTTTTTTTCTACATTTTAACGTATTTGTATTGTGAAGTATCTTAAAATCCTAGTGTATCAGAGTTAAATTGGTCTTTTTCTCTTACATAAAATAATGATACAAGTTACAATTGACATTTACATTCAGAAATTTATAAAACTTAATGAGATATTTTAAAACATGTGAATACTTAAAATTTTTATTCTAGAAATTTTGATTCATATGTTAAATAATTTAGATAATGGCATTAGGTACGAATTATCATTTCTATTGGCTATGATTGAATTTCTGTAGCAGAAGCCTCTGAAAGAGATATTTCTAAAATATTTTCAGCATAACTATTCTTTGCTATCATTTTTAAAAATTATTTATTCTTTGTTTTTGTCTTAATGTTATGTGTATGCACAAAACATTTTGAAAGATAGCTGATAAACCTTTTCAGAAATGCATGTTTAAGTAACCACAAAATTACTATATATCTATCAGGTAGGTTTATCAGTTCCAGTTGTGGGTTTTGGCTCATTGTAAGTACACAAAATATATCTGTTAAAATATGAGAATGATTATTTTACAAAGGTATGATTACTTCTGTATTTGCTCAGGATATTTTCTGCTGATTGTTGTTTTAATAATACAGGTACGGGAATTTATTTTATTGTTATACAGTTCATATAGACAGATTTTATTTTCAGAATAGATGGAATTCAACAAGTATATTTCTTTTTTCATGTTTGTATGCTCATAAAAATATTCTGTACATGTCAATCAGTATAACCTAGTTTGAGTGGAAATATTATTGTAGGATTACATTTGGTTATCTGTCTTTTTCTAAGCATGAAAAGCCCTTGATATTATATCTTTTAAGCAAGCATTTTAAAAATGAAGAGCAAATAGACAAGGGTTTTGAAGTTTGTATCTGTCGATGCAGAAAGTTAGCTATTAATATTCCATATATTCAAACTAATCACAATTTATGGAATTAACTATAAGTGAAACCATGTAGAATGGCATTTCATGCTCTTGGTTTCTTGTGACTTGAAAGGGAGTTGTTTTCCTCTGACAGATTACAGAGGATTTGGTACCAGCTTTCCTTTCCTCAAATTTAGGTTGCAAGCTTTTTTTCTTTTTTTTTGTTCAAAGTGACAAGTAGAAGGACACCGAACCTTGAAGAAATAATTTTGCATCTCATAATCCAAAGCTAAAGCAAATGAGGGATTTGAAACAATTATTTAGGCAATTTAAGTTGCCTAATCTATTATGCTTATCAAGAAGACACATAAATAAATTGATAAGCATTTATGTTCTGAAATAAACAGTATACAACACTTTTTAGGTATTACTTTCTCCTCCAGAAGCGTACTATTTTAACAGCAAAAGCATAGATGTACATGGGCACAGAGAACTCTGGATAAATTAAGTACATGATTGAAATTGAAACAACAAACATTTACTTTCTCATAATTTCTGTGAGTCAGGAATCTAGGCAAGCCTTAAATGGGAATGCTGGTTCAAAGCCTCTCCCAAAGCTGTAATCAAGGTGGAGATTGGGGCCATAGCCATCTCAAGGCTCAACTGAGGTCCATATCCAAACTTGGTCTCTCACTTGGTTGTTGGCACACACCAGGTCCTTGATGATGCTTGTCTAGAGATATCAGTTCTCTATTGGGCAGTTCACACATGGCAGCTGACTTCCCTTAGTAAAAGCAAAAGAGACTGAGAGAGTGAGCAAGACAATAGCTAGAATCTTTTGTAAACCTGATCTTGGAAATGTATCCTATTATTTTTATTATACTGTACTCTTTAGAAACGAGTCCCTAGGTCCAGACCACACTCAAAAGGAGAGGATTACAAAATGGTATGAATAACCAAAGGCAAGATCACTGCAGGTCATTTTAGGGGCTTTCTACCACATCACCACCAGCTCTCAGCGGATTCCCATTCCCTTTTAAAGCTGAAGTTTTTCTTCTCTTCTATTTGTGGTTATGCACCATTTCCCCCTTAATAAATTTCTTTTGTTTTCTGTTTTCACCACATGTTTTTCCTATCTCCTGTGGAGTGTTATAACCTCTCTTCTCAGTCACCTGAAACGTGAAACTTCATGGGCACATTTTCTGTGTTGAAATTTATACTGTTCACCTTATGCAAAGTGTTGTCTCTGAATGCCATGGCTGTGCTCGGGTAGGGTTTAAAATGAATTAAGGAAATTAATAAGTGAACATTGTCCATGAAATTATATTATTCCCGAAACTCACACAAAATCAGTGGCTGAAGAAATTTAAAAGAAAGGTGATAATTTTGAGTAGGGCATTTTTAGAGAGGAGAGAACAAGAACTGGTGGGAGAGTGTTGTGCAAATTAATATACGGCAGATCTGAATCACCAAACGTAACAAGGGACTGTGTCCTCCTATGTGCTGCCGTCCTCAACTTGTAGAATGCAATGATTATTATTTCTTAACGACTTCCATAAGTTTTAATTTCCCCTGATGAACTAGGATTTATTGTTCTCATAAAGTTTTCTTAATAAATGCAAGGAAATTGGTAACTGCACCAATTAATTAGTCAAGTACATATAAAATCCCTAGTGTTTATTTAACTTGATCTTTAAAAAAGACAGATATGTAAAGAGCTAAAATGAGTAGCAACCATTTTTTTAATTTTAAATTTTATTTTTAGAAAAGGGAAATGTATAGGCTATTGTGTTTGTAATCAGTATAGATAAATGATACTTCATGGGCAAAATATATCTAAACAAACAGAAGTCTTTAGAACAGGTATAGGCCAGGAAGCTAACAATTATCTTTGTAAAATTAATAGCTATGTGAAATTACATTCTTCTAGAGTTACCTATGACTTTCTTTTTACATGACCTAATGCAAAGTTTTGCTCTGTGTCACGTTGTCTTTTACTCATATGCTTTTAGATAGATCATACTTTTTAAGTCACCAAGAGCAATCAACTCACTTTTACAATGAATCCACACATTGTTCATTAATAATCTTTAATAAATTAAGTATAACAGTAGCAAACATTTATTTGGTATTTACATTGTAACAGAAACTTCTTTGTGTCTAAAATATTAATATATTTAATCTTTAATACAATATTTTGACAGAAATAATCTAATTCTTACTTTTCAAATGAGAAAACTGAGAGACCAACAAGTTTTTGCCCATGACTGGACCATCAACCAGTGAACTTTGCTTCTGTATCTGTGGTCTAAGTTGATTGTCATTTAATTACATCATAGGATCTGATAAAAATCAATGGCTCTGAATAAAAGCTTCATAAGGGAAGAGATTTTGCTTCACACTCCATGATATACCCAAATAGTTGTTGAGTGAACGAATGAGTGAATACATGAACATATACATATATTACATGACTAACTGGGTTATAAGGTATTACTAAATTCCGAAAGCCTAAATGATAATTCACTTTTCCTAAACATTTGTCATCAGAAACACTGTTCTGTTAATTTCCAGAGGTGTTTATCTGGAACTAATGGAAAACCTGTGATCTCTGGAAGTTTTCCTCATTCAGGGTCAACATAAAGAAGAGCTACTTTTAGAGAATCAGGTGAAGCAGCTATTTTTCACTAACTACACGAAGCCTGACTAACTTGTTTTCACAATGTCTCATGAACCCAATTCCTCATATAAAATGGAAATTTACATGTGAAATGATATATTTATTGACAGCTTATAATAAATCATTTGTAACGAGAGAAAAATACATCCCAAGGTCGAACATAAGAGCAGAAATTAGAGGCCCATCACATCCACTTCAGGGTGTGCTAGATGGCACAATTACAGCGCACAAAATTGAATCTTCAGATCTGAAGTAGTTCTTCGCTCCTTGGGAAATTTTAATGCTCTTCCTCAACTTTTAAACAGAAGTCTTTTAGAATCTAATTATTTGGTTAAAAAGGCACTTATCTTGCTGTTTTTCTCAATAGTATTTTTTTAAAGATTTTATTTGTTTATTTGACAGAGGGAGGGACAGTAAAAGAATACAAGCAGGGTGCATGGGAGAGGAAGAAGCAGACTTCCCACTAAGCAGGGACCTGGATGCGGAGCTCAGTCCCAGGATCCTGGGATCATGACCTGAGCCAAAAACAGACTCTTGATGACTAAGCCACCCAGGCACCCATTGGTAGTGTATTTCGATGTGTCTTGTTGATATTAAAATAAATGCACTCAGGAAATTCCATTTTTTTTTTAATCATTCTCCTTGGGTATTGATGAGAGCTCATCTTCCTTAGTCATCATAAAGAGAACATACAGAGTACCTGGCATGTGCTCAATGTATTGCTGCATGCCCTTTGGGTTGCCAAGAAGTGGAGGAGTAGGAAGGAACTCCAAACAGCTTTAAAAGTGGAAATTTATATCAAAGTTTTTGAAAGAAGTGTGTACACGTGTTAGAAAATGAAAAAGTAAAGAGTAATGGGAAATGGGAAAAGGTGACAATATTGTGAAGGAGAGGGGAAGTACAATTTTTATCATACACTTAACATGCTGATAGGACTGACATGAAGCAGGAGAAAAGGTGGAGAGAAAAGTGGCCAGCAGGTGACCATAGGACCTAACTCATTATAGGGTTCATTTTGGAGAACAGACAGTTAAGGCCAGTCTTTAATTGAGGGCTGTAAAAAGAGTAAATCTGACTTAGATGTTAACCTCTAAGACGTAAAACAACAGAGAACCACTGTAAGTTCTTTATAGATGAAAACAGCATTTAAGGAGCTTAGTCTGGCAGAATAATTAATGATGGATGCTTAAGCAGTATAATTAAGGGATGGAGAAACTCTTTGGAAAGGGAGATGCTTCAGCCTTTCATGGTCAAAATAAGGAGGGTTTGAGGTTCCAGAAATTATGAGTGTAAATAAAAAAGTACCTCTATACCTGGAGGTATATTTGGTGGAGATAAGATATATTCTGTAGGATACAGAACTTAGTAAATTAGTTGTATGATTCCATTTTTTTTTTTTTTTTGAACTGGATCGTTAGAGGAAGGAGGATATCAAGGGTATGATAGCTCATTTTCCTTGTCTCAATATACACCTTTATGCTGGTGGTGCTAGATATTTTTTTTTTAAGATTTTATTTATTTGACAGAAGCACAGCTAGAGAGGGAATGCAAGTAGGGGGAGGAGGGGAGGGAGAAGCTGGCTTCCTGCCAAGCAGGGAGCCTGATATGGCGCTCAATCCTGGGACTTCGAGATCATGACCTGAGCCAAAGGCAGACACTTTATGACTGAGCCACCTAGGTGCTCAGGTAGTGCTAGATTTTGAGCAGCAGGGCTATTCATAATAATGGTCAAAGCTTATTTGACAGTTTATACTTTGCTATATTAGACAAAGAATTTATATTTTTCTCCAAAATCTGCTTATCCTTACAGGATAGAATTTCCTGATATCTCATCCACCTTGTTTCAGCATAGGAATTTATCAGTGATTCCCACTATTCCCCTGTTTCTCTCAAGCACTAGTATCCCTACTCCATAACCCTCCACTGCATTGCTGCTTTCCTTGTCTGGACTGTCACTCTTTCTAACCTTGTCTGATACAGTAGCTCTCTGACCTGCCTTGCTTCCAGTCTTTTCCCACTCCAATGCATTCTCCAACTGCTGTGATATATCTTCCTATCTCACAGATCTGATTATGATTATACTCTGCCAAGCTTACACAATTTGTCATCCTCTTGTCTGCAGAATGATTCCCAGTTCCCTAGGTACATACTTTCAATACCTGCATTCACTGAACACTTAAAGTGTTCCTCCCTCATACTGGGTACAAGAGCTCTGGAAAGCAAAAGTTGACATTGTACCTACCCCCATGGAAATTAAAATACAGGGGAGGACAGATACTAATCAAATAATTACACCAAAAATGCAAAATTGAAGTTGTATAAAGTATTGACAAGGAGTTTGTGAGATCTTATAATAGGGATGTTACCTAAGCAGGGAAGTCAGAAAAGATTCCCTATGGGAGTTGTCCAGGTACTAACATTTGAAGGATAGGTTGGTGAAAGAAAAGAGTACTAGGCTTATCATAAAATAAACTTCCAGGCGGAAGAGCACTTGCAAAGTCCTGTTGCATGCAGAAATTTGCCAGGTGGGGAGGACTTCAGAAATTTCCTTTAGTCTGGACCAGAGACTGTGGGGCAGATTCTCAAAGAATAAGACTCAAGAGAGAATAGAATGCACAGCATTTTATAGACTAGTGTTCATTCTGAACCATAAGGAAGGTAACGAGAGGCTTTATACAAAAGGGTGGCATGATCAGAAACACACTTAGGAAAGAACAAGTATGTTGGGTTGGCAGGGAATAATCAATCTAGGCAAAACATATAAGCCCTTGAGTGTTTTGCTAAGATAGGTCATGACAATGGTGATCTTAAAGATCTAAAAAGAAAGAAGTTATTGTCTGATGACTGGAATGTAATAAATGCCTATAGTTGACTCTAGTGTGGAAAGAGAAAGAATATAAATAGTAGAAATAAGGGTTTAAAAAATAAGGAGACAAAATGAAGAGGATCAGGAAGCTAGAATTTCAGAGATCTCTGAAAGAAATCTAAGCTTCTTATGGAGCATTTAGAATCATCATGCGTTAGAATCATCATGCTTGCTACCTTGGAATCAGTTTTCTCAGCAACTTTGCCATACAATTTAAGAAGCTATGAGATCCCAGTTTCCCAGGAGGCATTATGTCGGATTTTCTTGAAGTTTCACCTGAGAACTACCTGCATTGGCATCATCAAACATAAATAAAAATATCTTGAGGAAAGGGACAGACCACAGTTTCTACTAGTCTTCTTGAAGGAATCTAAACTTTCAGAAACAGTGGGAAACAGTGGGAACAAAGTGTGGCATATATCATAAATTCACGTGCTCAAAAAAAGCAAAAACAAAAAACCCAACAAACAAATGCACATGTTCAAAACATTGGGAAAATTTTGCCCATACAGATAGATTTGGAATGCAAATTGTGGTTGCATAACTTGGCTGGATAATATTGTAAAAGTTATTTGATTTTTATGAGTTCCAGTCAAAGAGACTTATGTGCTGGCTTTTTCAACTCTCCTACATCTCAGTCAAAATTATGTCCCCTACCCTTCTGGGTTTCTTACTCCACCTCTGTGAGCAGCTTTGGGGGAATTCATTGTTTCAGTCTCACGGTCAGCCCCAGGAACTGTGAAACCTCTGTGTGGTCCTCTCACCACCTCCCAAGCTCCAACCTAACTTGTGGGATGCTGAGACAGTTGGGGGACTTCTTTTAACTCTCAGCAAGTTTCTGATCTGTAATGTGGAAAGTGTTTCAACTAGATTTAATGCGTGAAGCATGATGAGGAAGGAAATTCTCTTCTATTCTATTGCAAGTTTTAAGTTTTACAAATGCTTAATTCTCACCCAGGAGTTCTTAGCCATTTCATCATTAAAAAAATGAGATTTTGACTATATAAATAAGCCATGAAAACCAGAAATACACACACACACACACACACACACACACACACACACACACACATTTTGTAACTGGCTGGAAAACTGTCTGTAGAAGTAAGAATATCTAACTATTGTAAAAATACTATCCACAGTCTATATTTACATATATGTGTTAAAAAATGAGTGATGCGTGTATACCTAGCTAAAACCCTTAAGTTTATAGCAAGTCAGATTCATTTTTCTTTTTTTGTGATAAGAGCAGGAAAAAAATATAAAACAAAAGTTAAATATTGTTTCATCACTTATAACAGTGAGCTATTTAATAATTGATAAAAATGTAATGGACTATGAAAAACATTGCTATTTTAAATAGGACTGTTTCAATATCTGAAATACCATGAGGGACACAATTATTTTTATTTTTAAAACTAAAAAAGTTTCACCCAAATCATCATGAATACTATTGTTCCTTGGATAAAAATTCAATCTGAAACTGACAATTATGCACATGGCAAATCTTTATGCTGCATTAGAATGTCCCCAGTAGGTGGTTTACTTATGATTAATGATTTACAATTCTTGAATATTCAGATTGGTAAATGTGCTGGTGCTTTTTAATTGCCAAACTCTTATTACCCCAGCTTGCCTTATGACAGCTTGCTATCATTTTAAACATGTTGTTATTGAACATGATTTAAAATGAGGGCCAAAAGTATGAGGTGTCTTCATGCATTGACTGCTATGGGCAAACACACATGCTTTTCTTCTGTGCTGACAAAAATAAAAATAAATTATAATTTTCTGATAGCTAGTTCAATATATTCAGATTTTAAAAAGACATTGACTACTAGTTTTTTGGATCTCTTCCATGATAGTTTGTCATGAGTTACAACCCAAAGTATAATCAAATACTTATTATAATCTATAAGAGGCTTATAATTTAAAATTATACCTCATCAGGGGAGTAGTTCAACTTCAGAAAATTTGACAAAATTGAGAGGATATAAAAGATTTTTAAAGAGGTTTACAGGCCTAAAATAATTTATCTTAGAAAAGATAAAAAAAAAAAGGCAGTGTACTGATTTCTGTTTTGAAGTACATGAAGGCTTATTTTGGTTGATAATGGACATGAAAATATATAGGAAAACCCAGTGTGTAGAAAAACCGCATTCTTAGAAGACCTTGACTGCTATTAACTATCATCTGGGAGAAGTCATTTAACATCTCTAAGTTTTTGTTCACTAATCTGTACATTGAAAATAGCTGTCCTAATTATATCACAAGGTATTTTTTGAGAATCAGATGTTTCAATTTCCTGTTAAATTGTGTGGGCATAATGTGGGCAAGGACCATCTTGCTTTAATTCTTTCATAGGTAATAGGTACTTTAGTGTTTGCTGATGAATGAATGACTCAGAATACAAATATAAAAGTAAATTATAAATGGTAAATCATTATCCTGTGAGTTTTAGTAAATGGGATATCTTTATTTTTTTTATTTTAAATTTTTAAAAATGCATTTATTTGAGAGATAGACCATGAGAGGGGAGAGGTCAGAGGGAGAAGCAGATTCCCCGTCAAGCAGGGACCCCAATGTGGGACTCAATCCTGGGACTCCAGGAGCATGACCTGAGCCGAGGGCAGTTGCTTAACCAACAGAGCCACTCAGATGCCCCAGTAAACAGGAAATCTTAATTGGTCCAGGGAAAACCTTTTCTATGTTTTAGGACAACCATTGGCAGTTATCAATTATGGAAACTCATACCCATAATAACGTGATAAGACTCTTATTTTGTTTCTTCTGTTTTTCAATCTTGAAGATAAAAAAAATGTATTGAGTGTTTATCTTATACATTGCACACACATTTATTGAGTTATTGAAAAACATGGTGTGTTTTTTGGCCTCATGGACTTATGTCTAAAGGTTGAGGGAAATAAAACAATGCTAAATAAACAGGTTTATAATAACAGTTGTTACCAATGCAGTGTACAATGGAGGCTTAACAAGGTGACCTAACCCCATACTCTACCAAGTGGGAAATAATGTGTCATGAATTTTATAAGTTTTTGTATTCAAGAGCCATTTATTTTAAGATATACTTTGTGCCACTCTGAAACTAGAGATAAGTGTAAGTAAGCAAGAAAGACAGGTTGAGACAACCTGATGCCTATATATCACCTCCATTTTACAGATGAGGATATAAAAGCACCAAGAGATTAATTTTCTTGTCTAAAACCATACAGATAGTTAATTAACTGGAAACTCCCACCCAGATATGTTTGACTGTACTATGATGCTCCCTCAATCCATTTTAGACACTGAGTTGGGAAGTATTGTTTAAGGACTCTTCTATTTTTGAAATTTAATGCATCCAGTGTAATGACATAAGCATAAGAGAATTATCTACTCTGGTGTTTCTATTTTCCAAATGTCATAATGTCTATTTCCTATCATGGTGTTGCCCTGAATTTTCCTTTTTTTTTTCTTAATGGTGACTTATAGGAACAAATATAATGTGTTTATATGGTTAAAAGTGTAATCTCCTCAAGTGATTATTTGCACTGTCTGAAGGGCCCATTGTTGCTATAAATAGATCTTAGATCCATCATCTGCATTTAGTATTTTATCTGGGGGTGTGTTGCATTGCTGATCACAATGGTTTTCCCATTACTTCCATGAATATTTCCAGAATGTCTTGGCTTGCCCTATTCAGTAACCACAATGAAGCTAGTGAGATGACTTTCCTCTTAAAATTATCCTTTTTAGTGTTTAACACAATGCCTTGGCCATAGTAGTACTCAGTACACATATGTTGAAACAAATTGACCTAATTCATAGAAATTATAATTTTATAATCATTATTCTTCCCCAATGGTATTCTGAAATATCCTAGCCTTTTATAAACACATAATTTATTTATCACTTCACATTTTCAAAGTATTTGTTGGTATGAAATATTTAGCAATATTGAAATGGCCATTGTGCCCTATAGGAGAGATTTCTTTTAATTGTATTCTCTTATACAGTCATATATTTTCTATCTGTGACTATTCACAACTTAATTTACCTTTATACATGTTCACAACAATGCTAATAACATTTTCTTTTATTTTGAGTTTTTTTTTGGTTTGTTTTTACATTGCAACAATACCCCTCAAAAAATATTATACCCTAATTTAGGCATAAATAATGCTGGTGATATCAGTTGGCTAACTTCATATGACACAATAAAAAATAATTTAATTTTCACAGGTGATTTTGTAGTTTTATTTAAAAGATAGAATTTGTTGATTTAGGGTTTACATTTTAATTTTCACTGGTCATTTTTATCAAATACATATATAAATACTAGCATATTTATATAATAGTAGTTTCTAATCACTTCTGTAACCTGTGAACAACAAAATATATTGATTATAGTATTGTTTTAACTGCACTGAGGTAAGTTCACTTATTTCTTCCCATGTGAATTATATGTCTTCACTCTTCTTTAATTGCTATGTGCTTAATTTTCCTCCACTGCAGGAAGCCCAGCTATTTATAGGTTTGACTTCTATTAGCTTTTCCATCATTTGAGCTTTACTGATCCATTAAAACACATTGTTCTTTCATGATTCACTTTTTTTTATATTTGTTACTACCACACTATATGGGGTTTTTTCATGACATTTTTAACATGCAGTTTTGTGTGCATAAAACATTAAATGAGCTACAATGAGCAATTGGTGATTCTATTTATATTCATATTATAATATGTCTGTGCTATTATATCTGTGACTTTCTCACTATGGATTAGCTATGTGGGAAGGAGAGGGAGCCAAAAAATATCTTCTGAATTAAATCTGTATGTCTGTGTGTGTATGAGAGAGAGAAAAAGAGAAAGAAGCAAGGGAGCAGAGAAAGGCAGAGAAAAATGTTAGACAAAACCCAAGAAACTTAAAGAGAAAACCATTCTTTCAATAGATACTTCAAAAATTAATTTTTAAAAGATTGTATTTGTTTATTTGAGAGAGAAAGAGTTAGAGAAAGAGAGAGGGAGCAGAGGGAAAGGGAGAAGCAGACTACCCACTGAGCAGGGAGCCCCATGTGGGTCTCAGTCCTGGGACTCTGAGATCATGACCTGAGCCAAAGGCACACACTTAACCAACTAAACCACCCAAGCACCCCTCAAAAATTTATTTTAATTAGACTTCTAACATTTACAAACTTTTAAAGGGAAATATAATTTTTCACCCTTATGTTTCTCTCAATGTCTAGCATTGTACATATTTATGACAAAGGTTTTCTTGAATGCAAGTGAATTGAATTTATAAATATCTAACAGATGTGATGGAGGATTGAACCATAATATGTTTTCTGATAAATATAGCAATACACAAATTTAATGGTTTAATTGGATAAAATAAGAACAGAAGAAGCCTATCATGATGAAATGGGAAAAACAAACCCAGAGTCAAGTATTAATAATTAATCCTGAAAAGTCCAAGTTAGAGATATGTATACATTGAAATTGTACTTTAGAGGAATATATGACCAACTGTGGAAGAATCAGTGATATTGTACAGTTGAAGGGGCCTGTCAATTGCTCCTTAAAAAACACACATATGTATGATCTCTAAATTCATGGAAATGTAAGAAATACCTTTGAGGATCACAGTAAATAGATCATAGATTATTTATTAAAATAACTTGCTGCTAGTAAAATATTACCAAAAAAGTTTTCTATTTTCCAATTGTAATATATTTATAATGCCCTCCAAAATTAAAAGGAAAAGTTATGAAGCTAAACAACCCAGTACATGAATATTCGATTTTGAACATAAATCAAGATCGCGTTTTGATTATTGAGCCTGAAATGTTTCTTCACATCTTTACACAGCTCTTCACATCTTTACACATGTGATTCTTGTAATCTTTAATTGTCATTATGTATAATTTTTCTTTGAGAAAAAGCTCAAACTTATTCAAAACAAAAGCCTAAAACAAACAACAGAAACACTTCATGAAGACCAGGACCAAACCAAATACTGGAATCCTAATGTGGTATAATCAGAGAGTTCTGGATTTTGAGTGTGACGATCTGTTTTCCAGTTCTGGCATTTATCTTGTAGCCCAGATTTCTTATGTTTTATTCTGTTGTTATTGATGATGTTACTTAATTTTTCTTAAACTCATTTTCCTTATCTGTCAAAACAGACACAGGAGGGGCTTCTGGGTGGCCCAGAGAGTTAAGTTTCTGCCTTTGGCTCAGGTTATGATCTCAGGTTATGATCTCATGGTCCTGGGATGGATCGGGCTATAGGCTCAGTGAGGAGTTCGCTTCCTCTTCTTTCTCTGCCTGCCTCTCTACCTATTTGTGATCTCTCTCTTTCTCCCTCTGTGACAAATAAATGAACAAAATCTTAAAAAAAAAAAGAAAAGAAAAAAACACAGACATGGGAACATTTGATCACTAAAGTCATTATTTTATTATAAGTGAAATCTTGTCAAATTATACAGCCAAATTACAGTAGAAGAATTTAGGTCACTTTATAAACTGATTTAAGTGACTTTTTCTCAGCCTGTCATGATAAATTAGTAAATTAGTTAAAATTTTTTCAAAAGTTAAGTTTTTCTCATTGCCCCTTTTCTAATTATAAATTCTCAATTTCATTTAATTATTTTTATCTGCTTTGATATTATATAAAAATACATTTTCATATATTTAGATATTATGAAGATTATTGATAATATTTAATTGCTAGAAGAGAAAGACCTTGGATTGGAAGTAGTTTTTAAATAATTTCAGAATCATGATATTTGACATGGAATGTAGTCACTTCTTGACCTCCTCTAAGAAAATAAAATTTGAGACCCTACAAAGAAAAAACTTTAAGGAGAAGTCGCGATTGGGCAGAATGAGTTACTTAGACACACGCAGAAACACATGTACACACACATTTCAGTGAGGACAAATAGTTTTGGTATTAAACAATAAGAAGCTATTTCAAAATTGAAAGTTTACAGCCCATATGCTTTAATATTTGCGTGAAACACATTTTAATGCAAACATGTAATCCTTCATCAGAATGATAGATGTTGGTTCTTATTTTTTCTGTGAAGGATAACCCTTTTTATGTCCAGTGATATTAATCCAAACTGTCTGTTCCAAATCTCCTAGGATATGGCTAATTGAATAGGCCATCTCTGGTTATTTGTTTCATCCTCTGAATATTTATTTTCATTTTTAAGAGGCATTTCTGCTTTGTATATTGGGTACCTGACATTTCCTTTTATGAGAATTATAGGTTATTTAGGTAAAGTACTATATTTCCAATACACATGCATGATATCTAGAAATTTTTCTCATGTCTTTCTGTTTTATTTCCTATCAGTTGTGAGATAAAATTGTTCTTCCCAGAAAACCCCAAACTTCACTATTGTTCTTTCAGTAGCCATTAATTCTAAAATTCAAACCTGAAATTCAGAATTATAAAGCACATTCTAACATTCCTAACTAACTATTGTATCTTACTGGTTTAATGGTGGCTAAGAAATAATAATGAATATGATTTAAAGTAATGCAGACATTTTAGTTCAATTAAGGACATGAAATGCAGGGAAAAAAAAGTCTCTTAAAAATTAGAAAAACAGCCAATTGGCATAATTTTAATTTGAATGTAATTCAATTTGACAAACATTTGGCTTGTTATTATAAGCTCAGCCTGACAAGTTTATAAACCATATATCATAGAAAGACCTTAAAATAAAATTGAAGCATAAGAAAACACTCTCCTTTTTTTTCTCTTTGTTTCATGTATTTCTGGTGTTATCATTAAACTTTATTGTAGTTTGATACAAATACAGTTCTTCCAATAGACTATAGGGCCCTTGTAAGAATAGACTGATTTTTTTGTTTTGTTTTGTTTTGTTTGCTTTTCATCCTTGCTTCCCTGACAGTGCTCCATACATAATGCCTTCTATATAACCCATGTTCTAACACTGTATGATGACTCACATGTCATCCAAAGGCATTAAATATTAGCATCTCAAAAAAAATGTGATTTGCCATGCACTTTTCACATTATTGATATGCTTGAGTTTTGACTTTTCTTTCTATACATGACCTAACTTTTCCAGACTCTGGGTCAATTCACGGATATTACAAAACTTAAATTTAATTTTATGATTTAGGGATACTTTGTTATAACACCCTTTTATGTGATGTTACTAGACATGTTTTAATAAAAATACAATAGTAAGACTGTAACAAAAGGATTGCAATACAGGAAGGTGTATGACTTAGTCAGATAAGACTTGCCATAGCAAAGTAGAGCAGCTTTAATATACACACAAATGAATAAGAAACCACCAGTGAATTGAAAAATGCAAAGTTTTGCTCACAAGGTGACCTGGGAGAAAGGCAGTCAGTGGGGGTGAAGATTTTACTGGTTTAATAATAAATAAGTATACATAAATAATTACTTTGTGACAGTTTTAATGACAACCCTCCCATGGGAGAAGATAAATCTACATATTGAAAGAAAGCAGTTAAAATGTTGACTTGCAGAATGACAGAGATAAAGAGGATACATTTAAGTGGAGACAGGCAGCTTGTCTAAATATGGCTAATATTAAATGCAGGTGATTACAGCATTTGAAATTGAAATTAAAAATAATCTCTGATTCACTTATTTTAAAATTTCCAAGTCCCCTCAGCTGCGTATTTCACCAGGTGCTGGTACAGTTGGAACAACATAGCATATCCAATGATTTAAAAATAACATTCACGGGTGTCACCTGATGTCACTCCAGACAAGAAATGCTGTTCCCAATCAGAGAGAACACTCTCTGGTATTCATCCTAACACCTTCCAATCCTGTACTACATATTTGTCATGCAATTTTAAATAATCTTTGGATCTCAAACATATTAAATGGATTATGCTTTCTGAAATGGTAAACACAGAAAAGAAATGGAATGCTTTGGTTGTAGGAAACTTCTGCATGCACAAAGCCTTTTTTTCATGATCAAGCTTAAAGAAACTGAAGACGTTTTTATTTTTTCTTCCAAAATACTACAAACTGAATAAAATTTGAGTGTAGTATTCATGACTTTTTGTTCTTCAAAAAGATATTTGAGGCCTACACTTTTAGGCCACTCAGGTATACAGCCTCTTAAATATATTGGTTCGGATCTGGAGAAGTAAGCAAACATTTATCAAGGCACTCAGGCAAGCGATGTGCTAAGTGCTTTGTGTGCATTTACTTTTCCCAATAAAAATCCTATGAGGAAGATATTTTATCTGTTTTACAGATAAAGTAACTGAAGTCCTGAAAGGTTAACTTGATTTCTCAGGATCAAAAAGAAACTCAGCAACAAAAATAGGGTTGGCTGCTAGAATTCTCTAGAAAGCACACGCTTTTCTATTTATGTACCTAAGTATCTCTGTAAGGGTTGTTTCTCCAATTTATGTGGAAATAAATAATGACATAGTTTTTTTTTTTTAAATACATAACTGTTACATCTCACTGCCTCCCTACCTGCCAATTTGACTTTATAATCTGAAGATAAGGAATCAAATCACAAATGCATTTATTTTGATTTTTCAAATCACAGATTGGGTTTCTTCAGGTATCTGTCAAAAAAAAAAAAAGCTTATTTAAGATGTTGCACACAGCATTCACTTTTCATTACTCTGAAAATGAACTAACTTGACTTAATTTACAATAGTACCAGCTCTGTACAGTCAGAATATTTGGGGAGATCATGAACAGAGATTCCCTAATCTTATCAAGCAATTCTGGGTAAAAAATATAATTGATAGGCTCATAAAAGATAGAACAGAAAATGGCAGAGATAAATGAACATGAAATATTCAGTAACGCACTATAATTATTGTGATGATTCTCATACTTTTTTCAACCATTACTAACCTCTGAAGATCATGGAAATCTGAAAGAAAAAGAGAAAATAAAGGGAAATATAAAATGGAAAAAGTCTAGTACAGTCATAATGCTATTTTAGAAGTTTTCAAAGAAATGGGAGACTTTGGCATCAAGTCATAAGGCATCAATTACTTCACTTCGATTTATTCAGATGATCACATCAGTCTTTTGAGACCATTATGAAACTAGGCTTTGGTCTCTTGGCATTTTGGCAATGACTTGTAGCACCGTTTTCCATCAAATATGAAGAATAGTGTTATTTTTTCTTCAACTAATCAGTAAATTTTAAAAAGATAGTTACTAATTACTAATAAAGAGGAGCATTTTTAAAAGTCTTTTGGCTATCCCCCAACCCCCATACCCTTTGATGTTAGCAGTGTCCCTTAGACCATCCTTCAGTTCTGTTTTCATTAAGACTGCCAATCCAATCAGTTTTCCTCAAAACCAGGCTGTATTTCTCTATCTTGCACACAGTTTTTCTTGATATGTTGCCAGCTTCTTTACTGAGTCCATATACATCAACATGACATTATTTTCCTGCAACTAAAAGTGTCAAAATAGCAAATAAGGTAATAGAATATGATATAATGAGGTGAACTCATGCTGTCTCCATTTAACTGAATAAGAGATACCTTTCCTGCAAAAGAGATGGGGGCAGGAAAATTAACTGCAAATTTAGACAACTATGGGAGCCTGTTTCAATTTATATTACATTTTATACTAAGGAGATCTTAACTATAAATCTTCTTGAATCTGAAATGATCTCTTCTCCCCACCTCTTCCCCTTTATTCCTACATATGTTTAGACACTTAAGCTTTCCAGAAAACCATAGAATTGTGCATCTTTCTGGGACAAGTCCTTGATAGAAGGCTTAAAGTTCCCAACCACTTGGTAATGGTGCTACATAATTTTTCTTGGGAGGTTGGTGAAAAGAGAGATATTGTCCATGCATGGATGGATATTTATCCAACATTTTAAAGTTGAACTCTACAAGTTCTTTTTCTTTTTTTTTTTTTTCATATTTTATTTATTTATTTGACAGATAGAAACACAGCTAGAGAGGGAACACAAGCAGGGGGAGTGAGAGAGGGAGAAGCAGGCTTCCCGCCAAGCAGTGAGCCCGATGCAGGGCTCGATCCTGGGTCTCCGGGATCATGACCTGAGCGGAAGGCAGTCGCCCAACCAACTGAGCCACCCAGGCGCCCCTACAAGTTCTTTTTCATAAAATTATACAGTGTTATCTACTGACCAGCTTCTATATTTTAACATTGGCAGAATTTAGGTAGCTGCATTTTAAGTTGTAACTACCTTTTTATAATATTCCTTCAATGGAGAAATATTCCCCAAATGATAAAGAATATATTTTATATTTGTAAATTACTTCTGGAGTCATAGCCTATTAATACTTTAAAACAATTTTTCTAAATGTTTTATTTCTAAATAACATTTAAGGCACTCATGTATAATTTGAGAATTGCCTATATGGAGATTAGTTTATAATGACTATATTCTTCACTCAGAATTCAGAGTTCATAGATAAGATACCCCAGAAGGTCAAATCCTTTGATATGATAAACTTAGTATTTCACACTGACAAAAAGCTACCAAATATCAAATCAAAGAAACCAGTATTAGGTAAATACGTAACTTCTCTGATTGTTTCCAAAAACATTGATCGAGTTTACCTTGCTATAAAGATTATGTTTATAATCATTTGTAGGATTTCAATGATTATATTACTGTGTATTACAAAGATAATTTTTAGGAGGTGCCAACATAATAGGTTAATGTTCTTCTTATAAAAGGGAGAAAAATGTAACAAAAGTATTTTTAAATACTGTTAAAATGTTTATTATAAGAGAACTGTTTTCTACTTCTTTTTTTTAAGGATTTTATTTATTGACAGAGAGAAACACAGCTAGAGAGGGAACATAAGCACGAGGAGTGAGAGAGGGAGAAGCAGTCTTCCTGCCGAGCAGGGAGCCTGGGATCATGACCCCAGCCAAAGGTGCTCACTGATGCTCAATGACTGAGCCACCCAGGTGCCCCTCTACTTTTTCTCAAAATTTACATTGACATGTCTGTTACTTGAATTATCTATCTAATCTCATTTTCCCCTCGAAGAAATATTTATAACTTAATTAAGTTATGATATATTTTTTCCTTATAGTTACATATTGCATAATATTTAAATTCTCTAAAAACTGAATAAAAAAGTGTATTCATCTGAAATATGAAGTGACTATTCACCGAGGATCAGAATGCTTAGAAAATAGTGAATAAAATAGCTCATATGTTCACTTACCTCTACATATATCTTTATTTGATACTTATAGAATTAGCATGAAGTTATAAATTATTTGCTGATATTTGTTTGATAAAGCTGTAACATCAACATAGCCAACTTCATTAATGCAGGGATAGAATTGAAATTAAGAAAGAAAGTATCAGAAAGTAGATGTCATTATAGATGCATGTGAAAAAATACTAAGGAATGAAGGATGTTGGCACTTCATGTGTATGGGTCTCTTAAGCCACACACACCCAAATGAAGTTCAATATCACCTATTTAAAACTAAAAACTATTTTATAGTAATTTACAAATGAAAGTGGAATTCTTTTAGAAAATATTAATAACAATGTATCTATATTTACATATTAAATAGGAGGGGCTTTTCTTTTAAATAAAAGCAAATCACCTTTCCCTGAATGAAAATATTGTAACACTTAATACCAACATGATGTTAGCAATTGTTGAAACAAATTAGAACAGAGAAATCATAGACATTAAAGACTCACTCTGGTTATTTTGTGTTATCTTTGCCTTTGTAAACTTAACACTTTCAAATTATAGCAATCTGTCTCGTTCTCACTTTTCAGGAAAATAAAAAATAGTATTTAAGCACCATGTCAACTATAAATGGAAATTGAAAAGAAATTATTTAAATGTAATGATAATAGAATGTTATTTCCATTTACAAAAGACCATTTCAATCAACAATAAGAAATTACACTTACATATTTATAAAATTTTTAAATTTTGGTCCAGTTTCCTTTTAAATAAATTTGTTGTATAATTGGAAATCAGGTATCTATAAATCAAACACTGCAAATGTTTCCATCAAAGCAAAATGCTTTTTTATACTAGATACTTCTCTCATGTCTTTAGTCATTTGTAACAAAAATTAACTTTATTTTATTTGTAGTATCATGCTTTATAAAATAGAGTGATAGGTTATGCAAAATGCTATGCATTATTTTAAAAAAATATATAAAAATGGAAATTGTATGATAGCTTGATATGAATAGAAGATCACTTGGAATTAAGTCATATTTTAGGCTTAGCCAAATATATAAAACTAATTGAGAGAAGAAAATAAAATATTATCCCAATCCTCCAATTATTTAAATGTTTATAAAAGGTTTCTGGAATCCCTAAACAGGGAACTGAACTGTAATGACACAACATTTTTGGTAAAACTTGCTCTATTTCCAGCACTGCATCCCGAGTCCAGTGCAGAGGCCATGAGCTGGTATTTAAATAATGTCCTCACAGTATAACTTCTGTATGCTCCAGGGAGCCCTTCCAAGATAAGCAAGAACAATGTACTAATATCATAATGAGGGAGCTGAGGGCAGTAAGAGGTAAAGTGTATATACTAGCTTGGGTATTTTATACAGAAATTGTGTGCTATTATGCAGTGATGTCTATTTTGAAAACCGTATTTTGAATTATGACAGGCAATACAGGAATATAACCTGGTTACCCTGACCTTCCATTCAGCGTAGTCTACCTTACCTCCCAGTTGAAACTTACGACAATATAAGATTAAAAAATTTAAAAGATTTAAAGCAATGATTAACTTGAGTACAACGGAGGTAATTATGTAAAATGTAAGATTACTTTATATATGCTTTAAAGACATATTCCAAAAGCAATTTGAAAAAGAAAAGAATGACTAGGAGAGGTATTATAGTGGTGATTTTGAATTACTGATAAACAATAATATATCAGGAGTGCAGAAAGGAATAGTATTGCATGATACTCTAAATAGAAAGAATGCACATACTTACATGAATCAGAAACATTGTTTCCTAGTTGGAGAGCTCTGTTTTGTTGCTTTGCTTTGCCTATTTTGGGGGGGGGGAAATTTAATGTATTGAGAAGCTCAGGCACTCCTGAATGTAATACCCTAAGAAGCAAACTCCAAAAATACACTAACCTAAAGTGTTCCCTTCAAAACTGTTCAATTCAACTGTACTTGCTATATCACAGCGCTACCGATAGTAATTTAAGGTAACTGTCACTTTAAAAGTAGCCATCAACCCTGCCTAAATATACATTATTTTTATATAAAAACCCTGGTATCTTCTTTCAACATATATTTCCAAGAGATCTAATATAGGGAATAAGCCTTAAAAGCAACTACATTTTTCTGTTATGCCACTGTGAAAGAAAATTGTAGTCATTAGTCAAAAAAGTGAATAAAATTGGTTATATGCTGCAGAGTGACCTTGATATTGATTTTTAAAAATATTCTTATAACCTGCATGATACCAAAACAACTACTGTTCACAACCTCACATGTATAAAAAAACTGTTTTCCATTTGAAAAACATTATACACTTGTCATTTAAAGAAAGAACATATTGGCCAAGAACATTTTAGTGGCTGGGATTATAATCAAGCTAGAGACATGATATTATTGTAATACAACCACATATAATTTGAGGCAAAAGAATTCTTTTAAATTTATCTTAAACTTCATGGTGATTTGAGTATGTAGGAATGTGTATGAAAAGGTATTATTATCTTTAGCATTAATAATTATAATAGAGACATAAAATGAACATTGTCTTATATTCATTTGCTTGGTAAATCCCAAATTTTAACAATGTGTTTAAAAGTAAGCTTTTGTTCTTCACACCTCTAGTGAATTATATTACAAATCCACATAGGTATTCTAATAAGATTGTAGTATTTTTTTTTTAAGATTTGCCTGTTAACCTCAGGCAATTTCTAGGTCTGTTTAAGTTTCTGAGATTTCAACTGAAAAAAAGTGTCAATTAGCTTCAATTTTGATGATGATATTCATGATGCAATCTCTAATGTAACATAATTTGGGTGGGGGAGATACTTGGTGACATATTTCCTCAAGACCAAGACCAATATACTCAGCATTCTATACCACTGTCTAAATGTGACATAGTCAAAAATAAATAAATAAATAAATAAATAAATAAATAAATAAGACATAGTCTATCAGTGTCAACACATTTAAATAGAAAGTGATAAAAACCCATTCTTTTTATGATTTTTTTCTGTTATGTCATACATGTAGTTTAAATCCTTGGAAGCATCGCAGTGTCCGACTAGTTGAACGTTTAGGGTGTATGTTTGTAATCTGACAATGACAGTTACTAGCTGTATTGGCCATACTAAGGGCAGTAATAGTCATATTAAATTTAAATCTCCTAAGGTAAAAACATGTCTGGAGTATTGTATTCAGTTTTTAGACCTATATTTTGAGGAAGACATCAATAAAATAGGACAATAACCAGAATGGTTCAATAACATCATAAGAAGAATGATAAGGGTTACTGAGAAGTTCAAATTTAAGAAAAGAATATTTGGTTAGGAACAATGCATTTAAAAAAAGAACTTGAACACACTGTCCTGTGAATAATAATCTAACTTGAAGCTATAAGGCATAAGGGATAACTATGTTCAGTGGGTGAGTATAGATAGAAATCCTTGAACATTATAGCTGTCTGAAATTAGCTGGTGTCTTCGAAGAGTGGGTGATGCAACCTACCTGGGCGACTGTAGGGGATTCATGTTAGGAGTACGAAACTAGTGAGACATCCTCTAGACACTCGTGTAATTTGGATGTTTTATAAATTTAATGACAAAACTATTTTCCTGATAAATGTTTCCCAAATATTTCAATGTTCGGATGTTCAAGATAGGAATTATTAATGCAGAATGTTAGACATTGCCAGTGATGGAGGTCCAAAGTGGTTGAATAAAAGCAATTTCATGTGGTTCATCTACATGCATAGTTCTCTAAGACAACTCTCTGATACAAGAAAGAAATGAGCAGGACAAAAAAAAAAAAAGATTCTATTAATCTTCATCTTCATAGTATGAAGTTGGATTGGCCACAAACAGGAACAAATGAGTAAGAATAGCCAACATCCCAAACTACTATCACCCAATTTAATTTTTCATAGTTCTTGGTCTAATAGAGAAACAATAACTAAACCAGAAACCATGAAACTCAGTTAAGCTAGTAGATGTGAAAGGTCTTTGAAACTTGAATAGTACAATGGAAGTTATGCTCTATCTCTTTGGGTGCTAGTTTTTATGTCATAGTAAGAGGGTGTGACAAATGAATGAAAGAATATCATGATAGAAATAATTATATGTAGGAAAATAAAGCTGAACAAAAGAAGAGAAATGAGAGAGAAAAAATTGGTGATAAATGGTGATAAACACTGTAAATAGGAGTCAGGCTATCTGTACTCAATATCCACAAACCCCATCTTTTTAGTGACTGAGCAAGGAATGAACTTCTCTCACTGGAGTAACTCATCTCTAACTTAAAAGCAGTGGTATTAATTGATCTTAGGTGGCTTTTGAAACTAAAAATTCTATTACTGTTTGAAAATATTCAAGAATAAAAAAATATATGTTCTAATCCATGCAATCTAAGAATAAAATTTAACAAGAAATTAATATGTTACTTTGATTTAGTTAATGTTGAAAAAATATTCAGAGGCTAAAATTATTAAAGGATTTAGTCTATAAGAGAAAAATGTACATAATGCTGTTTCTCATTTTTATTTTTGTATTTTGGTTAAATTAACTACATAGACTTGGTTGGAATACCATTTCAGTCCCTTGTCAGTTTGTTGCTGTGGCAGCCTTGAGAATATTCCTTTCAGACCTCTGCGGGAATGGGCTTCTGACCCCAGGCTGATCTGTGCTCGGAACTCCATCACTATGGTTGATGTTGAGGCACCATTGCCCATTGACTGCTATCAGCCAGTGACTAAACATGGCAGGGATATTAAAATAGGCCTATTCTGGGAAGATACATGACTACTTTGATGGCTTGAAGGATACCAGATGGCCTTGCTAAAGTTTCTTTCGAGCTGCACTACCTTTTAAAATGCTTCCATTCAATTTTCTTCCTTCCTTCTTCCCTTTATTCAGGGTAGTCTGCTTCACAGTCTGATAGTCCTGGCCTGGCCTTTAGTGGTTCTTATCTCTGACTAACACAGGCATTTTCTCCTAAAAATCTCTTGCATAGGTAATGTCTCTTCTTGGTCTCCTTCGTGGAGAATCTGGAATAATAGGTCATTTAGAGCCTTCACATTTTATTCAGTTGACTTGTCTATAAATTAGAGATAATACCCAATTTATTTGGTTAGGATGACAAAAGATATCTATGAAAATATAGCATATTAATTATATAATGCTTGTACGTATTATGTTTTAGTCAAATTCAACACATTCTTATTCACTGAGATTGTTGTCCCCCAACTCTTTTTCAGATTTTGCCCTGAAACTAATTGCCCTCTCCATCTATGCATATCTAATTCCTACATCACTTAGTTGAACAACCATTAAGGTCATTCTTTCACAAAATTTTCAAAGTTAATCTTTTCCCTCTTCAAGAATACTAATACAATTAAAATATTTTTTCCTCTCTCTTTTTTAATATTTTAATTATTTATTTTACATATAGGGAGAGACAGGAAGAGAGGCAGTATAAACAGGGGGAGTGGAGAGGGAGAAGCAGGCTTCCTGCTGACCAGGGAGCCTGATACAGGGCTCAAGTCCAGGACACTGGGATCATGACCTGAGCTGAATGCAAATGTTTAACAGCTGAGCCACCCAGGTTCTCAAATGATTTTCTCTTGAATGGTCATTCTTATTTTTCATATACCCCATTCTGGATAGAAAGTATTATAAGGTCAGGGACTCTGTCTCATCCATATGTCTATTCCTGGGAATCTGGCACTGAGAGTGTCAGTAAATGTTAGTTAAATTTTAAAAAAATGTTTATTTAATGGAACTCAGGGGTCATATCAGGTAGAAATTGGTCATAGAAAAGTTTGTCTTATATATATGATATAAGATATGATTCATGGCAATGAGAAGCCATTTATAAATTCTAAACAGGGACCAACAAAACAGGATATGTGTTCTATAGGGACTATGATGGACACTGTGGAGAAGCCACGGGATTGGAATTTAAGGTCTGTTCTGAAACTGATGTTGTATTTGTAGATGTATAGCTGCCCTTTACCTATTAGCACTGTAACTTACTAATTATGCATTCTGTCTCTTTAGAAGCAGTCACTGCATTCCTTTTCCAGCATTAATAACTAATCTGTAAGTTAACCTGTGCTATTAAACTGATGAAAAAGACATTTAAAGAATGACCTTGCCTATATTTAACCCAGATCAGTAGCTATGATGATGTGACAATCAGACTGGCTGTAGCAGAGATTTTTTTTTTTTTTTAAGATTTTACTGATTTTATTTATTTGACAGAGAGAAACACAGACAGAGAGGGAACACAAGCAGGGGGAGTGAGAGAGGGAGAAGCAGGCTTCCCACTGAGCAGGGAGCTTGATGTGGGCTAGATCCCAGGACCCTGGGATCATGACCTGAGCAGAAGGTAGATGCTTAATGACTGAGCCACCCAGGGATCCCTGGCTGTAGCAGAGATTAAGCAATGGAATCTGATGTGGAATTCCCTCCCCTCAGGGACTGACCTGGCCTGATACATTACATATTAAAAAAAAAAACAAAAACACAACAACAACGGCAAAACAAAAACCTACAGGATTTATTTTATTTTCTTAAAACCTACCGCATTTATTCCTTGGTTTCTCATCAAGGAGTATACTTATAAAGAAGTCTGTAGGCACACGTGTATAGTGGTAGGCTTCAGAGATTCTGGTATTTGTTTTAAATACCATAACTTCATTATGTGGGTGGATGTGGTTCTGTAGACTATCAAATATGAAGAAATGAGCAAACATATTCCAAAGCTAAGCCTAAATGACACTGTCTCGGATTATCTACAGTTCTTATTTCCTCCACTAGTGCAAGTAATCGAGTGTTTGAATTTGAAAGTGCAAGTTTATCTCATTGTTCCATTATAGATAATAAAAGTGACCTATGTGAGGATATTAGATTACTGATTTTACTTAGTATTCACCTTATGCTTAGAAGGTGTGAAATTGTTAACTCATTCAAATTAAGTCATTATCCAGTTATGTAACAAATAGACTTGTGCTTAAAAAGCTTAACTAAGCAGGTGCAGAGAGAAAGGAGCAGCTCCATCAAATGCTTCAGGAGACCCTTTCTACTGCTGTTCTTTATTTTTACGTCTCATTAACAGCAGTATTAACTATCTCATACTGCTCGTGTAGGGGAAATTGGGAGAAATTAAGCATTCTGCGTTAATCCTCTTAAAAATATTTTAAGGACAATAAAGAGTTAGGGTTTTTGTTTATTATTTGTTTGTTTGTTTTTTTAATAATCCATAGCCACATGTCATTGTGAACCTTCTTGTCACAAAATAGATTCATGAGGAACCCTAGTGTATTTCTTTGCTGGGCCTGTCATAACAACATACCATAAACATAAGGCCTTATTGAACAGAAATGTACTTTCTTACAGTTCTGGATACTAGAAGTCCAAGATCGAAGTGTTGGCTAGTTTGGTTTCTTTTGAAGTCTCGCTTCCTGCTTTGTACATAGCTGCCTTCTCACTGTGCTCTCATATGGATCATCTCTTAGTCTGTGTATTATACCTATCTTTATCTCTTTTTCTTAACACCAAAATCATTTGGATTAGGGCCCACCCATATGACCTAATTTTACCCTAATTATCTCCTCTTTTTTCCACTAATTTTACCTTAATTATCTCAAAAAAAGACTCAATTTCCAAAGTTAGCCATATCCTGAGTTTTGAGAGGCTAAGACTTAAAAATGTGAATTTTGGCAGGATACAATTCAATTTCTAACAAATAGGAAACTTTTTCCATCTCTTCAATGCATATTTTTTCTTTATTTGAAAAACATCCTAATTCATATAAGGGAGAGGCTCTGTAATAGAATAAAATATGACATTGTTACATCACCTCTTTAGATTTTCATAGATGTTTGTTTTTCTAAATTTTAGAGAGCTACAGAGAGTGTATTTAAACATGGAGATAATCAAGACAAGACCAACTAGTAGGAAAAGAAGAGGATGAATATAAGTAAAGGAAGGAAAATGAGTTCAGAGTTGGGTAAACATAGGTCAAGACCTCTAAGATTGTAGTCAATATTTTGCTTCCTGGGTTCTATAAAGGACACAGAGATAGGATATTACTTTCAGGAGGTTTATTGACCAGTTACCAAAAAAAGGACATAGAGATGGGTAGCTTTTGTTACTCTCTGAGTCCAGGTTTCTAAAAAAACAAGAGAAAAAAAAAGATGTCATTATGTCTTTCTAAAGGTGATAATGCTTAAGGGATTTGTTCTTTAATCTGGAGCATATCAGTATATTTTTTAATTCCACCTCTTTTGGTCCCCCGTCCTTTTTTTTTTTTTTTGTGGTGTTATGTCTCAAATATTTTGTCTGTGTATTATTGTTCTTTGTTTTAATGATTTTGTTTAATGAGAGTATGAAATGCTCTTTTATTGGTCAAAATACCACAGAGCCACTAGTCAGGATAATGATGAAATATTTTAAAAACTATTAGAGAAAGGCACATAGATACAGATACAACATTATCTCAAGAAGCTCAGAACATTTCTAGAAAATATCAAAGCAGAATTTTGTGTGGAAGATTGTATACATCATATAAACTTGCATGCCACTTTAAGGAGGTCTCTTCTGAGCTTATATTTGTTTCTGATCTTTAATATGCATAGTTTGATCATTGTACAGTCTGTTTTGTAATCTTTTACTTTAAAAAAACATGAAAAAAAAGACAAGCCACAGACTGGGAGAAAATATTTGCAAAATACATATTTGACAATAACCTTGTATCCAAAATATACAAAGAACTATTAAGTCTCAACAGTAAGAAAGCAAACAACCCAATCAAAAGCTGGGACAAAAAGATCTGAATAGATATATCACCAGGAAAATAATACAAATTGTACATAAACATATGGAAAGATTCTTCATGTTATTTCTTCAGGGAATTGCATATTCAAATAACAGTGAAATACCACTACACTTTTCTAAGAATGCTAAAATTCAAAACACTGACCACATCAAATGCTATCAAAGATGTGAAATAACAGAAACTTATTAATTATTGGTGGGAATGCAAAATGGTGCAGCTACTTTGAGGGACAGTTTAGCTCTTTCTTAGCAAAACTAAATACAAATTTATATAATCTAGAGATTACACTCCTAGCTATTTACCTAAATCAGTTGAAAATTTATGTTCACACAAAAAAACCTTTGCACCACCGTTTATATAGCTTTATTTATAATTGCCAAAAACTGGAAGCAACCAAGATGTACTTTAATAGTTGAATTTTAAATAGACTGTGATATAACCAATATTTAATGGAATATTATTCACTGGTAACAATATATGAAATATAAGGCTACAAAAGCACATCAAGGAACTGTAAATACATTGTTGTAGTGTATTTAACTGTAAATATAAATTTAAATATAATACAGTTATAAAACTGTAACTGTGACTGTAAATACATTGTTGCTAAGTAAAGGAAGCCAGTCTGAAAAAGCTACTCACTGTATGATCCAACTACATGACATTTTGGAAAAGGTAAAATAATAAAAACAATAAAAAGATCAGTAGTTGCTAGGGGTTCAGGGAGAGGGAGTGTTTTCTCTCTTTCTCCCTCTCTCTCTGTCTCTCATTCCTGTTAGTTTACAATCTGTGGCAAAGAGAGATGGAGGCCAAATCTCTAACCTGAAAAAAATAGTCACATCCAACTTTGAGATGAAATCAAATATAGGATCCTCCATGTGGATGGCTCTTTGACATTTCCACTGTAATAACACTGAACACTTTCCGGCCACAGTCATTTGCTATATTGCTTTTTGATCAGCTGTTGCCTGCCTTCATGGAAGTTTGAATGACATTTGGCCTCCTGGGGCCTTTATGCTTTGGAGTCTTTGAGCAATGAAAAAACTTGTACCGCAACCCTAAATTCTAATCACTCATGCATTCTGTTGGAATAGAATATAAAACAAAACAAAACAAAACAAAAAATCCAACTCACACGATGTCCTACAAAAATTGATACAAGAATTGTCAATTGCTAGAACAACAAACTGCAAAACACAAACTTGATATGCTATTAAAAGTACTGCTTGACTTTATTTGCTCCTTTCTATAATTGATATAGATATTTATAACATTTATTTCTTAATATACATTTTATAATAATCTCATTAACTTCCTCAAAAGTTGTATTAAAACTTTCACTGTAATTTCATTACAATTATATATTATTTTACAGTGCCATCTCATCTATGACAAAATCTCTCTAAATTTATTCTTTGATATCAATTTATAGATATTTTCCTTTCTCCCTTTCTTTTTGCTTGTTTGCCTCTGTAAGGTTACCTCAAGTTTTATTTTCTGTTGTATCTTCAGGTGGGTAATTAATGATGTCAAGAGTATAGCAGATTTTCAAAAAGTTGATACTGTAGGCAGCCATGTTCTTACTTGTTCTCTGAAATTCTGTTGGATGGTACTTGTAGATGCTCAAGGTATGTTGGTCTGCATCACACATAAAGTTTTATTGCTACCCTGCTGATACCCACTTGAAACCTATCTAGCATTGGGAGGTCTCTGTTGTTATGCTGCCTTACAATATTTTGAGGATGGATTATGTTATTCCCAGGGCATTATGGGAGAGAAAAAAAGTACAACGCAGAGTCACCTCAGCTAATCATACATCTCTAGCACTAGCGCCCTACTGACCTCCCCACTACTGCTCCCCACAAAAGATCAAATACTTCTTACTCCCGGGAATGGCCAGCAATCCCTGTAACCTGTGGATGATAGATTACTCTAAACTTTGCTATGAAAGAGAGGTGGCAAGGGGACAACGCTCAGAGAGGAAGACCCTTTGCTCTTCTTGACTCCCGCTTTTATTGTCCTTCAGGATAATCACAAATCTGTATCACTGTTTCTCCAGCACAGTGATGTGTAAAAAGGGGTCTTAATGAAAGGAGGAGGATCTGTTTACAGGAAAGATATGATATGCTAATCTGCATGTTCTACCAGTTCTGCTAAAGGTAGCCTAATGGGCAATGCATACATCTCTTAGATCTCAGGGCGGCTGTTTGGGCAGAGAAGGCTTGGGTCAGGGAACTGCCCCAGGGCATTCCAACAGCAGAGTGGTGGCCCCCATGGACATTCCAATGGCCTAGGCCCTTCTCCAAAACCTTTTCCAAAACTGTCTCTGCCCTCAGCAGCCTCTGTGTTACATTTTAGAAAGCTATTATGGCTAATTTCATGCATTTCAACATCTCACATAAGGTGTTCTTATATATGTTAATGTAAATTATTGGGATTATTAATCTTTCCCACTTAAGTAGCATCTTTTACATTGTAATTGGGACAGAGAGTCAGAGGTCCATTCTAAGCATAACTATACAAAGTGAGCAGAATAATTGAATAAAAGTCCTGGTGAGGTTGTTATTTTTTGGTATCAAAATTGTATTAAAATATTTCACTTACATATTTTTCTAAGGTTTAGTTTTAAAGACCACGTAGAGTTGGGAAATTAATTGCACAAGACATAAATAGATGTTTTTACCATTTAAATATACCTTTAAACTCCTTTTGACTTAGAGGATGAGAATATAGTTTAATTTTTAATAAAATCATTTTATATGCTTTACATAGTTTTGGGACTTATAAATGGATACCTTATACATAACAAGCTATGTTACAAATGGGTCCATCTTACCAACGCTTTGGCTTTTTCTCTATACACATATGTAATGTATTTCAAGGTATTGATGGATTCTGTGTAAGGAAGTCCTTGATGAGATTGACCTCAGTATTAATGGGGACCTCAACTGACAGAGGAGTCTTTAGTAGGAAGTGCTGTCAAAAAAAGAAGCAATAGATAATCCCTTCTCTTAGAAGATGAACTTCTATGATTGAGTGACTCAAAAGGGTACTAGAGTCTAGGCAACTCCAGATATTTATATAGAATCTAGTATCTTAACTAGGCCCTGAAGCAGTATTTGTAAAATAGATAGCTAATATTTATTAAACAATATTTGATGAAGGCAGTTATGCCAAAGTGTAGGCTAAAGAGGCTTAGATCTATTAAGTCATTGCTCAAGGTCATACAGATACCACCAAGGCCACAAAATATCAAAGGCAAGAGATTAGTATTCAAACTCAGGCCAGCCAAACTCCAGAAAATCAAAGCTCTTAACTACTAGACTAGACAGAATGAAGGGAATGAGGGACTATTGGAAGGCTAAGATTAACTCTTAGCAATAATTATAAATATCTATTAGGTTTGAATTTACCAGCATGTATTAGAAGAAATATGTATTTAAATAATATACCATTTAAGTCAGTGATTTGTGGTTTAAAAGTGATTTCTAAGAAAATAAGTAATTTCTTGATGGAGCATATTCCCAGTTGTAGAGGTGTGAATTTTTGGATGCTTGTCTATGTTATCACAGTGATAAATATATATATATATATATATATATATATATATATATATATATATATATATACTGATCAGACTTGAGAAGTACCTTATAACTAGATACTTAAAAAATATGACTGATTAAATTAATTCCAATAATCACTCATATCATATAAGTAGCACAAATTCTTTCAGAATACTTATCACCGTGATTCATCTCTCTTTTAATTTTTTTTTACTCAGATTGTGTACCATAAAAAAATAAAGTTGGTTTCAAGTAATAAGACATCAAATTTTATAGTTTTGTGTGCTATGTTTTTTATGAAGGTAAAGTAAAGACGTACTTTACTGGGGATAGTTTTGTAGGCTCTTGAAAATCCTGGTCTTTAATGATCAGTATAGTTTTTTGGAAGTGATTAATGTTACATAATTAATCACTCTCCTTTTAGAATTAATTTTGGATTATTTTAATTACTTTGGGGAGGGGAAATATACTTTGGGTTCTAATATCAGTCCCAGTATTTACTACTATTGTTGTATATATTTTTTTAATTTAAAAATAGAAATAACAAGAATAAGATCTCCTGACAGGGCTATTGTGAGAATTAACTGCAACAATGCTTATAAAAATCTTTTCTTCTGGCTTTGTACATCCTAAATTGAAAAAAAATGTAGTGATTTTTTTAAAATAATATAAATTTCTATTGGAAGTAAAGTCATCTACTATCATGTTGTGTTAACTTCTAGAGGAGAGGGTGGGAAAAAAAAAAACAAACCTGTAACTTTCCAGAATTCTCTTGAAAAAGTTAACAGTTACCAAAATTTACATCCTGGAAATTACATTCTCACTCACTTTAGTGAGTATATATTCAACTACTAATGTCTGTAGGTTATTTTTCATTGCTTATGTCAAATGTTGTAGTTTTCAGCCCAAAGCATTCTCATCATTTTAATGCTTATTTACAGCAGGAAAAAAAAAATGGTATAGAAAGTATCCTAGAAAGAATACAGTGTGATCTCAGACCACTGAAGGATAACAACTTCTGGTGGGTCAGCTCTGGTGGTTGGAGAAGTGGAATTACAGCTTCCCTTGGGATAACCTGTCTTTCCTCTGAGCACTTTTGAGTGTAGGGAAGGGCCCAAAGGGAAAAGTCAAGATGCTAGATCAACAGCTTAGATGACAGTGAACAAATGCTTTACTAGATATTTGTCTTAATGAAATAATTTAATAAAATATTGTTTAAGGGAATGTACCTGAAGTCTTAAGATGCTTTGTTCAGGTAGCTAAATTGATTATTTCCTGGCAGATTTATTATATTTTTCCCAAGTAAGCTGATATAGAAAATAAAGACCTTAAAATCATAATAATGTAAAAATCCTCAATATAATTTACTTTCCAGAATTTTCATATAAATATATATATCAAGGTACAAAGCAACAAAGAAAGGCCCTTTTAAATAATAATGCTCCCTGAATATATCATTAAACATTAAGCATTTTTAATACTAACCATTATCTTTCTTCTCTCCCTTTCTCTCTCTCATAGGTGAGTAACTGAAGGTTAAAATCAGAATTCCTGGATATGAAGTATTATATGCTTTTTTATTAGTGTCCTGTGGGTAAGTAAAGAAACAAACTTGGCTTAAGCACCAGATTGAATGCTGAATCATGCAAAGATATAAATTAGTGAGCTGTAGCACTCTATCACTGGCAGTTACGATCAAACATTTAAAAGGTATTTGAAGTCAGTTACATGGGTATTAAGGAGAGAATATTTTCATGTTCTTAAGATTTGTAATTGTACCATTCAGAAATAGCAGGTAAGTTAAGGTGCTTTCTACTTGAATGCAATAGCTTGCTTTGACAATAGCTATCATCAGTGGATGTTATCTCAGATGGAAAGTTAGTTAAAAACATAAATGGAGGTATGTTTCTGACTATTTCAGCTACAGACACTGACGAGTCTATAAAATCATAAAAAATAAAATTACACTAAAATGTAGAAATAAAAACTGCTTTAGTAGTATTAAATATAGATCAAATGAAATATACTTATCCATGGCTTAATGTTTCAGACAAGATTTAAGAGAAAATGACTGAGTCATAGTCTATTTATAAATTTCTATTAGAAAAACTTTTAATGTAGACTTTTAAATTGTAGAACAAAATGTAGAGTTAGCGAATTGTTTTCTTTTGTCATTTTTTTAAAAAAAATATTGCTTGGTCTAACGTATTTAAAGTATTTTAGGTAAGTGACTCCTTAAAAGTCATTTCAAAAAGGAAGTAACTCTTAGAGTAAAATCCAAATGTCACAAAAATCTTCTTTATTAAAACATTAATTGTATTCATGGAGGTTATTAGTGTACATTGAAATTTAAAAGCTGGAAATCTACTTTAAAAAAGTTCCCTTAAGATTTGATAATGGCATTAATAATAATACTGTTTAAAGAATATATTCCAGAGAAAATATCTTTATAGTATAGGTGAATGAGGTTTCTGATATAATTGTATAATGCCATTTTTTAAGGTTTGTTTTCTTCTCTTTTTCTTTTTCTGCCACTGATTTATTAGTTTTCATAAAATGGGATATTGGCTTTGTTATCAAGTTTAAGTATAATATGATGAGAAATATTTTAGATAAAAGTTCAAATAACTTTTCAATGTTGTTGCTTTATTCAATATATCATTAAGTGTGGGAGTGGATGGAGGGGAAATGGTATTTTTTACTAGGTTTACATTTAGAACTTGATGTTTCTTGGCCTGATAAATTGTTTTTAACATGAAAAAGGCTATTTCTTGAAATGATCTACTTGTAATAGGACTATATATTTATTTTAGTTCATGAAAATTATTTGTAAGGTCATAGAAATTAACAAAATGGGTATTGGTGCTATCATATCTCAACTTCTGACATAATGGTTATTGTCCATAAAATATTTCATTAGACCAACATCAATAACATTCAATCTCATTAGACTAGGTTAATGGCTCTGATTTTGGAGGCAATTAGCATGATAAAATGAATGGTTTGGGGATATCTTCTAATAGGAAACCCAACTCTGAATTTGGTATAGCATTCTCAATGGAGCAAAGTTACTAGGTTATTTCTTCTGGGAGTAAGCTATTTCAAAATCTTGTTTATTTTCTCGCTTTGCTAGTACTCCTGGTAAAAATAAGGGTTTGTTTTCAGTGATAGATATATCTATTATTTTTAAATTTTTCATCTTTTTAATCACAACCTGTATTCATAAACATTTATGGGTGAAGTATCAAAATTAGATGAAATAGCATAAGTTTTGAGTATATATAAAAGTAAACTAAGTGTTAGAATTGAACAACTCTTTTTATTATTTGAGAATGAGTTTCTGGGCAACCGTGCGTTTAATTATAAATGTACACATTTAACTTACTCTTGAGATTGACAGAAAAACAGCAATAAAATTTTATTAAGCATCATAAACCTAAGCGTATGACCTCTGTGTAACATCAACAAAAGTCCAGTGCTTGAAAATAAGAGAGTATTGAAAAACAGATTAGCCTAGATGGTGATAGGATATTAATCATTAAAGAATTACATAAAAAGACTTTGATTTCAGAGAACATTCTGGCTTTATGAAAAGAAATACTCTGGGGAAAGGAATTATACTAAGCACATGTTTTTAAAAGAGAGCTTGAAGTTGGGATGCAATAGTCAGGAGAATTTAAATTCCTAAAATACCTTTCATTCAATGCAAATCCATTTTTTCTTTAAAATGTACTTGGTTTATAAAGATATCAACTAATTGACTATTCTTGATTGTTTTAAGAATGAACAATAATCATAGTTTAAATGTTTAGTTGGTCAATAAAAATAATTCATAAAATAAGTTGTTCATTATACCACTAGATTATTATTAAAATTAATTAAAATTAGTAAAGATATTTATTTTTGGTAGGTATACATCATCAAAAAACTATTTTATTTATATTATTTTCAAATTTGAAATAAATAATATCCTTATCTCTTTCAAGGTTATGGTTTAACTCATAAAAATTTATATTTCTGTAGAATTTTATTCTCTGAAGGAGAAGCTAGAGAAATATAGTACAACCAGAACTAACATACAAGAAACTTCCTTGAAAATATTCACAATCCAAACTTGCTTTCTAGATCTTTCTTTTGCATATTTTGTTAAAGGTGATTCAGCTGATAATAGAACAGCTGCATGACCAAGATAAATTCCCTTAGTGAAGCATCTTATTTCTTATACAGTTAGGAAAATAAGTTCAATTTAAATATTTCTTATATAAAATTGGGAATCAGAAGAGTTTATCAAGTTTTTCTAAGTACTCTCATGAAGTGGTATGAGCTTTAGAGATATAAAACTTTTCTCTATAGGCTCCATAAATTTCTAGATTAATATATATATTATATATATATATGTGTGTGTGTAGATATATATATATATCTTATAGGAAATCAAGTTAATATAATTTATCTCCTTTTTCTGTTAAGTTTAATATGTTTGTTTTTGTTGTTACAATTACTTAGGTTTTTTGTTTGTTTCTCTTGTCTTTAGTATAGGGGAATTTTTTTTTTTAGTTTTGGAGGGGTAAAAGGAACAGTATTGACATAAAATCCTCACTTTGTAAAGAAGCTTGATTTTATTCTGGAAATATAAGCCCCATTGTTTAAAAAAAATCATGAAATTCACTTCTCAGCTTTCCAAAAACAAATAAAAAAAAACAAACAAACAAAAAAAGCCCTTATTGTTTCAAGTCTATTGACCGTGTATTAAAATTATCACATATATTTGTATTGTTAGGACATTAATCTAATAGCCAAATTATGAAGTATTAAATACATTTTGAAAAGATTGAAACTCACCAGAAAATTTTTGCTACTGATTTATAGTCCTCTGAAGGCTTAACTTATTCTTTACCTCAGGAAATGTCTGGGTTTTTAACATTATTTTGCCATTGTAATTTTATCTTTTAAAATCTTGAAGTTGAAGCCTAAGAAAGATGGTATAAAATCACAGTTCTGACAATTCAAATCTGTGCTGTTCCTTCCTTAAAAAAAAGAATATATATATATATTTTGTAGTGATGCTCAATACTCCCATATGGTCATTTCAGTCTTTCTGTTTTAGTGATGGAATTAATTACTAATAACTCTTCAAAAGATCTGAAATAGCTGTATGTCACTAATCCTGTTTTGTTCACAAAAGAGTCATAATATGTGTTCAGAAATCATATTTTAAGTGAATTAAAATAACTCAATTATTGGTGTAATAAAACATCAATAAAATAAGTAATATTAAAATTAAAAAGGAGATATGCCCATTCAGAAAAAAGAACAGATTTGCACTGTCCCACAGGTTTATACATAAACATATAGAAAAAGACATTTTTTTTTTAAGATTTTATTTATTTATTTGACAGAGAGAAAAACAGCTAGAGAGGGAACACAAGCAGAGGGACTGAAAAAGGGAGAAGCAGCCTTCCCGCCGAGCAGGAAGCCCAATGTGGGGCTCCATCCTAGGTCTCCAGGATCATGACCTGAGCTGAAAGCAGTCGCTTAACCAACTGAGCCACCCAGGCGCCCCGAAAAGACATTTTTTTTTTAGAAAGAGACATTTTGAGTTAAAAAAAGTAATTTGGATTAAACAGAGATTTCCTTACAAAATCCGTATATTATTTTTACCTTGTTTCAGTAACATTGCTACTATTTGATTTTAAATAGCTTTACATGTTTCTGAGTGATTTGTTTAATGAATGGAATTTTATAGATTTCTAAATATTGTTCAATGAAAAATTATAGGCAGTATATATATTTATAGCCTGACGTATCTTGTTCTTATAAAATTTCCTGAATTCTCCTCAGGAACGTAAGAAAATGTAGCTTAAGTTACACTACTTACCGCATAGATATGTGCCCAACTGATCTGAAGGTCATTTCCAAAGAACTATCATTCGTATATTACTGTGAAGAGGTACTTTATTACTGAAAGCACTAATTAGTTATCTGAAAGTAATAATACTTTGCATTTGTAAAGTGCTTTATGCTCTTCAAAATTATTTTGCATGCATTATCTCATTTGGTCTTGAAAGAGGGAGTCTGCTCATTAAATTGTCCAGATGGAGTGAGGAATCAGAGTGTTCAGCCATAACTAATGTCCCATCAAACCAAGGTGAATATGTAGCTGGTTGAGACCTGTATATAATAAAGGAAGGAAAAAAAATCAACATTCCCATTTATATTAAAATCAGAGCTTCTGGAAATAAGCCTACTGCCCTTTTCATGTACTTTTGATAATCCTTTCTTCTCAGGTCAGGTACTGTTCGAAAAAAATTCAGATAATATTTATTTTGATAGATCAGATCCAATCTTCTTTGTTCTTCTTACTTACATATTTTGTAGGAAAATATTTATGTAAAAACCGTTATAGAATTGATTATTTAAATCCAAAAATACGTTTATCCATTCCTCCACTTCTCCATTACAGAAAAGAAGGAATATAGTAGTTGAATATTATTAAATATCAGAAGCTAAATTTTAGAGTATTTTTTACAATGGAGAGTAATAATCTGAGTCTTTATGGTATTCAGAAAACTTTCCTATCCTAAATATAGATTTTATTTTAGATATGTATAAAAGTCATTTGATCAATGAAAAGTTTGGGTACATGGCTAATCGCGCTGATGACTTTTTCAGTCTCTAGTTTATTATAACAAATATGTAGCAAAAATCTCAGCAATATGCAAGAGCTGTGTACTTGACTGAAGGATAATATCTCTCTTGGGTCCTTTCAAATAAAGAGAGGTAAAACCTCAGCCAAAAACCTTGCATAGTAAAAGAATTTAAAATAAGCATCGATTGAACTTCCTCTGGCTCAACTTATCTAGATTAAGTGTGCAAATATTTTTATTTATGAATCTTTTGACAGCTCCAGATTAAATAAAATTAGATAAAATTGTGAAGTTTTATTTCTACTCTCTTACTGACCTTGCAAAAAAGAAAAGTATTGTGAAAACACAGTTTTTGCAGCAATACTTTGGGTTATATTTATAACAATTTATTATTTCTCATGAGTCTTTATCTCTCATTTTCTAAGCTGCGATTTAGAGCAAAAGCATAAGTATAAATCTTAAGATATAATTTATTTCCTTTCTACTGCAGGTTGCCATCCCTAAGTAGCTCTCCTAAAGATTTCAGATGTTTCTGAGGCCATTGATTCCATTATGTATACTTGTTGAATAAGTCCTTCACTACCACACTCATACCGTCCTACTATGAAGCTTTAATTTGTTAAAATTCTGAAAAACCATAGAAGAAATATTAATAGGCTTTGGTAATAATTCTTCACAAAGGCTATCCAAGTGTTAGAATTTGGAAAGTGACTAGGAATAATGAATGGCTTGCTTTTTCTTTTCCCATAAAGACAAGGCATTTTGGCTACATTTTGTTATTATTTTATCAATTTTACAAAAGACCAATATAGTACCTAGAGAGCAATTTTAGTCTAAAGCCATAGGACTCTTGCCAGAAAATCCAGGTAATCCTCTGCATAACTAGGGAAATCCAGGCAACCATAATGAAGTTTTCATGTGAACCATCAAAGAAAAATGATCCCAAAGCGAGTGCTTTTCATTAAGTCCGGATCAGTGCTTTATGGATTCAAGAACATGCAACAAAACCAGAAAGTAGTTGGAGAATCAAGTACCAGTGAAATGAGACTTCAGCCTGAGGCTGTTCTCTCCAGTCTCTACCTCTCCACACAGCTGTACCTCTCTAGGTATTTATCATTTGATCAACACTTAATGGTAAATGACTCTGATATTCTAGTCCTTTCTTAAACGTCTACCTTTTTTCCTCTAATTTGATAGTAAGTAAATCACTTCCCCATAAAAGCGACTATGTATAAATAAATGTGTTAGCTATAATCTATTAACTACCCTGTGCCAAACAGCATGCTACAGATTTTCATTATAATCAGCTTCCCAAGATCTAAACAAGAGAGAGGTTAATCCCTTATCTTCAAATAATAGCGGTTCACAGTGGTTAATTAAAAGCCAAATTTGTCTCATTCTGAAGTTCATGCTTTTTCCCCGTATGTGCATTATACAATCTAAAATCTTAAAGATTTTTAACAAAAATACATCTGTGGGATGTGTGTATGTGTGTGTTAAATATTACTTTTCAAAGTTTTTTTTTTTTTTTTAAGATTTTATTTATTTATTCGACAGAGAGAGAGAGATCACAAGTAGGCAGAGAGGTAGAGAGAGATCACAAGTAGGCAGAGAGGCAGGCAGAGAGAGAGGAGGAAGCAGGCTCCCTGCTGAGCAGAAAGCCAGATGCGGGCCTTGATTCCAGGACCCTGAGATCATGACCTGAGCTGAAGGCAGAGGCTTTAGCCCACTGAGCCACCCAGGCGCCCTACTTTTTGAAGTTTTCAAAAGTCATTTGTACTGAGGTGTACTGAAAATAATACTGAATAACATAAGTTAAAATTAAAGGTCTTTCACACTTACTTGGAATGAAGGAGAATCTCTGGAAGAGTTGAAAACTATAAACTTTTGGATAAACTTTAATAATTAATAAATTATTATACCAGTTTATAAAAAGCTGAGCAGATTTCAAATAAACATATTTCAAAAATATAGTTGTAGTGACTAGCGTATATATCGGATCATTTAGTCAGGACATATTGTGAAAGAAATGCTTTAATCCCATCCTTCTTCCACTTTAAATTGACTTTAGAGTTCTGAGATTTGTTTACTATTTGTATTTTGATTAGTGTTTGTATATATGAAAGAAAAAACTTATGGCTATAACTTTTGATTTTTATTGATAATTATGTTTTATAATGTATTGATTTGTTACAAAATTAAGTTAACTTATATTTTCATCCCTTCATGATATATTGATGTTTAATAGGATCTGGCTTTTTATTATCTGACATAAAGAAATTGAGTTTAAATGGTTAAGATGTACCAATTAATAATGAGAAACCTATTATTGCGATTGATATTGCACATAATATTAGATGTGATAAAATAAATGGCATATCTAAAACCATGATTAACTTAAATCACATTCTGAAAAGGGCATAGTGAAGAGATATAAGAGCATTCAATTATATTAAATTCAGTGTCATTCATGTACCAAAAAGCTACCCTACAACAAGTATGTTGTTAAGTTAGCCTTTCTTATGTATTGTTAAAGCACAACAATTTATTTATTCTAAAATTAATGAATGAGGAATTTAATAGTTCAAAATACAAAAAGATATATGAATGATTTCTTTTTCTATATACACTGAAAGTCCTGTAACTTTAGCTGAAACAGTTTTAACTAATAAGAAGAATTGGTGTATAATTTACAGAAGATTTTAGGAGTATTAGTGTTTGTTTTCATATTGAACCAATACTTAGAATCATGAAGTAATACCAATAATTTATCTTTACTTTAAAAACCCACTTAAATATATAAAATTACATTTTTGTACTTGATTTAATGATTATCTTCCTATAAATTAGGTCAGTAACTAGAACCTTATAATACAGTTTCCTGAATATTTAGAAATTAGCTATTCATTTTGAATAGTGTGGAGTATGTTTGTTTTGTATTTTATTCTCCTTTTGACAAAGTCACATTTCTGGAAGTGGCTGATTTAGCCACTTTATTTTCTTCCTTTATCGTGATAGGTAATTGAAAATGAATGGAAATGTATTCTCAATTAATTTCAATTCAACAAATACTTGCCAAGCATGTATTATAATATAGAACTATAGTGGATACAACAGAGTTGCTAGTGCAGTGTTTTATGTAAAACAGATATGATTCTTGATATACATGAATAATTTAACATTGGTTTTATTCATTACAGTTATTAAATTCAAGCAAAAATGCATATCTGTGTAACATTGTAAAAATCTATCCTCTTATTCCAACGTTTGAAAAATCCTCACTCAGTTTATTGTATTATACAACACTTACTTGCTTGTGGATCATTCTATTTTTCCTGCAAAAATCTAAACTATCATAAAATAAAGTTTTTAATATTTAAAAATTAATTAGAACTTTGTGTTTAAACCAAATGAAAATAAATTTGCATAGCATACAACGTAGTTGCTTTCTAAATTTTCTCTCATAATTTCAAGTTCCACACCATTCCCTTTTATATTTATTAATTTAACAAATATTTATTCATTACTTGAATGTTTATTAACTGCCTCATATGGGTATGCCAGGTATCTATAGTCACTATCTCCAACTAAGGGTGAGAAATAGATAAACAAAAAATTTAAATCAGAAGTGAATCAAAAAGGAGAGCCTAGGCGGCCCAAATAGTTAAGTGACAGACTTGATTTCAGCTCAGGTCATGATCTCAGGGTCATGAGATCCAGCCCCCATTGGGCTCCGTGTTCAGCATAAAGTCTGCTTAAGATTCCCTCTTCATCTCCTTCTGCCCCATCCCCTATTCGTGTATATTCTCTGTCAATAAATAAATAAAATCTTTAAAAAAAAAAAAGAAGTGGGTCAAACTTATAATAGAAGTAATGCCCGACTACAGTTACCTATAGATAGTCTATAATTTGATGGTAAATAAAATGTTCCATGGAAACACGGTCCATTGGCCTAAATGAAAATGTCTGATATTATTTTTTGGTGTGTTGAGTAAATCAACATTCTCATCATGAGTGTGATCAATCATAGAGAGGACTCAATTTCATTTGGGTGAAAAAACAGTAAGAATTAGACAACTGGATTTTTGAGCAGAAAATAGTGTAGAATTAATAATCAAATATATGAAAAAGTATTTAATTTGTAAGGTAACTATTTAGCTACAAGAAAAAAATGTTTATCATGCCCATTTGATCTTAGCTACTACATAATATAATTCAATGCTGTTTGCTGTATTACACTGTCAGACAAAATAAACTTAGCAAATTATGTCTCTATATTATTGTAATTTGATATTTTCATTTGCAGTTGGTTTAATAGATCAAATGTTTGTATGGTAGTGTCTTCTGCCACAAAACACAGCTATTGCTGTGGTTTTTATTTAGACCAACTTCTGAATTTTTGGCAATTTTTCAAACTCAGCTAATTCTAGCTAGCTATGACCTGAGATATTTAAGATAAAGTAGGTTATTAACAATATAAAAAACTTACTACCTAACCCCATACAGAATAGTCTTAATTTTTCTTTGTTCCTTCCAAAGTCGCTGTTGAGTTGAAATAATGATTTGGTAAAGCACTTCTCACCAATTTCAAACAACTGGAAAAAAAAAAAACACAGGTAATAGAATTTAAAATACAGAGGGCATTTGATGGCTTTTGTAGCTAGTTAAGTCATGGTTGAATCAATATTTATCTTGCCCATATTATTTTAACCCAGCATTGTCTTAAATCAATATTCTTTCACATTGCCAGAACATTTTCTCTTGCCCTTTGAAAGAAAAAATTACATGACTCATTCGACACCAAAATAATATACTATAGGTTTATTTCCACATAGAATAAAGTGCAGAAAGACCATTCATATTTTTTATAATCTATATGATTTAAATTTATTATTTGATATAATTTTGTTTTTCAATCTCATTTTCTCAGTCCTTTTAGAAGTGTACAAAGAGATAACTGAAATTTTTTAATGGATTAAACAGACATTCGTGATTAATATATTCAGAGTTATTGACTTTAATTCCCATTCAGGTCACTTACCATTGGAATAGGAGAGCTAATTTGTAGGGAAAAAGAAAGACTTGATAAAGAATACTCCTTACATTTCAAATGAATTCTACAATGATTGTGTTGACAATCACATTAAACAGCATAAATGAAATAATTTTTTTACATATGAACATTTAAAACTTATCAGTATTTCAGTATTTTATTAATGGTGTAAGTCTTTATTTTCAGTTTGTAAATCCTAAATATGTATTACATATTATAGTATATTTTATTTTACCATATTTGCCTCTTCTTTTATTCACTCATAATAAAGAATATTGTAATTATTCTTAAACAATGTACTTAGTAAAATCATCCTACTACCTTGATCTAAGCTGTTAATAGTAGTCAAACTACCTCCAGCCCTTAAAAAGCAATAGAAACTTGAATCTATTGGGATTGGTAGAAATTGTTATTCAACTTATAAATATTAAATTGCATTAACTATCATATGCTTAAAATATACTATTGCTTCATTTAAAAGAACATGTGAGGGCTCCTGGGTGGCTCAGTTGGTTAAGCGACTGACTTCTGCTCAGGTCATGATCCCGGAAACGCAGGATCGAGTCCCACATCGGGCTCCCTGCCCGGCGGGAAGCCTGCTTCTCCCTCTCTCACTCCCCCTGCTTATGTTCCCTCTCTGGCTGTATTTTTCTCTGTCAAATAAATAAAATCTTAAAAAAAAAATAAATAAAAAATAAAAGAACATTTGACAAGCAACCAGAAAATTCTGATATTTTTGATATTTTGATGTTTTTCAAAAATACTTCAAATAAATGTAAGATTTATGAATGGCAATGTTATTATCTAGACAATGATACACAACTACATAAATTAAGAAGATATATGATAGATATGTTAGGTAGAGGCACATGACATTTCCCGTAATCAACCATTTTTGAAGTATAAAAATAATATTTTCCAGTGCTTCAATGTAATAGAGTCAGTGAATGAAAGATAGTCTAAAATGAACTAATTTATAGGCATCATGTTGAATATTGTATTAGGTATATATTCTGGGTATTTATGATATGATAAAAATACTAATTTAAACACAATAAAACTAGAATTACATTATTGGTCAAAGTTTAATATCTCTATTTTTACTGATGGACAATTTTTTTGGTTTATAATACTAAATATAAATGAAATCTCTTACAGTTCTTGTTTATGGATATTCCCAGTTTGGGTGACAGTGTGGGAAGATGTTTATTATATTCAGCTCATCCAAGAATAAAAATAGCATACTAAGGGGTGAAATCCTTAATACGTTAGAGAAGTGTGTGTTTATAATGAGAAGATATTTACTTATGTTACCCCTTTTATTTTAAGGGTTATTTATGCAGTTTCAATGTTACAGTACATGTAAAAACTCTGTTCTAGCTTATTCTCCTATTATATGATTGAGTTTTTGACATCTAACTACTTGTTCTCTTGGGAATTTATTTTGATCTATATAACATGCAATTAGTGCCTGAATTGAGCTCTTTCACTATCCTATTTAGAAAAAGAGCTATTACTGAATAATTTTTTATTTACCAATTATTTGTGTCAGCTATTTTCTCTTTGCCTGCCTCTTGGGAAAAAATGGTACTATAACCAATTTCGTTTGATACATATTCTCAAAAGTTTATGTTCTGTAAATCTCTTTTTCTTTCAAGACATCATCTTTTCACTGATAGACCCCCAAGTGTATTATAACATAGTCTGTGGTCCCCAGATACAACTTGAAAGTTACAGAATCAAAGATACATTAAAAAAAAATTAGACAAAAGTCTTGATTTAAATAGGTAACATAGACAAAAGACCATGTAGACTGAGGAGAAACTTTAATTAATTATTTTACCAATATTGTGAACATGTTTGTCTTTCTGATAAAATTATTCTTAAACTCCTAAATTGACTGTGGAAATAAAACCTTAATGAAATTAAAACAATTAATCCTATAGGCAAAACTCTGTTATCATAAATGCTATAACATCTCAAATTCCAATATTTTTCCTTAGATCAATGTTCATTGAAAAAATATGAAAACAAAACCAGTTGGTGAACAGTACCACTTATGGGGATTGCATATATATAATCTTAATAATTAGTATATTTATCTGCTCAAAGAAAGACAGAAACTGAATTTTGTTACCACCATGGAAATTCTACTTATCTGATATTTTAAATAATTGTATTATTGTACACAGAAGATATTCAAAGTCTAGAAGAGATTTTGAGACACATTAGGAAGCCCATAAGATCAAGAATGATCTTGTCATTCTCTATAGTCTTGGAAGGATTTTGTGGTCAACATGACTGGCATCCCTTTTACCCTAATGTATAGATTTTTCTCTGAAAGGTCAAATTTCCCATTCTTATATCAGGAATTTGCCATGTTATCACTCTCAAGCCCTTTGTCACAAGGCCAGCATTTCCCATCAACTCTTGTAAGATTTGGGGAATAGGGTAATCAAAATTAGCTCATAATGAAAAAGTTGGCAAGTACTGTTCCAATCATGGCTCTTAGCATCTCAGATTTTGTTGTTGTTGTTGTTTGCTTTTTCTTCTTGATCCACTAAGTAAAGACAAGCACAGTTTATATTATTTATCATAAATGCTGTAAGCCAATTTGAATAGCTTATGTCAACATATGTTTATATCAACAATTATTTGGGGCTATATTCAGGGAAATGTGGATTTTTGTAAGTCATCTTTAAAATCCTGAAAGGTCATAATAATGACATGACACCACCAAGTAGTTATGTAATAATGAAAAAGGAATGGATAAGTGATAATAAGTTGGCTGTGGGATTTTATTCAGGTATTAGATGCTACAGGTTCTAGACTTTGTCATATCTTGCTTCTAAGCGGAGATTTTTAAAGTAACAATGAATCTCATTAAAGACGTGACAACTAATGCATTAATGTCTTCAAACATAATATGCAACACTTGCATGGTATTCACCAGCTACCAATCTTCGTGCTTTGTAGGTATCACTTCTGTCAGTTCTCATATACACTGAGGTAGTGCTATTATTATTAGTGTCTATTTTTTAATAAGGAAACAGGCACAGCGGGTTAAATATTAATCTGTCTTAAGGATCTGACACCAGAATCCATACTCTTTATGTCTATCATTGAAGCTAATTTTATCTCTTTTGTAGAGAACTCATCTACTCTCAGCATTATCTGCTCTACTATCTGTTCCTTCTGCTGACTATGGAGTAATAGTTCTCCAAATCAGATTGCTAACATAGACAAAACATGTCACCTAATTTAATTATCTTGTCATTATGTAAAAATGCTATCAAGCTTAGGAAAACAAAAATTGTGCAAGTTCTGAGATTTCATGCAAGCCCAAATGTAAAGATAATGTTTTACTTCTTTTCCTTATACAGTCACCAACTTTAACCTCCATTAATGATTAAAGTAAATCCATGTATGTATAAATTTATATAAAGGAAGTCACTCTACATCTGAAATTTTGCCCACTAGCACTCAAACTCTTTGGGCTTTAGGCTTTACTAGCAGAATATTTAGTTTTCACTTAGCGCAGAGATACATAACTACTCTATGACCTATCAATATATATACAATAGATGCATGATTGCAGAAGAAATGTATGCAAATGTGTGCATACATATTACTGTCTTTAAAATCAAAGTTATTGTGTGATTATGAACAGGCTTTGGGAAATCAAGTTAAATTTTCTACTCACTCAGGCTTATGTTCCTGGTAAAATCCTGTAGTTTTGTTCCTGATGACCACCCCTTTTTTTCCTTATCATCTAGTCTCCTGGACACCTTTACAAGTTCACTTTCACCATTCCTGGTTCCTGAAAGGCAGCAGCAAAGATCTATTTATAGTTCCCTCAATCTTCCTTTATCTTTTACTCTTTCCTGCTTTTGCACAGGATGTTTTTTGCCTGTAACGTCTTTTCCGTTTGTTGAACTGATGAAATTCTAGAACTTTTAAACCTTCTATAAAACTTTTTTCATGCTCTCTTAGCTCACTGCTGCCTTATCTTTGTTGTTTATCATCATGTATTTCTCAAACTGAACTTAACTTATTAGCTATGTGATCTAGAGTTTCCTTAGATGTAAATTGGGAATAAGGATACTGCCCAGGTCCGAGTTCTGTCAAGAAACAGATTGGAAAATTAAAGTAATCATGTTGTGTTTGAGGAGAATCTAATGAAGGGTAAGTTCATGAATGAGGGAAAGAGGCGGTGAGACCAGAATAGTACAGTACAATGTTAGTAATAGTCAAAAGTCCTGACTATGCCTCCATCTGAAAGAACTGGGGAAGGAACAACCTGTGGAATGGGACACAAAGAGAGGGTGTTGGGCTCCTGGGTGGATCAGTCAGTTGAGCAACTGACACTTGATTTCTGCTCAGGTCATGATCTCAGGGTCCTGGGATCTAGCCCTGCTTTGGGTTCCTTGCTCAGTAGGGAGTTTGATTGAGGATTCTCTTCCTCTCTCTCTCTCTCTCTCCCTCCTCTCTCTGCACCTCTCCCTACACATATGTGAACTCACTGTCTCTCTCTAAAATAAATAAATAAGTCTTTAAAAGAGAGAGAGGGGGGAAGAGGTTCTGTAGAAAGGGCTGTTTGGCAGGGGCTCTGGTTTTTGGTTGAGAGATGTAGTCCAGCTAAGGAAATAAGTGCCCTGAGTTCTACTTCTTCCTATGTCTGGCCACTGCTTCCCAATGGCTGGTCTCACCCAGAAGCCAGAGCCAATGCTTGACATGATTGGTGCAGATCAACCTCTGGGACTTAAGTTTCTGAAGGGTCAAGGCACTTTTCCTATGCTACTGGGTTTTGTAAAAACATAATTAAAGCTCATATTCCAAGTATATATTTTAACCTGTATAACATAATTTATGGAATTACCACATTTTAGATTATTCACTATGAACAGTAAACATCAAATCCAGTTGCTTAAGAGAGAAACTTGGGAATCATCTTTGATTCTTCACTTTTTTTGTTTAAAATTTTATTTATTTGACAGAGAGAAACACAGACAGAGAGGGAATGCAAGCAGCAGGATTGAGAGAGGGAGAAGCAGGCATCCCATCGAGCAGGCAGCCTGATGTGGGGCTCCATCCGGGATCATGACCTGAGCCGAAGACAGAGGCTTAACCACTGAGCCACCCAGGCGCCCCAATTCTTCACTTTCTTTCATTCCCCATATATATTTACTGTGACATTTAAAATAGATCTTATGTCACACTGCTTGGGTTCTAATTCTGCAGGGTTGCCCTTAGCCCAGGTGACACCAATGAGCCAATCAGAAGAAGCTTAGTTTGCTTAAGTAGCAGATACACTGTGACTTGATTAGTGGAGCATGAGCTGGATTTCAGACCCAATGACACCACTGTCAACTTTCCTTGTGGAATGTATAATGGGCACAGCCTTACACGGAGGCCCCAAATCATGGCTCCACCACTTAGTAGCTGGTTGGCTTAATTTACCCTCTCTGCAAACACATTCCTTTTAATGAAAAGTGAGAATAATAGTAATGCCTATCTTACTGGATTCTTATGAGAAGTAAATGAAAGTATATATAAAAAATTCTTAGGAAAAAGCTCTAGCATGCAGTAAGTACTATATATTTCATTTCATACTTAAAACTATATCTTGGGGCACCTGGGTGGCTCAGTGAGCCTCTGACTCTTAGTTTCCTTTCAGATTGTTGTCTCAGGGTTATGGGATTGCCCACTAATCAGTCTGGCCTCGGTGCTCAACAGGGAGTTAGCTTCCCTCCTTCTCCCTCTGTCCCTCCCAGGCTCACACACATGTGTACTCTCTAAAATAAATAAATCTTTTAAAAAATAATAAAATAAAATATACCTCAATCTTCTGCTACATCTCCACTGCTGGCACCCATACAGGCTTTAGTTCTTGCTGAACTGTAAAAAGCAAATCCTTAACTAATTCCTTACTTGACTCCTTCCCCACTTCTAATTGTAATATTATACATCCTGTTTCTGTTTCACTCTTTGTAATAGACATTTGTTAATGTTTACTGTGACAACTGTATTTTTGGGAATTTCTACTCTTAATGTAATAGATTTTTTAAATGCTCACCAGCATTTTATTTTATTTTATTTTATTTTATTTTATTTTATTTGCTCACCAACTTTTTTAAAAAACAATTCTGAATTGCATTCACCTGAAATGTCAAAGTATCTAGAGTGACCTAAAAATAAAATGAATGTTGTAAGGAAATGTATATATACTTACCAGTACGTGTCTCCAGCTCATTCCTCTTCAACTCTCAGCTGCTCTATTTCCTCACTCACTCCTGCTTTCTCAGTCAGCAGCACTGTCTCCTTCTCAGGGCTCTCACTGTGCAGCTCTCCTCCCCTGCAGCTCCCAGTTATCAGTTCTCACTCTCCCTGTGGACTTCACTTCACAGCTCCTCTTCCAAACCTTTTTTCACTAGGATCACTCTCTTCCATTTTTATGCCATTGCTCTGTCATTCATAGTAGCATCTCCCAACAAGGATGTGTCATTTTCATCAGCCTAAAAGATAAAATAAAACTTCCAGACCAGCAGTACCTGTAGGATTGAAAGTCTGCATTTATGAGCTATATAAAGCTTTTATGAGGCGTATAAATCTGCCGGAGGAAAAGCACCTGTGGAAACCAAGCAAGTGCTCCTATTCAAAAAGCTGTAACTCTGAGGCCAAAGGTCTAAGCTAACCCAATAGAAAATGAATTTTTGGATATTGACTTTCTACAAATGCTATAAAATATTTCTACCCCCAAAAGTAAATTGTTGAACTCGAGATTACTCAATTAATGTTATCATCACTCTTTCAGAAATCTCATTATTTACAAGTCCTTTTCATGCTCACAAAGTCTAACTTTGATTAACACCAAGGTTTGAAGATTATAAAGGCTCATTACAAATATATTAAAAGCCCAACTACATATTTAGCACAATCCCACAGTTTTGTAGCTGGTTACTCTATTGCTTTTCTGATACTGAACTGATACAAACAGCTTTTACTACCTCGTAAAAAGAATTATGTTTACTTTCTGTGGTTTGACTTTAAGTTTCTTCGGCCAGTTCTTGGAAAATAAATAGATGCGTTTGTGTCAGGATTTATTTAAAAACTGTCTTCTGAAATTATATTTTATTTTACCAACGTTTATGAAGGGTTCACAATAGGCCAGGCACTGCTCTGACCATTTTACAGTTATTAATTAACCCTTTTTATTTTCCTCACCTCTCTAAGTGGTGGGTACGATTACTTGATCTCCATTTACAAATAAGGAAATTGAGGAAAAGAGATGTCAAGTAACAGCCAGTAGGTGCAAAGGAAGGTTTTGACACTATCCAGATCCCTGGTCCTCACAACCCTGGTATTTTACAGTATTAGATAATATTTTTACATCTGACCCCAAAGTATGTACAAAGCACTTTTATTGATAGGAGGTGAAAAACCTCTCAAATACCACTGTCTGAAGTTCTTATCCATAAGACAAATTTATCATTTTACATTCATAACTACACCTATAGAGTGTATTCTGTTCTTTCTTAGAAACCACCTGCATTAATGTTGTTGCTTTAGACAACAAAAGTATCCATAATATACCTAAGAAGAGAGAAAAATGGCAAAAACCAAACATTAATTTACTCCCTCTAGTTGGATCTATCCGTCTTTCTTTTGCCTATTTAGTAAGTTTTGAAACTGGCTAGGAGTTTTGTCCTCAGTGTCTAAAAATATGATTTTGCATCGTTTTTCTTCATTGCCAGAATAGAAAATTAGCACTTAGAATGTCCCATTGACTGATTAGTGTCCCATCCCAGGTGGAGGATCCTGAAGCTGTCTCTCCTTCTACCAGTGTTAGATTGGAGATGAAAGTTTAATTGATTTCTGTTACATTTGCTCATTTTTATAACTCATCTCAAGAGGTGCTTAAAAATTCCCATAGGTATGTCTATCATTGTAGTGACACAAACCAAAATAAAATGAAATGATGGACAACTGATGCTATATAAACGTTAGATCAATGAAATATTTCAGATTATAATTCCAAGACTGCAGTCATATAAATACAATGTTCTTTTTGTACTCCATGAGGGGCTCCTTTCATTTCAAAAAGACATTTATTTCACAAATGCAAGCATTAGATATATAGATGGAAACATACAAGGTCAGGAAAGTGCAGGAAGAGATTCTCTTTTCTTGCAGCAAGAACTCGGGTTCCCCAAAGGTCACTGTTCATGTCTGAAGCAACATTGCCAAGCTGAGGGGCTCAGTTCACGTTCAGGGTCAATTATCTAGGAAATTTTAGAGGCTGAACCTTGCTCCTGCAAAGAATGTGCTCTAAACACAGAGAAGACTGTCTTTGCAGCATTTAGAAAAAAATTGGCAGAGAATAAAATGTAAATGACTGTTTCTGGTAATTAATGTCCAAGCAATTTCCATGGTTTCGCCCATTTTTTTGTTCTAAAAAGTTTCTTTCTGACATCTTGTGCTGTTACCTTGGACGATTTTCTTCTCAAAAGCCTACTGACTAACTGCCAAAGACCGGCCAGTTCACACCTTGCCATTTTTACAGCATGCTCTCCTGCTCCATAGAGATAGAAAATGCTCACAAAAGGAGGGGAAGAAAAGAACTCTCACAGTCCCAATACGTGCATATTGGGTAACTTTCTAAGCTGCCAGGTTGCCAGAACAAAGTCGCAGGAGGAAGCCAAGATGCTATCCAACCCTTGAAAAGTCAACAAAAGTACCAAATCCATTAGAATCAAAAAAGGTCTGGAAGATAGTGCCTTTTTTTCCCCCTCTTTCCAGTAAGGAAAACTGATTTAGAAATTAGGCTCTATCATCTATGAATTTTTATTCTGTTACTCTATTTTAAATGATTATGTCCCAGGTAAAACCAAACAACAATTAAAAGAAAGACAAGACGATGACATTTATATGTGTGCAAACAGGTTGTCTCCAGACTTTATTATTTTTTATTTTTCTTTCATATTAGAAACAGATAAGTAGAATACTGTTCCAAAGTGAAAGAAGTGAAGTGTGGCCCTGCCTGCCCCTGTCAGGTTGATAGAGTGAAAATGTTGAAAGAGATAATGGAAACTTTCTATTCAGTGAGGACTGGGATAAAGAAGCCATTTCTAGTCATTCATCAGCATTGATAGCTTTACTGCTTGTGGGCACAGATCAGAACTTCGTGCTTTACAAAGGGAAACTAAAACAAGTACAATGATCCACTTTGGGAAGTGTTAGTTGGTTTCCTCTTATCACTTAGTACACAGCAATCATAACGCATGTCAACAAAACACAGCTAAGCATTGAACATGGAGCGTGGCAAAAATGTAGGTGCATAATTCTTCATGTACTCTGGGCCTGCAACTTATGAATACTTTATTCTGGCAAATGGAGACACTAACTGAATTTATATCTGTTTTGAAAATTATGTCTAGCTGAGAAGATTTTCATTGGTTTCTTCATCGTTTGTGATAATCAAATTTTAAGAATTGTTTAATTTTCAGAAATAGTTTAGTGATAAATAGCTATCCTAAAAGGCAATTTAGCGGGCATGTGTGAGCCTGCTAACTATAATATATTTTCCATAAAAGAGGTATCGAAAATATGTAAATGATACCTTCCGTAATTTCCTGTTTTATTTTCCTTTAAACAGTTACAAACTTTATATGTCACAAAATGTGTACGTATTTTCACTGCGCTGAATGAACATGGTAGCTCATTGCTTTTGGGCAATTTATACTAGTAAGATGAAGAGGAGAACTGAAACAATTATACAAATCATTCCAACTAAAGGAGCACTCTGGCCTCTATCATTTAGATACGGAATTTCAAATCAAAGTGTTTCTTTAGCTCGAGTGATATGGACAATTGTCTCAAAGCTCCATTATTGCTGACTATAGATTTCCAATCTGATTATGGGTCTAACATAAGATGGAAAAAATAATAACATATAATTGTGTTTTGAGAACTTGGCTCATTCCAAAATCATTGTGTGAGGGTTTCCTAGTGCAGACACAATCTAAAAGGTTAGTCATCTTCTGAAGATGAGTGAACTCTTAAAGCCACTTGAATACAATTTTGAGCAGAGAAGTAGAAACTCCTTCCTCAGTTAGTTGCCTCTTCAAAAACCTGTTTTGCTTCAACGAATTTTAAATATTTTCTTTCTGAAATGAATAAGGTTCCTTAATCCAATGGAACACAACAATCCCTGTAATCACAACAACATACAATTGTGAATCACGTGAACAGTAATGAATGTGGAAAAAAATGATTTAAATTAGTTTGGCATAAATGTATGTGATTATACTAGATCAGTCATTTTAATTTGATTATTTAATTTGTAAATAATAATAAACAAAAGCCAGAATATTCAGGCAATGATTATTATCATATTAATTATTTTTTAAAATATTTTATTTATTCATTTGAGAGAAAGAACACAAGCAGAGAGAGGGGCAGAGGGACAATTAGACTCAGTTAGACTCCCCTCTGAGTGCGGAGCGTAGTTAGGGCCCTATCCCAGGACCCTGAGATCAGGGCCTGAACCAAAGTCAGATGCTTAAGAGACTGACCCCAGGTGCCCCTATTATATTGATTACTGACACAGATGGAAGAAACACTTCCAAAAACAAAATCCTATCTAATTGCTTTTTTTACACCATCTTTGTCTTTTGGAAATTTTCAGAAAAGATCTGGTTTCAGTTGGGAGAAAAAACAAAAAGGAAATGCTAAGGGTTTTCCTTGTGTTTGGGATTTTTTTTTTTTTTTTTTGGTTAGGAAAATAAAATAGATAAATCTTCAATATAGCTAAGCCAAGTTTTGAAGTGCTAACAGCTGTCTTTACATTTATAAATAGTTGTCATGTCATTTCTAAAATGCATTGATCTGGGGCTCCTGAATTGGTCAATGGTTAAGCCTCTGCCTTTGGCTCCAGTCATGATCCTGGAGTCCCTGGATCGAGCCCCGCATTGGGCTGCCTCTTGGTGGGAAGCCTGCTTCTCCCTCTCTCACTCCCCCTGCTTGTATTCCCTCTCTGGCTGTGTTTCTCTCTGTCAAATAAATAAAATCTTTTTTAAAAAAATGCATTGATCACATGAGAGCTCACAAAGTAATGGGTGCTGTTTGCAGAATTTCTCTCTCTGTTTCCCACCTTGGATGTACATCATTCATATTTGCCCAAAACTACTGTGCACTGCACTAGTAATAAAGATCACAGGTTATTTGCAACTTCCAGTGTACTATTTTCATGGTAACTTTTCTTATCCCAGTAAAAACCAGTGAATTCAGTGATAAGCATAATCTTAAATCTATTCTAATAATTCAGAACATAACCATTTACATATTACAGTTTTTCAGCCCATGTTAGTAACAGATTCTTTGCTATACCTGGTGAAACCATGACTGTGGATCACTGGTTTTAAGATGCATCCAAAAGGATATCTCTAACTGATGGAGTTTGCAGCAGGCTCACAGAAATCTGACAATTTAATGATGGATACCCCATGTGTTTCAGTTTGAATAACACTGGAAACAATAGTTTGACTTTTTAAAAAATCTCTGATAAAGAAAAATGTCTTACTTCTTTGTCTTCCATTTTCTATTGTTCTTTTCTATTATCCCTAAAGTTCTCTGCTTTTCTCTCTCATTAGACGTTTTTTGATCAGTGTTAATCATAACTGCACCCATTTCCTACTCAACCAAAATATAACATCTTTTTTGTGAATTACTACCCTAATAGATTCCTATCCTTTTATCATTTCACATTAATAACTTATAAATACTTTTCTATGGCCTTCAGTGAATATCCTAATTTTATTTTTATGAGATAATAAATTAATGCTGATTGAACATTTACCTATTAAATTTAGTGTTTCAGTGGCTTCGTATCCACCAGACCTTTCAATAATCCTGAGATGGTATTTATATCCCCACCTTAAATATGGGATTTTTTTTTTTTATTAAAGATTTTATTTATTTGACAGAGAGAAACACAGCCAGAGAGGGAACACAAGCAGGGGGAGTGAGAGAGGGAGAAGCAGGCTTCCTGCCGAGCAGGGAGCCCGATGTGGGACTCAATCCTGGGTCTCCGGGATCATGACCTGAGCTGAAGGCAGTCGCCCAACCAACTGAGCCACCCAGGCGCCCCCAAATATGGGATTTTTAAGGGTTCATATTAAATTATAAGGGGAGTATATATGTATTTTAGAAATTTAAATATTTCTATTTTTAAAAAAGGTTTTATTTATTTATTTGACAGAGTGAGAGAGCACAAGCAGAGGGAGCAGTTGAGGGAGAGGGAGAAGCAGGTTCTCTGTCAAGGAGACCTATGTGGGGTTTGATCTCACTGGTATCATGACCTAACTGGAAGGCAGCCGCTTAACCAACTGAACCACCCAGGCACTCCAGCAATTCAAAACTTTCTAAATTAAAAACAAAACAAACAAAACAAAAAAAAAAAAACAAAAAGCTTTCACTAATACCATAACCCTTTTAATAAAAAGTTGTTAAATCTTGGGGTGCTTGGGTGACTTAGTTGGTTAAGAGTTTGACTCTTGTGTGCCTGGGTGGCTAAGTGGGTTAAAGCCTCTGCTTTCGGCTCAGGTCATGATCTCAGGGTCCTGGGATCGAGGCCCACATTGGGCTCTGCTTAGTGGGGAGCCTGCTTCCTCCTCTCTGCCTGCCTCTCTGCCTACTTGTGATGATCTCTCTGTCAAATAAATAAATAAAATCTTAAAAAAAAAAAAAAAGAGTTTGACTCTTCATTTCAGCTTAGAACATGACTTCAGGGCCAAGAGTTTGAGCCCTAGGTTGGGCTCCATGCTGGCCATGGAGTCTGCTTAAGATTCTCTCTTTCCCTCTCCCTCTGTCTCTCCCCACCCCACCCCTGCTGGCTCTCTCTCTCAAAAAGAAGTTGTAAATCTGTATTTAGTCTTAACCCTGGTCTTTGATCCTTTAAGACATCATTTGAGATTTTAAAGACGGTAACAAGTTACTCCCGAGAACTCATTTCTTTTGGTCAAACACCTCCAAATCCTTAAAAATAATATGACACAGACTTCATTTACTTCACTTTGTCTGTATTTTCATCTTTATATGTAACTCAATGATGTTCTGAAAGTCTTATGTCTAAAATGTCCATAAATAAACAAATAAATAAATAAATAAATAAATAAAGCATGTATTTGCTTTTAGAACTATAATATTAAACTATATTGGATCTGGGTGAAATCAAGCTGCATAAATTAAAACTAGACCTAATTTTTCTTGACTGAAATGATGCTTTAGATATTTTAACCCAATTTCACAATTTTAAATTCATTCACAGCATATACTATAATATCCTATCAATACTTGAGATAGTTTTGATTCTTAATTCTGGCATCCAGCAGTCTAGACTCATAACAACTGTGCCCTTTCTGACTTAGTCAGATCTTTGATTAAATTTGCTAAAGAGAACAGAACCAAGGACTGACAAAACCATATTGATATGTATTGTTTATTTAATGATATTAAAGTTTGTTTATTCAGTGAAGCTGAATTTCTGACATTTTCTTAGAAAAAATCTGTAAAATAGCCAAGATTAATTATACATTTTATTTAAATAATTATATATTTTATTTAAATAGCTCCACAGTATGCAAAGTGCTTTTGCATGAAGGCTCAAAATTTATTTTCACACAAACCCTATGAATTAGGCAATATTCTCCCCATTCATTGGTGTGGAAATCAAAACTCAAAAAGTTAAATAATTTATCAAAAACTATAGTTTACAAATGCAGAACTGAGAATGAAACATCTTAATGTCTGGGGAATTTTCCAGTCTACAATTTTGCCTCCAACTTAGCTCCTCAAAAAGTTGCCACATTAATTTCAATGGAAAAAATAAACTCCACACAGACATTTTCACAAAGTGAGTATAAAATAAAAAAATATATATATAATAAATTTTTAAAATACATTATTTCAGATTATTACTACTTAATTCATCTTTAGTTATTTGATACCATGATTTTTCATATGAAGATATATATACATACACATATGCATATATACATATATATCCTGAATCAATAAAGAAATCAAATCTTTTAACTGTTTAGTATATTACCATACCAAGTGTTTCACATACAATATTTTATTTAAACTTCTCATTCATTATTATTTAACTTTTTCATAACCATAATTTCTATATTATAATAGAAGAATATAAGATTTAGAGCAATAATTATGCTTTGAAATTATATAGCTAATAAGTAACAGTATAGGACTTTAGATCGGCATTGCTAAATCTTCTCCATTACTTTCTTAAGTCCACAGACAATCAAGAAAATATAAATACAGCCCTGTAGCATTTGCCAATTTCTGTGATGGCAAATCCTGCCAAAATGGCCAATTTCAAGCTCCTAAGGTGCTGTCACTGAATCCTGACTTGCAAAAATGATATACAGGGGTACCTGGGTGGCTCAGTCGTTAAGCTTCTGCCTTCAGCTCAGGCCCTTTCTTCTTTTAGGGCCCTGGGATCCAGCCCAGTGGGGGGGGTCCCTGCTCAGTGGGGAGTCTGTCTCTCCCTCTCCCACTCTCCCTGCTTGTGTTCCCTCTCCCACTGTCTCTGTCAAATAAATAAAATCTAAAAAGGGAAGATACATAATAACCCCTCAATGTATAGAATTTTTTCCATACACATATAATAGTCAAAAAACCCTCAAGGATGTAAATAAAATACAATGTAGTAAAGTAATCAGAAAGTGATAAGCTTTGAGTATATATTGCCTTTAAATTTACAATTATTATGTTACTTTTAATGTAATTTAATGTTTAATAATACTTATGTTTGACAACAAGCTAGCCAAATTCCTGAAATTTTAATAGTTATCTCTCACAAGCAAATATTTGCTGTTTCCAATATCCCACTGGAGTGGGAGGAAACTTGATTTTACTAATTATTTTCTTGGCATGTTATTTAATATTTCTGAGGCTAAAGTTTCTTTATCAGTAAGAATTAGATTAAAAAAAACTATATGTAGAAGCCTTAGAACAACATTCAGAACATGGTGAGTACTCTCTAGTAGATATTGTTTGGTTCTTATTTTAAGAATCATATCTACCTAGATAATAGCAAGGAGGTACAGAATCCCTATTAACTTAACTATGATATATTATGATTATGATGACAAAATTTAAAATGTGTTGCATTATTTCAAGAGATTACATAAAAGTATTTTAATACATTTTAATTTATCTGAGTTATTTATACCTCTTTAGTTATAAATGTACTATCAAGGAATAATTTTCCTTATGAATAACATTTATGGACTTTTTTTTTCCTTAAGACACATTTCAAATTATAATGTGTGAGAAGAAGATTCCAAATTATAGAGTATTATGTAGAGCACTTTGAAACTTTGAATGGGAAGGATAATTCCTATTCATAGCTTTCAGTTTCGCCAAACTACTTTCTTTGTATCATATAATAAATATATGTTTTGCAAACCTCCTTTCTCTACCCTCCGGTATTAAGTCTGAAGAGACTTTATTATTCATTCACATGTTCGAAGGTAGCTGTTTCTACCTTAATAGAGCCAAAATTGTCAACTTTTCAAACAGTAACTTGTTTTCTATGCCCTAAGGTTTGAAAGAAAATAGTCTCATAATGGAAAATAGTAAGCTGACTTTCTGAATGCATAAATGGCCCGATTTTTTATCATACTATGCTGTGCTACCTGTCTGGAGGTGGTGCAATGGGCTCTAACAATAGGGAATAGAGTTTGTGGATAAATATGCCATAACTAATAATACTTGCTCTTTCTCACTGAGATTTTGCAGTCTCAAAGTTGAACTCTATCAACCTGAAGATGCTACCTGAAACTGGAATCGTTTTAAGTTGTAAATAAGAGGAAATTAATTTAAATATGATCCAAGGAAGTAAAAATGATGTTATGATTATTCAATTTATAATATTTTGAGTCATTTCAACTAAACATATGATTTATAGTATAGATAATAAATAAATTGAGACAGACAGGAGTCTGACAGGTAAAGAGGTTTGTTTTTACTAAGTAGGTCTAATATTATTAATTATAGATACTATTAATTGAGAAGAATACTGGGTAATAGATAAAAGTGATATAGTTTCCTAATGATTCATCCATGTAAACTAAAGTTGAAGAGAAATTAAGAATTCTTTCTATAAAGGATCTAGCTAAACAAAATCAATTCTCTAAAGTTTTAATTGCCTCTGCATGTCTTAAACATATCAGATATGATTTTATTAAGATAGAAGTATAGGAACAGATACTGGGTATTTCATATTGAACTGTGTTTAATGATCTATTTTCATGACATTCCTTTGGGTAATCAGCAATTTTATTGCTTTACTATTATAGAAGTGCTAGATTATTTTTGGAGGGGAAATAGAGGGGAAAACCAACATTGGATCAATGACTTGACATTGCTAGTCAACTTAAAGCATGAAAACATCCATTTAAAAATCTAACTAGCAGCTCTTCGTCTGTAATCAACAGCAGTACTCTAATTATGTAGAGAAATCTTCCAATGTATTAGAGAATTTCCCTTCAAGTAATGTGCATGGGGATTTTACATTATAACTGAGACAAAGACCAAATGAGGATAATAAATTTAAAGAAATGTGTAAGCAGTTCTCTTTGCAAAGTGTTTTGAAAAAACTACAAATGTATCTCTTCATACTAGTCTCAATCTAGAGTAAATTTGAAAAATTAGCAATAAAAAATAATTTTAGAAAAAATAAAATTTCTCTACACAATAGGATTCTTATCTTTCAGTACAACTCACATGAGAAATGTTGGGTAAAATATGGGAAAAATTTTTTTGGGTAGTATAAGAAATATGGTCTGGTTTGGTTATAGCTGGAATTAAGGATCTTTCTGCACTGCCATTCTCTTTGCTATTTTGTAAATACATGAGACATGGTCTTGCTTATTTTTTAATACTTGCTCTTCTCTTTCCCTTAAAACTTCCTCTCTGAGCTCTTCACGTTTCACTTCCTCATATTTTTCAAATCACTACTCAGATATAACCCCCCCCCCCAGAGAAGACTTCTCTGTCCTCCATATTTAAAATTGCCAGCTGTATTTATTTGTTTTTGTTCATTTATCATCCATTATGCAACATATTTTACTTTTTTATTGCTTTTATTAAATGCCCCCAAGTAGAAAGCAAGTTCCGTGATGGCAGGGGATTTTACTGTCTCCCTAGACACTAGAGCAGTGTCTGGCATATAATAATACCTTTATAAAAAAAGTTAATTGATGGGGTGCGTGGGTGGCTCAGTAGATTAAGCATCTGTCTTCATCTTAGGTTATGGTCTCAGGGTCCTGGGACTGAGCCCTACAATGAGCTCTCTGCTCAGCAGGGAGCCTGCTTTTTCCTCTCACTCTCCCTCTGTGCATGCTCTCTCTCTCTTGTTCTCTCTGCTCTCATAAATAAATAAAATCCTTAAAAAGTAATAAAAAATAAAAAATATAATTTAATAAACTAATAATGTGTGGTATACCTGAGGAGGTCATTATTGGGCATAGGCACATAATAATCCTGAACAGAATTTATTAGCCATAGGAATAACCAACTTGAAAATTTTAGATATATAGTATTAGTGGTTTAAAGTGTTTCTTTTGGAAATAGGCAGGATACATATATTTCACTATTTAAATGTCTTAATTCTTATAAGTAGTACACTTTATTCCTGCATTTGTAAATTCATTTATCCAAAAAATATTGATAAAATCCTACTGTGTATTAGTCACTATAGGGGGCGCCTGGATGGCTGAGTCTGTTAAACATCTGCCTGAAGCTCAGGTCATGATCCAGGGTTCTGGGATCCAGCCGTAAGTCAGTTTCCCTGCTCAACAGTGAGTCTTCTTCTGTCTTTCCCTCACCCCCCTCTCTCCACACCCCCCAGAGAGAATTCATGCTCTCTCTCTCACCCCCCTCTCTCCATACCCCCCAAGAGAGCTCATGCTCTCTCTTTCTAATAAATAAATAAAACTTAAAAAAAAGTATTTAAGTGCTGTATAATGCCATAGATACGTTGAAGCATATAACCAGTAAGGGAGATATATATCAGATAACCCTACCGCCTTCTGCCCCTCAAAAAGGAGTTACAGATGTTGTCAGCAAATTTTATTAAAATCTGTAATAAGATGATATAACTTTTTGACTCACTCTGGAATATCAGGGAAGGGTTCCTTGAGGACCTAAGGCTTAAACTGACACCCAAGAATGAACTAGTTACTATTGCTTCTTTAGTAAGGGAGAGAGGACTGGGAAGGGTATGTCAAAGGGGGAAAAAAGTGCAAGAAACTGTGGCAGATTGGAGCAACTTTATATACTGCATTCATCCCATGGATACAAATAATTTTATTTAACTTGAAACTCCTTTTGGATTCAAATGATTTTCAGTAGGATTTACCTTGGGTGGCATATTTATAATATTTATTAATATTTATTAAACCAAATTGAGCACAGTGTGAAACCTTCCTTCAAAAATGAAACATTGAAATGTTGAAAGTATTAGGAAGTGAAATGCTGAAATTTCTATTAATCAGGAGAGAAATACTTGCCCCGCAAATTGATATTTTTAATAGTCAACTTCTCTCAATTTTGTAGATCCCTGCCTACTTTAATAGACATTTCCTTGAATATATACAATGTAATCATCCCATCTAAGCAAAGAACATTACAATTTTGTAAGGCATTTAAAAATCATAATGCACATGTACCTAATATACTCACATTTGTTATTTGCTAACATATAAGAATCGACTAAATCTCATATTACTAATTAGAACCCAGAAGCCTCCTAGAATCATACATTCAGATTTTATGACTCCAAGCCTGGTGACATCTCTGACATGCTGCCAGAATTTCTTGCCATTAAAAAGAAAATTAAAATCAAGGAAAATCAATAAGTCATGCTTTATGTGGAGGAAACTTCTTTCAAGCAATAAAAAGGAATATAGAGATGAAGTAAATATTTTTTATTATGTATAATGCTCTGAATTTTTATTATATTAATTTTTAAAATTACTCTGTATTGATACTGTTTAATAATTAGTTTATAAGACATAATTTTCAATACCACTAAATAAATAAAATTTTATTTTATGCCATCTAACTTGACATTTAAAAAATCAATAAAAACATCAATGAAAACCTAACAGAGGAACTCAGCCTTAATAAATAAAATAATAAAAGTTACTTTGAGTAAACAATAACAACTACAGAATATTTAAGGATATTGTCATACTATTGAATAGAACAAATGAAAATGCTCAGGAAAATTTTTAAAATGCTCTAAATAACATTGAAACTAGAAATGTAATAATAAATAATTCAAATACTTATCTCTAAAACCTATTAATGCTAACCTGACAGAATACTACTACAAAATCATTTACAATTAGTCATTTATACTTGTATGTAAAATAAGCAGTTCTGAAATAGAGCTATTTACATTTTTCACCTGAAATAAAATTAAAAGCTAAGTATTTTAGTTTTCAGAAATAAATATCGAAAAAAATTATACCAAAATACAAGGTAAGTCAATCATCTTGGTCTTAATTGCTGAAGAATTAATAACACAGTGGTGGTGGCTCGGTTGGTTGAGCGACTGCCTTCAGCTCAGGTCATGATCCCAGAGACCCGGGATCAAGCCACATATCGGGCTCCCTGCTCAGCAGGAAGCCTGCTTCTCCCGAGTCTCTCACTCCCCCTGCTTGTGTTCCCTCTCTCGCTGTGTTTCTCTCTGTCAAATAAATAAAATCTTAAAAAAAAAAAAAGAGTTAATAACGGTAAAAGTATTAAGATAAATCTGGTATCTCAGGAAAAAGTGTTTTAAAAAACAATGTGTCGACTCTAGCTGCCCACCATTAGGACCTCTTAGTTAATTTTATGAATAGAGTCTATATTGAATAGCATATTTAACATTTCCCTAACTCTTGTGCACTGAATCAGATATCATTTCACTAGTACTTGGGGATTTTCCTTTTAGGATCCCTATGTTCCATGTGACAAAAAGATGGTATAAAGACATAAGGCCCTAAAAACCCTCAATTTCACTTTCTCCTTTGAGACCAGATCCATGTAAACCTTCTGTTTAAAGTAGAGTATGGATATTTTTAATTTCCTTCTTTGTGACATTTCCTCTGCTTATATTTCTGTCTTTTGAGTTTTATCTTTGTTTTTACTTTTTCAGCCACATGAAAATGTATTATCTGCCAAATTGTCCTTCTTGTCATCTTGTGACCAGTAATATCATTTATAAGCAAAAGAATAATTTTTTCATGGCAGACAGTTAGGTTTCTGGGAAAAGAAGGAGGACAGTCCTGATTTATTAATAATAACTTTTTTTTTCCAGTAACTTAGGGCTTAATCTATTGTGCCTAATATATTACAGAGTTTTATTTGCTTCTTTCTAAAAAAATTTTATTTATTTATTTGACAGAGAGATCACAAATAGACAGAGAGGCAGGCAGAGAAAGAGGGGGAAGCAGGCTCCCTGCTGAGAAGAGACCCCCCCCCCGATGTGGGACTTGATCCCAGGACCCTGATATCATGACCTGAGCTGAAGGCAGATGCTTAACCCTCTGAGCCACCTAGGTGCCCCTATTTGCTTCTTATAATTACCTCAAAAATGTACTCTTAAACTACTCACTGGATTTATTGACGTGAGATGAATTTTTTAAAGGTATTTGGTTGTATTGACACATTCAGTAATGAGATTTATCACTTCTTTATCATTCACCATAATTTATATACCATAGCTATTTTTTAGTAATTTCCAGAATATTTAGAATTATATTAAGAATTAAGGAAAATCTTGATTTTACTTAAACTGTCTAAATTTTCTAAGGTCAGATTCATCACCATTTCAATCTGAGAAAGAAAATAAATTGTGTGTGTAGGATACATTCTACATATTTTGTATTTGGGATAAAAATAAATAATTAATATTTTCTACAAAGTCACAGTCACCTTGTCCAAAATGTTCTGCTTAGAAAACTAGTTTTCTTTCATTTGTGTCCTTTGAGGCTTCATGGCTAACATGCATGTGATCGTGCTGTCTTGCACTATGTGTCATTTAACCTTTGGCATCAACATTTCAAATCTATGAAGCCTTCCATCATGTAGGGAGACAAGGTTAAGTGATTTCTGGTCTTCAGCAATGCTCATGTAAACCTAGCAAACAGAACTCATATGGCAGGCTCCCACTGTTTGTCTAGGGACATAAAACTCACTGTTAATCAAAACAAATTAATCTTCTGTTGCAACTCATTCCACACATATTTATAAACATGGCTAAAGCAAAAGCAAAAGAAAATCTCACATCTAAGCACAGATGCTTTCTAAATGCTCCTGCCCCTTATATAAATTTATGAAAACATTTAAATTAAGTATAAGTTCTTTCAATGAGTCTGAACATGAAAAATATTAATGAAAATGGTCATTGCCATGTCTGACCTATGAATTCCAACTTTCTAGTTTTCAATTTTCCATTTTAAACTGGGGAAGGTTAATTGCTGTTACTCTTTCATGTTTTTTGTTACACGATCACTCTGAGTGGAACGCTGTATGAAGCTTACTGAATTGAAAATAATTCAGAGTGACTTCATTCTGTGATTTGAATATTGTTCTATGGTAAAGCAATATATAAGTTTTGTTGTTGTTAAAGGCTTGTGATTGCTTTTGTTTATTTAAAGCCTTTATTTCTAGAGATCAATATGAATTTTACTATACTAATAAATGCCATAGTAAAATTTTATGAAAGGATTTATTATCAAAATGCCTTACTATCTTTGGGACACAGAAGTGTGACTCAAAAATTTGTTGGAATTAGGAAACATTAAAACATTAAGTGATATAATATGATTCAGTTGCAAGTTTTAAATTAGAAGTAATCTCCCAAATCTTCCAATGTATTTTCTTAATTTCATGGAAACCAAAAAAGAGGCCCAGAAAGCAAGATAAGTGAGTTGCCCCAGATCATAATGCTTGGTTAGAAACAAAATAATAACCATCTTTCCTGACTTTATCTCAAAGTTATCAGGCCCTGTGTCAAAATTTGAATAGTACTGTATTAACTTAGTCATTCCTAGACTTTGGAGCTTCACACCTTTTAAATTAAAAATAAATAAATATCTTGGAACACTGAAAAAATAAAATAAATTAGAACTGCATAAATAAATAAATAAACAAATAAATAAAATCTGGATTTTGAATACAGGGTTTTCATGCTTCTGGTTCATGAAAACAAAATAAAAATGAAAGAATTATAAAAAATATAGGGGTGCCTGGGTGGCTCAGTTGGTTAAGTGACTGCCTTCGGCTCAGGTCATGATCCCGGAGTCCCGGGATCAAGCCCCACATCTGGCTCCCTGCTCAGTGGGAAGCCTGCCTCTCCCTGTCTCACTCCCCCTGCTTGTGTTCCCTCTCTGGCTGTGTTTCCTCTGTCAAATAAACAAATAAAATCTTAAAAAAAAAAAAAAGAATTATAAAAAATATAAAGAAAACTGCCTGCTGTTGATCATCTTATAATAAAAGATACTCTATTACAAATATACATGTGAAATAGTAATAGTAAATTAAAGGAACTCCCTTTATACATGGTTAATTTTATTAAAAAATCATACTCCCTATTTATTCATCCTTATTTTTGTCATATATCTCTACCAAAGTATACCCCAACATTGACCAGCCCTAATCCAACATTTGATTGAGGACTGCTATTCTAAGTTATGTGGTCTCTTAACCACCCATTGAGGAAGGCTGGGCAGGTGTCCAAATTTTACAGATGAAATGAAAAAGAAGTTTCTTGTGAGTGATCCAGTGTCACAGGACTAGAAAATAGCAGAGCCAGGCTTAGAAATGAACGATTCTAAGCCAAAATCTAACGTTCTTTTCATACTACCGGCAGCCTCAGAAAAGAGAAAATAGCTTACTTACTTGCAGAGTATACATATATTTTTTAATACAGTAAAAATATAATATGAAAAATCAAGCATACATAAAATAATCTTGCTAGTAAAGAGTATATACAACTGTGTTACATTTTACATTTTTCTTGAAGAAAAATAAAATATGCTATTATTTACCATTTTAAATCACATTTACTTCTTTCATGGTGAAAAAGAAAAAAATTAAATCAAGTTATTGTTAAGAAAAAAAGGCAGTTTTTATATAGTTATATTTGACTGACTTTCTATAAAATGCTTCTTTTCTCAAATGAGAGAAAAATAAAGAATATTAAATACAGAATCTTAAAATTATTTGATCTTCATGATTTTGTATTTACACAAATGGTGTTTTATCTCTTCAATATCTTAGTACTAGGATGAGACAACTGAAAGATAATACTGATTGCCATATAGTTTACTTTCCATGCCTATGTTTGCAACTACTTAATTTTATCATTTTAACAGTTTTGAAGATTTTTATTATGATTAAATCAAAAGTTCTCATGTGCTTACAAATCCATTCAGTTAAGAAGTTACCTATCAAGCCCATGACTTCCAGGCACTGGAGATACAGCCATGAACAATACGGACAAAAATACGTGCTCTAATGAAGTGTTTTAAATACTAAACAAAATAAACAAGTGAAATACATTTTATAGAGCATAGTGAGTGGTATGAACTATAAGAACAACAACAAAAAATTAGGAAAGGGGTTAAAGGAAATACCAAAAAGAGGGGGAGGTGGGGAAAGACCTCAATGAGGTGTTGATTTTGAATGAAATCGTTGAAGGAAGTAAGGGAGTGAGTCACATGTAGATACCTGGCAGAAGAGGATGCAGTCAGAGGGAACAGATATGGAAAAGACCCCATGGCAAATTCGTGTATGGCATTCTTAAGGAAACAAGTAGGCCAGTGTGGTTGGACCTGAATGAACAAGGGAGAGATTAGCAAGATATAATAATGTAAAAGTTAATGACGATCTAATCTGATAAATTCCCATAGGCCATTAACCAGTTATTTTGAATGAGATAGGGAAACATTAGAGGATTTTGAGTAGCATGATCTAACTTATATTTTAACAAAATCACTCTGGCAGCTGTGTGGAGAATAAACTAAAGAGAAGTGTTATCACAAATGAGAGGCTGCTGCAGTCATCTTGCAGAACGATAGTAATGGTTTACCTCAGCATGGTTGCATTGAAAGTGGTGAAAAGTGGTTGGATTCTGGGCATATTTTGAAAATGTTGCCGATGATATTTGCTGATTGAAAAAGAATATGAGAAAAAATAGGAAAGCTAGTGATGATTTCATTGATCGGAGCATATGCTAATATACAGGAAACTGTGAGTGGGATTGGTAAGGGGAGGAGATCATAATTTGGGATTTAAACATATTAAGTTTGAAATAGCGAGTAGATGTCTAAGTGGAAATGCTGAATAAATCTTTGGATATGTGAGCTCAGAGCAGAAGCCCATATGGAAGATAAAATTTATGAGTCATTATCATATAAATGGTAATTAAAGCCTTGATATTGGATGATATCACCAAGGGAGGAATGCACATCAGAAGAGGTTATGTATAAAGTCTGTGCTCTGGGATATTCTAATGTTTATAGGAGAGAAAGATGAGGAGGAGGCATCAAAGGAAAATGAGAAAGAGCCAGGGAAGTGAAAAGCCAAGTAAAGAAAGAATCTCAAGGAGGAGCAAGAGATCAACCAGGTCAAATACTATTGATAAGTCAAATAAAATTAACAGTGAGGATTAAAAATAGGATTTAGCAGTGTGAAGACCATAAGCAAGTGTGACAAGAGAACTTTCAGTGATATTGTGAGTTTTTAAAAAAAGGAGGGGGGGAAGAATTAAAGATAGTGAGTAAAGGTCTTTTTAAGAGTTTTCCTGAAAAGATAAAGAAATTGAACAATATTTGGAGAGTGAAGTGAGTTTAATATCTAACAGTGATAACAGCATGTGTAAAGCTGCTGAAATAATATAATAAAGGACAAAATTGCAGATGTAGGAAAGAGAGAGGACCAGACTGATAGAGTGATAATGCCCCACAATACTTGGGAGAAGAGAATTGCTAGACTGATGTTTCAGAACACATGAGAAGGGATGAATTCCAGAGTACAAGTGATAAGGAGCACAAACCTGGAGTTTAAAGCACAGACCATTTGATCACTAAAAGGAAAGATATCAAAGTATAGGGAGATAGATTCAGGATGGATGATGGCTTGTAGAAGCTCCTTCTGATTCATTTTACAATCTACGGGCTTTGTAATCAAGGTTATAAAGAAAAAAATGAGGATGAAAAGGAAGTGTAGGAGTTTTGAAGTGATGTACAAAATTAAAAATAGAGAGACTGGGAGAAAAAGTAGAGTTTGGAAATGTAATATTTTTACTTGAATCATGAAGGTATGCTTGAGATGTATCATTATGAACTTATTAAGAAAAGCATATCCATTTTTGTGCTTTTCTCTGACACATTTAACTGTGGGGCTACTGGCATAAAATGGATTTAGAGTTGCATTTAACTTTGGTTAGGATTTAACTGAGTAGGTATGACAAAAATAAGAAAAGGATAAGGAAGTTGAAGGTATATGCAAGATAGTGATTAAAATGGTGGTCATGTAACCGAAGTGAATTATAAGGCTTTGTGGGGGTGACAGTAAAAAGGTGGTAGGATTTTTGTTTTTTTGGTACATTTGCAGTTAAATTAACTTGTTGAAGTTGGAGAAATTGAGCTGGAGAGATAATGTAGATTAAAGAATAGAATGCTTGACACTGAGATGATGAAGAGTTGGCTATTACAGGAGAGATAAGATCTATGACATGACCATGGGAATGAGGTTCAAAGATAAGAAAGGGACAAAAATCAGAGAAAAAGTGTTCAAAGGACTAATCACCTTTATGAACATATAAAATCCAAGGGGCCCTGTAGGAGTGGAATTGAAGGAAGTAACAGTGAGCCAGGGGCTAAAAATCTTCACAGGATGAAGACAAATAAGATAATGAGATAAAAAGGTTATTGTATGTGGTATGGTCTTTAAAAATGAGATTTAAACCTTGTGATTTTTTTTTAAAGATTTTATTTATTTGAGAGAGAGAGTGAGTGAGAGAGAGCATGAGAAGGGAGAAGATCAGTGGGAGAAGCAGACTCCCCGCGGAGCTGGGAACCCAATGTGGGACTCGATCCCAGGACTCCAAGACCATGAGTGGCTTAACCAACTGAACCACCCAGGCACACCTAAACCTTGTGATTTTAAGGAAGAGGAAGGAGAATGATTGGAAGTGGTGAGGTGGAGTGTTTGGCCATCTCCAGGCCCAGTGATAGAAGGATTTTGGAAGAGGAAGCTACCATTAGACAACTGCAGGGGACACACTCTCTTCCTGGGTGAGCTAAGACTTAGAAAAGAAAGAAAGGAAAGATCTATAAACATGCTTCTTGATTAGATGTTTCAAACAATGAAGTCAAAATTACCTTCATACTAATTCTTATTTCACTTAAAGATGTATTAGGTATATATATATATATATATATATATATATATATATATATATATATAGCAGAAGTGAGATTAGATTCAACTCAGGTACACAGAGACATTCTTAATATTTTTCTCTGTATGACTTAATCAGTCTCCTTAAATGAGGTGCTGACAAAGTGATCCAGAACTCTTCTACTTAATGCCAGTATTATGGGGTAGGGCACATTCCTACCTCTTGCTCCTGATTCTTACATTTTCATTCAATGAGTAATTACTGCAGTAGCCCTGGGGAAACTGTAGTGAACAGACAAATTTCTTGCCTAATGGAGTTTCATGGAGTATCTGAAAGAGGAATGAAGTATGTAATTACACAAATAAACTACTGAAAAGCCTACAGTGGTAAAAATTTCAGGATGGGGGTAGCCTGGAGATTGAGAATCTTCCCTAAAGAAGTGGCAGTTAAGAAGGGACACTAAAACGTGTGTGGGAACTGGGGCTATGAGTCTAGGGAGACTCCAGAGAGGGAATGTGCCAAGACTGAGAAGGAAAGGATCATTAAGTCAAGGAGAAAGAGAAAGAAGCCTCATCACAGAATCTTATTAGCAAGGGGGAAGAGGCAGGAAACTTGGCCTAAAGGGAAGTAAGGAGACATATAAACTACTAAATTGCTCTTCAATCTATGTGTTATGTACAAGTATTTTAGAAATCATCTTAGTAAATTACAAAGCACACTTTGTAATCTTTAAGTATGGAAAATGTAGAAGAAAGCCATCTCATATTATCACTGGACACCAAGTTGGATATTTTCACGATTGTGAAGAAGGACTTCAAGAAGGCAGTTGCTTAAATGAGAATGCCTGAGTCACTCTTCTATTTCAAAGAGTAATTTAGTAGTTTATATATACACTGGGTTTTGTATTGTTTATAATTAATTTTAGTTTAGTTTTACAAAATTCTTGTATATATAAGATCTACACATTATTTTGGATTGCACCTTTGCCTTTTTAATGCAAATATAAAATCCATATATGCATGTAAACCTTGCATGGATAGGAATATCTTGATTAAGCATTCAGTTACATGCATTTTCTCATTGATCTAGCTTTTTCTCTCAGGTTGTTACAACTGCATATTCTGCTGAATCTTCTCTTTTAATACATGTTTTTCCTAAGTGATTTTTTTCCATGCTGAACTAATGATCATAGTATCTTTTGGTTTCCATTATTGGAGCCAAAGATACATTAAAAAGTAATAAATTAATATAAAATTGACCCTGATTTTATAGTTTCAAAGGTATTTTTCTTTGTTGAATTTTAGTTATAGAGCAGAATTATTTCTTTTTGACAAATAACAGTTATAAAGAACCTTATGGTCATTATGTGTGAGCTACAGTATTATATAAAAATGAGGACTATTACTGGTATTTCTGAATAATTTAAAATTTCTTTGTCAAGCAGTGACCCATGTACTAAGAGTTCTGTCAGTTAGTCAAAGCAGATCACTATTTTCAAGAAAAAAATCAAAATGCTTGTTATATAATGATATCTCACGGAACTGTTAATGTTATACAATGAAATGTTAAGCTATAAAATCACTTGATCCAGAGTTCCCTACAAAGGATAAACAAAAAGAAAGCAAGCACATAGGAGCATATATAAACACTCATGTCCACAAACTTGCATAATTTCTTTGACCTTAATGTTCAATTAAGTTCAAATTATTTCTCTTGACCGCATTCAAAACATTCATTCATTTCCATATGACTTTACATAACCCTTAATTCTAGTATCTGGTGTCAACAGTCCTTGCTACTAAAACTATGCATTCAATGTAATTGAGATCAAAATCAGAATTAAAAAAAATATTTAAATTAATCAGTCACCATTGGTTTAATATTTTCTATTATATCTCCACCAGTTGATCATTCAACCACTCTTTCAGAATACTTAATCTCTCAAAGTATTACATTCTATCTTTGAATCCTAGTAACTTCTCCTAGTAACTTCTATGTTTAGCAGAAACTTGTTTTCTAGTACCTTCTCTTATTTAGTTCTAGTTTTCCCATTTGATTAGCATAATTGTTTATAGTTCTCATCCACTTTGAGCTACAGTTAAAAGGAAAGTAAATGGGAACTAGGGTAATCTAGGGAGGAAACGAAACAACAGAGACTTTGGACACAGAAACAAACTGAGGGACTTGGAGGGAGGGGGGTGGAGGGATGGGAGAGCCTGGTGGTGGGTACTGGGGACACCTAAAGCGTGGAGCACTGAGTGTGGGGAATGGGGAATGAATCTTGGAACACTGGAAAAAAAAATTAGTAACAATAAAAAAAAAAAAAGCATCTCTGCAGATGGGATTAAGTTAAAAAAATAATAATACTATAAAGCTAATTCTGTTAAGTGCTATACAAGTAAATGCTAAGAGGTTGTACAATATTCCAATTCAAGATATTTTATGGAAAATTATTTCTTGGATAAATATCAGCAGAAGTGGATGGAGACTATTCTAAGAAGAAAGAAGTGTATGCATAGAGGAATGTAGGTGAAAGAGCTATTGTTATGCCTGGTATAGTGAACAGTCCATCTGACTCAAATGTGTAAGAGAGGGTTGGGGAATTAGACTGCAAAGGTAAGTCAAAAAATATTCTGGAGGACTATGAAATTTTTAAATTTTATTTAGTGAAAGATATAAATTCTTTGACAAAATTTTAATAAGTTACATATATACTCAAATTAATCTTTATGAATTAATGCTGAGTCAATAGAAAAGAGAAATGAGTGTGAAAAAAAAAAAAAAACTAACAAACTATTAGTGATAAAATAATACTGTTTGTACCAGGATGATGACAAGAAGAATGAACAGGAAATGATTACACTTAAGAAATAAACACCAAGTACCAAGCATTGGAGTAACCCTTTAAAGCACACTCAGACTTTCTCATGATAGAACTCTAACTATCCCCATTATATATGAGATAAATGAATCTTTGAAAGCTAAAATAATAAACTCAAGATTAAACAAGTAGTCAACATAGTGAAGTGGGGCCATCATCCTTCCCCTCTCTAAACAGAAGACTCCTTCTTTAGTTCTCTAGTTTTCTATTTTTAAGCTCTTTAGAAGTTAATTTATTGAATGGCTTCGCCTACCACTTCTATAATTTCCTGCCAAGTCCACATTTCCAACCATCACTTCTCACTCAAGTGCTAATCTTGCATGAGTCAACTTTCTCCTGTAAATTTTTTTGAATATTACATCATCTTGAAATATTAGTAAAAAAGAAAATAAAATCTCTCACTGAACGTTGGTATGCTATGTTATGTCAGATGAGAATCATTACATTGTTTCTATCACTCTACAGCAATAGACACTCATCCGCTAATCTTTTGTGCATGCAATTAGCAAATTGTGCTGGTTTCTGCTGAGCCTTCTTTCTGTGGCTAGAATTGACTGCTTTAGATATTAAATGTATGGTATTTTTGCATTATTTGTTCTATGTTAAATGATTTTTAACAAATATATATGTATATTTCAGGGATTGGATGAGTTTATAAAAGCCTCCCAGAACTGTTTTCTGCTCCTTCACAAATAACTTTTTATCTAAACTTTATTCTCTTTGTCTGGAACCCTATTTTTTTTTTTTTTTTTTAGCTCTCTTAGGCTAAAATATTGATAACCCTGTATGACTCTGCCTTCTGCCCATATGCAAATGACGGTCTTGGTAATTCTTCATTCATCCCCTGAGTCTCTTTCTTTCTTTTTACTCCCATGAATGTCACCTCCTTTCCCCAGGCTCCACAAATTCCTTTTTATTTCACTAATGCTAGTCTCTTTTCTACAACTTATGTTATGCATTCATCTCAAAAATTTTACTTCATAAATTTATGAAGTATCATATTACTTAGTATATTAAATATGAAGTCTGTGTTAAAAATTGATAAGTATTTAATGCCTAAAGATTAATCCCATTTTTAGATTGAGCTTTTCAATTTATCACCCATAAATTCTCTTCCCCAATAAACATAATCTGGGCATTTTCTTAAATATTCTTTTATACCCATTCCCACCTCCACCTTTCTATAATCATTACATATAGTGCTATCTCACTTGTTTCTCTACCCAGGTGAACATTCCTTCCATTCTAGGTATAATTTGCATCATTTCTAAGTCCTTGGAATTTCTCCTGAAAATTTTTAAGCTTTATGGGACTTACCCCAATGTTTGTCATGTGATATTTCATTAGCTGTACTGATGTTTTTAATTTTTTACCTGATCCTTTCTTCCAAAATGTATCTTGAATCCTTTGAGGTCATTTCCATGGTTTCAGTCTTCTTTATCTTTCTCATGCCTAACAATGTGTTATATAGAACATATTAAAACATCATTGTTTACACAACGCCTCAGGCTCTCTTGAAAGGCAAATGTATTTCCAGAGATCTAAGAATGGAATATTGTTGATTTTATTGCTGTTCGGTGTGTGTTGGTAATTTTAGGAAAAATAACAGTACATTAAGCACCATTGCAAAATGTTATAGATATATTATATAGCACAATATATAAAAATGTATATATTATAATTTTTATATATATATATTTTTAAAGATTATATTTATTTATCTGACAGAGAGAAACACAGTGAGAGAGGGAACACAAGCAGGAGAGTGAGAGAGGGAGAAGCAGGCTTCCCGCTGAGCAGGGAGCCCGATGTGGGGCTCGATCCCGGGTCTCTGGGACCATGACGTGAGCCGAAGGCAGTTGCTTAACCAACTGAGCCACCCAGGTTCCCCTATAGTTTTATATATTAAAAATGTTTCTGGTTTAATGAGGTTTACAATCCAGTTATGGAATATTATATGATAGTATTGGTCTTTGACTTTGATTTCTACCATTAAAAAAATACTTAAATAATTTTTTTAAAAAATATTAAAATATTTCTCCAGATTTGCAGAGGAGATCAAATTTTGGGAATTCATATAATATAAATAATTATAACACAATCATTCAATAAATGAGGTGTGCATATACTGCTTATTTGAGGTATTGGGAATAAGAAATATATTTTCATTTAAATTAATAAGAAACAATGGTGATTTTTCAGTGTGGCATAAATGTGATATGTACTTTTCAGTAGTATATCTTGTCCACAGAATTCCAATTATTGGGGTGCCTGAGTGGCTCAGTAAATCAAGAATCAATTCTTGATATCTGCCTAGGTCATGTTCTTGGGGTCCTGAGATTGAGCCCCATGTCAGGCTCTGCTCCAAGCATGGAACTTGCTTGGGATTCTCTCTCTCTCTCTCCATGTCACTCTCCTTCTACTCCCCACCCCCCAACTTGTACTTTCTTTCTCTTTCTCTCTCTTAAAAAAAAATCCAATTGCTAATCACTTCATTATGAGAGTCTAAAAGCCAGGGTAATCTTGTGCTGTAGGTAACCTTTTCATATCAGTACATAAAATGCTCTTGAGTACATTGTAATAGTAAATCAGTGACTCTACATCCAAACAAGCTAGGACAATTATTCTCAATTTGAGTCTTTAACAATTATAAATGTCATAACTGATATTTGTATTAATCATCAAAATATTATGATAAAGATAAATCTTTAAAGGAGATTTAATGTGTTTATGTCAATCTTTTTTTCTTCAGATTTTACTTATTTATTTGACAGAAAGAAACACAGCGAGAGAGGGAACACAAGCAGCGGGAGTGAGAGGGGAGAAGCAGGCTTCCTGCTGAGCAGGGAGCCTGATGTGGGACTCGATCCTGGGGTCTCTGGGATCATGACCTGAGCTGAAGGCAGTTGCTTAACCAACTGAGCCACCCAGGCGCCCCAATGTCGATCTTTATATTAATGGTAATGCTTTTCATTTTAGAAAGGTAAATTTCAGGATTACTCACACAATAATCTGAGTATTTTTAAGGGTCTCCTTGTAACTAAGTGAAAAGCATTGGAATAGATTAAAGAAAAATTTTAATATATGTAAACTGGTGGTACACCAAAGGAAAAGTACAAATTGATGATAAGAGAGAGACCAAAAATTCTATATCATTTAAGTTAAAAAAATAAAATTCTATTTCAAATACTTGGTGACTCAAACAACTTCTACTTAAGATATTTTTCTTACAAATATGTAAGAAAAGATTATTTTTAGAAAAGATAAAAATCTTAACTTTGTCAGTTTTCTATTATGCTTGAGAGAATTTTTAAGCTCATATGGAGAACTCATAAAGCAGTATATTTCAGGTGAACCCTAAAGAAATACCAAATGCAAGAACTAGAAAGCTTCCCCTAAGCCACCTTATATACATACATCTCTCAAACAACACCAATCATTTCCTGAGAAGAGCTCCCTAAACAGGGGATTTTTACTGTGAGGATTCCAGGTATGGAACATGTGTTATCAAATACAGTACACATACAAAGAAAACTAGAATCATAAGGATGGGGACCAAGGTAAGATAATAATTATTCTTCACAGAAAATATAAATGATTTAGAATATAGAAATGATAGAAAATCATTTAGAAATAGAAATTTTATAATTTCTACTTGGCATCCTTAGAGTTTGAAAAAAAGAAAAAAGGAAAAACAAAATAAGAATAGATTCATAGGAAAAAGAAGCATGAAAGAATAAGCACTTCCTGGGAATTAGAAATTTAATTGTCAAGATAAAAATAACTAAAAATGTAGTTAAATTCAATAATAGAATGACCAGTATTTAAGACCAACCTAGTCATTTCTTAGATGGGGTTCAATAGATGTCTCAGAAAGTAAAACAAAAAGGCCACAGCAGTGGAAAGTAAGACAAAAAAAGGATATATATGAAAATTCCAACATCAGAATAATATAGGTTCTGAAGGAATAGAAGAGGGAAAATGGAAATGATTTTTTTTTAATGGTGGTGTTTTGCAGGACAATTTTCCTGAACTAGAGTAGAGTATACACTGTCAGTTTAAAGAGTCCAACTGTGCTCAGCAAAGTGAATGAAAACAAAACAGGAAAGAAAACAAAATAGATAAAGAAATAAAAGATAAAAAAGAAAATTCTCAAATTGCCTGATAGTTTAAGAAAAGATTACTAAAATCAAATAACATTCTTACTACTATTAGAAATTTTATCAGTAACAGCATATGCTCTACAGGGAATAAAATATTTTTCTGTTTTAGACCAAATATTTTTTTGTTTTGCATTTTATAGTTAACAAAGCAGTCAAAATAAAAACAGAAGCATAGATAAAATTGGAGTTGTATTTTTTTAATGAAGAATTTCGAAAATTTGCCTCCTCTTTACGACACATGAAAGTCATCAGATAAGGCTTAAGCATTCTAAAAGTAAAACATATCAAAGAAAGAAAATTATATGAGGTATCCAAACAAAACAAAACAAACCCAACTGTGTAGCAAGTCCAGAGGGGAAAAAAAAAATAAGCCAAAGGTAAGCTTCAATGATTTGGGTTGAGGATATTAGTAAAACCATTCAGAATTATTTGCCAATGTTATTTAAAGAATATTTAAAGAATATATAAAGAATATATTTAAAGAATATATATATTTAAAGAAGTATTTACATCTTTTGACACAGTAACTTAAGATAATTGAAAAACTGGAGATGTGGACAAATATTATAGCACTATTTTGAATGGTAAAAACAAATTATAAATTAATATAATAAAATAGGAAACTGGTTATCTGAATATCATATATCACACACAAGGCAGAATTATCAAGTCAGGATTAACAAGAAAATTGAGAATGTAGAAAACCTTGTTAAGAAAACTGTTCTGAGAATAAGATAGAAATATATAAATGATACTCCAATTTAAATGGTACTTAAAATTGTGGGTATGTTATTATTATGCATTTCAAGATCTGTTAATCAAATTTATCTCTGGAGGTTATATACATCCAATTTATAAATGATATTTGTGATTAGAATATTTTCAATTTTTGTTTTTTTTTACATAATGGATTAAGGTAACAAATCTAATAGAGTAAAATACTTTATGTTTTAGAGACATTTTAAAAGATCAGCAAACTGTTAACTGCTCATTTAAACACATTTAAGCAAGTATGAGAATAGTTTATGCCTAAATCAAGTAGTGAAATATTCTAAAATGCTTTGTGTTCTCAAAGAACTCACTCAATAGGTTCAAGATTTTAATCATGTTGCATCAAATTATTATTTGACTGCTAAATCTACCTAAAAAAAAAAAATCAAAGGACTTCTCAGAATGGTTGAATAGCTGCAGATTTTGTATGTCATACCTAACATGTCTAAACGCTTTCTCTCATTATGCAAAAAGTCATGAATAATCAGGTCAAGGCAATATGCAAAGAAAATTATCAGACTGTGAAACTAAGGGAAGGCCTATTAAGCACAAGCTGTACACCTGTTTGCTCGTTCCTCATTTTAAATGGTTTGTCATTCTGTTTATAAAAATCTCATTACACTGAGAGTTCTGTGAGTGAAGAAAAAAAAGTCTCAAATCCTGCTCAACAATAAGTCAAGTTGTGTTTATCTGAAAAATTCTTCAAAACATAGCTAAACTATGCTTGAAATGTTATATATATATATATACATATATATAATACATATGGTCTATATATATATACATATATATGTTTACACACATTTTTAAAAATTATATTTTAACATAAATTGAATAAAACTTTTCACTATAAAATATTGACCAATTCTTACAAGACTGATAATAAAAATAAATTCTAGGCAGTATTATACAGAGTTCATGCTTGTTAAAATATCCACTTCAAATATAAATATAATTTTATCTTAAACTGAAACCTATATATATTTCAACAGAATTAAAGGTGAGGTTCTGGGTCTGCCTTTGGCTCAGGTCATGATCCCAGGGTCCTGGGACTGAGGTCAGCTTCGGGATCCCTGCTCAGTGGGAAGACTGTTTCTCCCTCTCCCACTCCCCCTGCTTGTGTTCCCTCTCTTGCTATTTCTTCTCTGTCAAATAAATAAAATAAAATCTTTTTAAAAAATAAAAATAAAAGTGAGGATCTATTTTATTTGATCTTTTTACATATTGCTGTTATAAAGATATATTTTTGCAAAAACTATATCTCAAAATAAGAATATTTCTGTTTCCATTTCATTCTGCATATTTCCAGGTTATTTATTTTTCTTTTTAAAAATATTTATTTATTTATTTTGGAGAGAAAGTGAGCATATAAGCAGGTAGAGGGGCAGAGGGGGAGGGAGAGAATCTTAAGCAGACTCCCTGCTGAGCACAGATTCTGACTCAGGCCTTGATCTCGGGACACTGAGGTCAGGACCCAACCCGAAATCAAGAGTTGACCGCTTAACTGACCTGAGCTACTCAGGCACCCTGTATTTCCAGTTTATTAAGGCAATATAAATTAAATACTTAAAAAATACAAGATTCTGGGGTGCCTGGATGGCTCAGTTGGTTTAGCAACTGCCTTCGGCTCAGGTCATGATCCCGGAGACCCAGGATAGAGCCTGGGTCCCTGCTTGGCAGGAAGCCTGCTTCTCCCTCTCTCACTCCCCCTGCTTGTGTTCCCTCTCTCGCTGTGTTTCTCTCTGTCAAATAAATAAAATCTTAAAAAAAAAATACAAGATTCTTCTGTCATCCCGCAAAAAATATCAGATGTTGGGGCACTTGGGTGGCTCAGTTGGTTAAATATCTGCCTTCAGCTCAGGTCATGATCCCAGGATTTTGGGATTGAGCCCTCGGTCAGGTCCTCTTCTCATTGGGGAGCCTGCTTCTCCCTCTCCCTCTGCCTGCCTCTCTGCTTCTTTTGCTCACTCTCTCTGTCAAATAAATAAGTAAAATCTTTAAAAAATGTCAGATGTTAATATTTATGTAGAACATCTATACGAGATTTATATTTACTCACATAGCAAGTTAAGTTTTATGTGCATAGCATAATGATTTTGATATGTTTAACAAGTTGTTATATTTCATATTTTAAAATAAGGTTAAGTCCAGCTTTCCAGTTGAAAAAATTATAATATTTAAGTGAAAAAAGCCAGTTGGAAAAAGACAAATACCATATAATTTCATTCATGTGTGAAACTTAAGAAACTAAAAACATAAGAACATATGGAAGAAAAAAAGAGACATAGGAACGAGAAAACTACAGAGAACTTAGTTCTTAGAGAACTCAAGTATAGAGAACAGGCTGAGGGTTACTGGAGGGGATGTGGGGGGATGGGTTAAGTAGGTGATGGGTTAAGGAGGACAGTAGTAGTGATGAGCACCGGATATTATGTTAGAGAAGAATAACTAAATTCTACTCCTGAATTAATACGTTAACCAACTGAAATTTAAATAAAAAGTCAAAGAAAAAATACATTGTAGCTTTTCGTTCTGTTTCTAGTTTTTAGTTTTCTAGAATTAGTATATTTATAAATATTGATAGTACTATCTTAAAAAAGTCAAAACAAAAATTATTTCCCCAGAAATTTCACATTCTCATTAATATACTTTTTAACACTAGCATCTATAAATTTTGTTTTTTTAAAGATTTTGTTTATTTGACAGAGAGAAACACAGCAAGAGAGGGAACACAAGCAGGGGGAGTGAGAGAGGGAGAAGCAGACTTCCTGCCGAGCAGGGAGCCCGATGTGGGGCTCCATCCCCGGTCTCCGGGATCATGACCTGAGCTGAAGGCAGTCACTTAACGAACTGAGCCACCCAGGAGCCCCTATAAATTTATTTTACTTTTCCAATGCACTATCATTTAATTCTGTAAATATAAGGATTACACATATTTTATGCATATGCACTTAAATTGCTATTTTTAAGAAGTGATGACAATCAGATTCACTCAATAAAACAAAAACGAAAGACTCATGATATATTAAAAGGCTGATATTATATATTTGATGCTTATATTGTATAGTTTATATTACTTGCATATGTGAACAAATCCATTGGATGAATATTACATTTTACTTGTTCTCTAATATTTTTTTCACCAATGCTGTGATCCTATGTTTAAGTCTGAGATACTTTATAAAGAAAGCATATAACAAATGAATACTGTCATTTGCCTGAAAGCTATTTAGAATATATCTGCAATGTACATTATGCTGAGAGTATGAGATTGAGTCAATTTAATATGAAGTAGAATAAAGTTAGTGAGCTATCTGAAGACAACCAAGTAATACTTTGGAAGCAAATGGTAACCCAGATTTTGGAGAAGAGCATATCAAAGTCTCTGTATGTTTCTAAAAATGCTAGTAAAAGGACCAAAATTGTCTTTCTTTTTCTTTTCTTTCTTTCTTTTTTTTTTGAAATATAGATGATGGACAATGTTACATTAGTTTCAGATGTGTGACATAGTGATTCCACATGTCTACATTTATGCTCACCACAGTATAGCTATCATGAATCACTGTACAATGCTATTACAATACCATAGACTATATTCCCTATAGTGGGGAATATATTCCAAAAGCTGTAGCTTCTGTTTCCATGCCTTATTCATTCCATAACTAGAAGCTTATATCTCCCACTCCCTCTACACCCATTTTGCCCATCTTCCCAGTCCCCACCCCCTCTGGCAAAAATCAGAGTTTGTTTTCTGTATTTATAGAACTGTTTCTGCTTTTTGTTTTTTGTCCATTTGTTTTATTTTTTAGATTCCACATATAAGTAAAATACTATGGTATTTGTCTTTCTCTATCTGACCTATTTCACTTAGCTTAATACCCTCTAGATCCATTCATTTTGATGCAAATGGCAAGATCCCATACTTTTTATGGCTAAGTAATATTTCACTGTATATCTACCACATTATCTTTATCCATTCATCTATTGATGATCACTTGATTGCTTCCATGTCTTGACCATTGTAATAATGCTGCAATAAACATGGGGGGACATATACATAAGTGCTTTTTTTTTTTCCTTTGTGTAAATACCCAGTAGTGGAATTACGGGCTCATTTGGGACTTGAATTTTTAATTTTTTGAGAAACTTCAATAATGTTTTTCATAGCTACTGCACCAATTTACATTCTCACAAACTTTTAAAGCTGTGACAGTAATTTACTACCAGTGTTGAGTCTATGAATATGAAAAAGGGGATAATGTGACAGATAACCACAAGATTAATAATATTGAGCTCTAGAGCCCAAGAAGGGTTATGCTCAATGAATACTTATTACAGTTTAAAATAAGTTGATTAGGGCACCTGGGTGGCTCAGTTGGTTAAGCGACTGCCTTAGGCTCAGGTCATGATTCCGGAGACCCGGGATCGAGTCCCACATCGGGCTCCCTGCTCGGCGGGAAGCCTGCTTCTCCCTCTCTCACTCCCGCTGCTTGTGTTCCCTCTCTGGCTGTGTTTCTCTCTGTCAAATAAATAAAATCTTTAAAAAAAAATAACTTGATTAAATCATATAGAATGTAATGGATAGGGAAGGGAGAATGCAATGGCAAGATCAGCTTGTAGCCTACTAAAATGATTTTGGAAAAAAATGATGGTGTGTTAGACCAAACGGTAGCACTGAGATTTGAGTGTAGTACAGAATGGATTTGCAGATACCTTAAATGTGGAGTGTGGGTGAAAGTGAAGGCATGGTCAGGGTTATTGGAAAAAGCAATGTAAGTGTAAAGTTGTTTTATCAATTGACAAGGAGGAGATCAGGATTTGATTTTGGACAAACATGGCTAAAGAAGCTTATTTAACACCCAGTTGGAGATGTTGGGTATGAGTCTGGAGTTTGGAGGCAAGTTCTACCTGCAGATACTGATTTTGTGGTTTTCAGCACATATAGACATAAAAGTCACATGACTGAAATATATGGTTGACAGATCAATAAGTGCATATAGATGGAGACATGGTTCAAGGAACAAGACTTAGGCATGTATAGATAAGTTGTGATGAAAAAAGTGTAAAAAACACCTAAAAACCATCCAAATGATAAAGGAAGTGTGTGAACCATATTCAAGAGTAAGTTAGAAAGTAAAGATCATAAATTTATAATTAAAACTTTATGAGCATAGGTAATTTAACTTTGGATAGAAAATAAAAATGAAGTTACTTAAATGAGGACAGCAATTTAAGTGCAAAAATAAAATGGTTGTAAAATCAATAGAAATAAGGTCTTTTCTAGCTGCTACCATTACAAAACAAATGGCACAGAATCTTCATAGCAAATAATACAGGGACCACTGGAATAATATTTGACTAATCCCATTTCAATAGTAAATTAAGCCTTGTTATTGTTGATATCCAGAGTGAAGGGTAGTGGAATGTTATATATATTTATAATTTAATTAAATATTATTCCTAAAAAGTTAAAAATACTGTGATTGGAGAACTTTATTGAACTATATGAAGTGACTTGTATGAATAATAATGAAAGACTGAATTTGAGTTTCTGGTTTATATTGATTTGTCATGGAATAGAAATCAAAACCTGAAGATGAAAATACCTTTTCCCAAAGGCACGCATGGATTCAGGGGCTTTTCTTGTGAATAAAGATTTTGAGATAAAACAAACTAAAAAAATAATAGCCCCAAAGAAACTGGAAAACATGAACATTATTAGATAATCTTGAATTATTAAATCCTTATACAGCCAAATCTTTATAAACTTTAGAACTCTAGGATCCATAGGCCAACAGGTTGACCTAGCACTATAACCCACCTAGTTGAGAGAGATTATAAAACTTGTATGAGCATTTCTAACCTGTCTCGGGTCCTATCCAATCTTTAATTCTTACTTTATTTCAACCTAGAGAGCACATAAAGACACAGCATTTATAAGAGGAGAATGGCCCTAAAAAAGCTATATTTAGTTTTTGTCTAAGAGAAATCTCTGCATTGATGTGGTAGTATATAATTGGGAAAGTGCTGCAGTTAGGGATGACAAGAACAAAATCGGGAAGAAAATGGTTTGATTCAAATTTGGCAGGTAATGTTTGGAATTTGAATAAATTAATTACAAATATCATAAATAAGATAATTGTGAAAGAACTTCCCGGAGTTACCTATTTCATTGAAGTAATGTCTTATTCAACTAAAATCACTCAGAAATGTCGTTAGGGGTGCCTGGGTGGCTCAGTGGTTTAAAGCCTCTGCCTTCGGCTCAGGTCATGATCCCGGAGACCTGGGATCGAGTCCCACATTGGGCTCCCTGTTCAGTGGGAAGCCTGCTTCTCCCTCTCTCATTCCCCCTGCTTGTGTTCCCTCTCTCGCTGTGTTTCTCTCTGTCAAATAAATAAATAGAATCTTTAAAAAAAAAAAGAAATGTCTTTAAATAAAATTTCAGTTATTATTGGTCCAAAGATTGTTGTTATTTAACTTGCAGTTTTGAAGCTAGCTAGAAAACATTTAAGCTGCATAGTCCAATCTATCATATAATGACTAAAACCTGAATAAGTTAATTGACTGATATAAACTGGCCTGATCTTGAGTCTTATATTTCTGAGTACAAGGTACACTTTTTTTCTCTGTCATGGTGTGTTCTAAGCTACAGACATGAGATATTGTCTAAACTAATGTATAATAAAATACTAAAAACAAGTTTTATACATTTCAGAGTGTATACTTTAGTTATTGTTTAGTATCAGTGATTTGAAGTCCTAGAAATTCACACTAAGTTACTAAACCAGAAAAATTCAGACAAATTTGCTCTTTATTATTATCACTGTTTTTGAGTAGCAAATATAACATATAACTGGAAAAATAACTTTGGATTCACTGTAATCTGATCAGTTGAATTGGTGGCAACATCTTGAATACAAAAATAAGAGAAAATATAATCAAACCAGCAAGGAGTTAATTAAGTCTGCCCTTAATATCATCATTACATTGTTTCTCATCTAATCCTTTGACAAATTTCAAGATACAAGCTACTGGGGCACTGACTCTTTCCATTTCAACTTAGTCAATAGTGACTGTTCCACAAAGTAATACCTTTTTCTTTGTTTAGGGTGTGCAGACTGATTTTTAATCATGAAGGAAATTTTAAATTTGTTTTTCTCAATAGTCTGATCAGGGAGTTTTTCATATTCTGTGTTACTCAACTTGGATTTAATGGAGAAATAGGGTTGTTCAGCTTGTTAATAATAGTAACAATAATTGAAAACTTGTGAGATTTCTTCATGTTCCCTTGACAGAATCAATTTCCTAAAAAATAGATTATTCATTTATATTTATCATCCCTGTGGAATCAAAACAATAGCAAAGTCATTCTTCTTATTGTTTATTGAAAATATGCATAGACTATATTCTTCTAGATATTTGTCATTAATTATTAGGAAGTGGGAACTAGATAGTTCACCGTAATTCTAAAATAGGTCTGTATTAAATGTTTACAGTATTATTTCTTGTACATTTCCTTAAAAAAATTAGGTTCATATAATATGAAGAAACTATCATTGGTAAAGATCTAATCAGTCCCAGCTTTTAAATCTCAGATCAGATTCTTGCTACTTGTGGGACCTTGAAAAATCACATGAACCTCCTAAACTCCAGTTTCCTCAACTTACAAAGCCAATGTGAGAATTTGAAGTAGTGCAGGGTGAGCAGTTATCCTAATACCAGGCATATAGTGAAATACAAGTAAAGTAAAACTGCTTCTGTGTAGAACAATTTGCAACCATTATCGTTTTTCAGCTTTTAGAAATGTAGTTTTTCCTATATATTTTCATGGGTGATTTGAATTAGATGGTTTTGTTAGTACTATGGTTATAGTTTATATATATATAAATATATATATATGTATAATTCTGCAAAGAAATTAGTGTAAAAGAATTTAAGCACATTTAAATACATTGAAATATATAATAGTTATTGCAAAATTATATTATAAAATTAGGCAAAATGCAGTTTTCATGCTGATATATAAATTGTATCTGCAGAATTTGTAATATATTCAATTACATGCATATTTCAAGTAGTTGCAAGGTGAAATGGAAAATTAGCTGGGTTATACGTGACCTGCATGCACACATGCAAAACTCAAAGATCATATTCCGATGCAAATTTGATTCTTGGAATATAGGTATAGATTCCTTTGAAGATACCTCAATTAGAATCTGTTCTGTTTTCTCCTGTATTCTGCTTTACCTATATGTTCTTTTTCTGCCATGGATAATTTTCCAGAAATATATTAAATTGACAACCAATTCTTTTCTTGATTATTTCTTAGTTTCTTCCAAGACAGTGCATTCACTATTTCATAGCCTCCTGGATATACCAACATTTCAGGATTTGAATACAATCCATGCATTTTTATGGCTGGAAGCATTAGGCTTGGTTCTGTAAATATTTATCGCTTCTTACTGTGTGTCATGCATTTTGTCAAGCACCAAGGATACTAAGAGTGCTTGTCACTGAATTTTTCCTTGCCCAGTACATATTTTCTGTTCTCCATCCAACTTCCATTTTATATTTAAAAATATAATAATAAGATGTAATTAATGACTTACATTTACACATCTAGTTAGTTACAGCGCAATAAAGACATTGAGTGTATCCTGACTTCCATTCAAATTATAACATGCTGTCTCTGTATTACTAATTATAGAGGGGTGAAGTACATAGACAGCATTTTCTTTTAATTCTACCAAATCTCTGTGGAATTTCTTTTTTAAATGAGGTTGGTGACAAGAATGTCAATGGGTTAATGAACACGAAAACGACTGCACATTTTGTTACAAATTCACTTTAGACTTGAAATACTGCATGGCATTCAGCCTAAGACTTGCCTATATGCTTACAATACACCATTAAGATAAGAAATGTCAATTATCTGGTTAATTTGTCAATGTAGACAGCCAGTCAAGCCCCAACATCACCTCCTTTAGTGCATATGATCTGAGTTAACTGTAGACCTAGTCTAAATTGATTTGTTAATTGCTAACTTTTTCTTCAGTTTGGCTCCTACAGACTTTAGTAGAAAAAAAGCAATAATGCCACTATAATGTATGGCTTGTCTTCCCCTTTCTCAAAATCAATCTTGGAAGTTTTAAGACTTATTTACAGAATAAAATTGACTTTTGAGAGGAGAAAGTGGAACTGGTATGTAATAACAAGTATTATTTTGAAACAATCACTGAGTGCTAAAACTCTTTAAAGAATTTTACTTTTATTAATCCATTTAATCCTACTAGGTACTAAAATCATCCCATTTTAAAGATCAGGAAATTAGAGAGGTTAAATAAATTAATCAAGGTTATATATGTAGTAATTAGTAAACTCATAATTAAATTCTCTTACAAAGCATATCAGGTGTCTTTATTCAAAGTGCATAAGCCCGATATGAAATCTTGTATAGTAAATATATGAGACTACCTATAGTTTTATTTACTATAATTAATATATACAATAGATTAAAGATGGTTAATATTTTGGGAAATCATAAAATGTATGGAATATTGCATCAATTAGCTAACCCCTATATATGATTATAAATAAATAGAGCATTGGTCCAGAATGTTCTATGATAAACTTAAGAATGTATAGCCTGAGTTTCTGAAATATCATATACATTATGGCTAAAAACTCATTAGTAATATCCTGAATAGAAATAGTACTAAGATTGGAAGATACTATTTGTTTTTAGACAATAATGTATATCCTAAATTTAATATTTTTAAAGTTCTAAATAGAGACCCTGAGTAGTATCTGACTGTGTTAACATAATAATTAAAATAAACACTGTTGATTTAAGTATTTTAAGGACTACGACCTTTCATGTCCTTACATGGATATTTTGTACTTGTTCATTAATGTTTTATAGTCAGGTGATCCTAGAAGCCTTCAGTCTTTCCCCACTACTAGTTCTCCTATGTACAGAAATGCAAATATATTCATAAATACACCACAACATTTCATTTCTTACTCTAAAAGAAACAGGACTTCCTCATTCCTAAATAATAAAAGTCAGTCTTGCAAACTGCATTTCCAGCTTCATCCTGACTATTCCTTTTCATTTCTAAGATGTCATCAAACTGAATGGGGAGAATATTCTTTGAACCAACCCCATGATTTTCCACTTCCATGCCTTTAGATTCCACATTATTTCTTCTAAACAGATATAGGTGTACACCCTTATCTGTTGAATGTAAATAGAAAATATCCTGTCACTCCAAGTTCAACCCTTGGAGACTTTCTCTCCTCTTTCTAGTCCCTCAGCTAAAAAATAACGAATTTTTATACTCTACATTTTATTGATTTTTTTTTTCATGGTGCTGTTACTTTCCAATGGATCTCGTTTAACATTTATATGTGTTTTATCACCCTTACAAGAGGCTACAGAGATTTAGGATGAAGACAATGTCTTATCAATCTTCGTATACTCCACACTATCTTGCTGGCAGCTTTTCTATACTCCAAGCTACCTTGCTTACAGTTTTTATGAGACGTATTTTATGAACTACTATAGACAAAAACACAGACTGGCATGCAAACTTGTAGTGATACAGCTGGGAGTCAGAGAAATTAAGTGATTTTTTTAAAAAATCATGTAAGTCAGGATTTGCACCTAGATATCTGATTAAAAATAATAATAATAGCAATAATTCCTCTTTCTGGATATAACTATACTATTCACAGTGGCTTTGAATTGTAACATTTAAGAGAGGGGGTGAGGGGTGCCTGGGTGACTCCATCCCTTAAGCAGCTCACTCTCCATTTCAGCTAAGGTTGTGATCTCACTGGTCATGGGATCAAGCCCCATGTCGGTCTCCACCATCAGCAGGGAGTTTGCTTAAAGATTCTCTTCCTCTGACCTCCCCACATGTCCACCCTCCCTTCTTCCCTCTCTCCCTCAAATAAATAAATACATCTTAAAAGGAAAAAAAGGAAGTGGAGGGAACTTTGGCTTCATCTGGGCTGGTATTTATCTCTAAGGGTATGTGTCTGGTAATGGGGAGACAGAGGAATACCACAGGAGTTTTGGGGTGATGGTGATGCTTAGGCTTCTTTGGATGGCCTCTTCATATTAGAAAGCACATCCAATTTTGAGCAAAATGCCTGTAACAAAATAGGAAACAGCTGAGAAGGCATAGACAGCCTCATGAAGTCCCAGTCAAGCAACCAAGCCTTAGGGAACATCCCTAATAACATGCCAGCCTTGTTTCTTTTCTAGTCCTTAAATTGACTATTTTGCTAGGGCCTCTCCCCCACTTCCTCAGCCAATGACACAAATTCTCACATGGTTACCTCCCTCTTACCAACCAAGATTCTACTCAGTTTTTAACTCTGTCTGAAACTCTCCATAATTACTTGTGACATCTTCTTAGCACCCATCCTTCCAGGAAACAAACTATTGATTTATTTGGGTAATTATAAACTATTTTTTTTCCAAAGGAAATATAACTCTCTCAAGGGCAAGGAATCCATCCTGAACACTCTTGGATAACTAAAAGCCCAAGAACAGTCTAAACATAGAAGATGCTCATAGATATTTGTTGGCTGACTTGAAAGAGGGTGATCACAAAATGAAGATATCATTCACTGATTCACGCAAGATAAAAGTGAGCTTTATCCTGATAAGCAACTGTTACTCAAAAATGTGATTTAGTCTATCGTCATATTGTTTAGGCTTCTGGCCAAAACCAAAATGGATTCCCACATTTCTGTGTGCTGTGGTTACATCTACTCTCATGTTAAGCTTGGGTTAAATTAGCTACGAGACTTAAAGCCGCAGGTTGGCCGTTTTGAGTGTCCCTAACAATGTGATGCTGCTGATGGCTTAGCTTAGCAGGTATTGCTTTGAATCCATAGAGAAGGCTCTCATAACAATGTGATGTTGCTGATGGCTTAGCTTAGCAGGTATTGCTTTGAATCCATAGAGAAGGCTTTTTCTTGTCAAAAGAGCAATGGATGGGAACAGAAACACCCTTAAAAGAAGGTGAGACTTCATCTGACTGCTCCAGCCCTCAGGGAACTCTCCTTCCTCTGAAATCAACACTTTACTGTCTGAACCCTGTGTTGGGTACTGATGAAGTTAGTACTATTTCTCCACGACTACACACTAATCTCTTCATTGAAAAAAATATATATGCTTAGTAAAAGCAGATTAGTTGATCTCATTGTCATTTTTCATGAGAGTGGTTTCTGAACAGCCAGGGGATCCAAAACAGGAAGGGATGGTGGAACGTTGGAAAGGAAAATCAAGAGAGGGGTCACTCCTTAAAGGTAAGGACCAATTCTCATTATTTATTTATTTAGTCATTTATTTATTTTTTTAAAGATTTTACTTATTTATTTGAGAGAGAAGCACAGCTAGAGAGGGAGCACAAGCAGAGGAAGTGAGAGAGGGAAAAGCTTCCCCTTGAGCGGGGAGCCTAATGCAGGGAGCCTAAAGCACGGATCGATCCCAGGATTTGATCCCAGGACTCCAGGATCATGACCCGAGCCAAAGGCAGATGCTTAACTACTGAGTCACCCAGGCACCCCAGACCAATTCTCATTTTTCAGCCTTAAGGCTCAGCTGAATATGTACATCAAAGAAAATGGCTATTAAGTAGCTGACTATAGAATCCAGAATCACATAGTGAGGATGCACACCCACACAAGAAATTTGTTTAAGTGATAAAATGAGGATGTATTTCCTCACTGAAATAATTTGTTGAATCAGCTCTTTTGAAGGAAAAACTCTTTAAGGACAACACACAGTCATTAACTAAGAATACCAGAGAAAAGTCAAATTAAAGCAAACTATCTAAAATCCAGAACCAGGACAATAATGAGTTTAATGTGAGCACATTAACTGTGGTTTTTAAAATTTCTCCCAGCAGAGTAACAACCTTGTATCCCCTCAAAACTAATTAGATCATTGTCATTTTATCTGACAGAAGACTTAGGGTATCATAGCAATATTTCTTTAAATCACTATTATAATTTTTAAATATCATTTTCTCCTTTTGATTCTGCCTTTATATTCTGTGCTTGTATCTAAAGAAACAAAGAAAATATTGTTTAAAAAACCACTTTGAGCACTTTTATTAGTGCAACAGAACTTTTATATTGATTTTCAGAGCAAGTAAGTACTACTTATTACATATTATGGTCACTTTATATACCCTGCTCTGGAGAAGATTTAAAATCATCTATGAATTAAGGAATGGAGATATATATTTATGGATATATATCTATCTCTATCTCTATCTCTATCTATATCTCTATCTCTATCTATATCTATATCTATATATCTATATATAGATACATTCCACTTACTCCTCCAAGCATTTTTGGATATTTTTGGTAATTCTGTAGTATCAGATAGCATTGTGCAGACATGCCAGTTCCTTGCATAAATCCAGTTCTAAAATAGAAGGGAATTCTTAAGCTGCCTCCTTTTCTGTGGGGTTAATATATGCAAATATTCACATACATTTGGGGGCTAGTTCTAAGAATATAGATCTAAGGGAGACATACAAAATGTGGTATGAATCAGGAGATGTCAATATTCAATCAAAAATGTACTAGTTCAGGGTGCCTGGGTGGCTCAGTGGGATAAAGCCTCTGCCTTCAGCTCAGGTCATGATCTTAGGGTCCTGGAATCAAGGTCCGTATCAGACTCCCTGCTCAGCAAGGAGCCTGCTTCCTCCTCTCTCTCTGCCTGCCTCTCTGCCTGCTTGTGATTGCTCTCTCTGTGCCAAACAAATAAATAAAATCTTAAAAAAAAAATGTACTAGTTCTGGTGGCACCTGTGTGGCTCAGTTGGTTAAGCGACTGTCTTCAGCTCAGTCATGATCCTGGAGACCCGGGATCGAGCCCCACATCGGGCTCCAGGAGGTCTGCTTCTCCCTCTCTCACTCCCCCTGCTTGTGTTCCCTCTCTAGCTGTGTTTCTCTCTGTCAAATAAAACAAACAGACAAACAAACAAACAACACAAAAATCTGTACTAGTTAAATAAATAAATAAATAGGTAAATAAATTAGTAATAAGATGTGCTTGTTCAGGTGAATTCACGAGGCAATAGAGCTCCCACAGAGCTGGAGTACCATGCCTCCTTGCAGGCCATGTCACTTCAGATGCTGAGATGACGTGGGTAGTAGAGGGCCTTCAAGTCCAACAACTAATTCCCTGCTTCTCTTTTGATTTATGTTATTGACTTGTGATTTTTCTGGAAGCCTCTGAGTGCAATAGCATATGGAACATAAGTTATTTAAAAAGATTCAGCAGCAGATCATTACAGTATAGTTCCTGTTCCTACTCTGCATTAAGGTTAAGGTTGATCCTGAAGTAATTCTCCACTCCCTCTTTGGAGATGATCTATCACAGAGATATAAAATACAACAGAGATTTCCAAGAACATGATGGATATCCTCAATACTAATAGCTAAGTAGGTTACTTTATTTTATTCCAACAAAGTGTTCTATTATTTACGGGAATATTTTTACATGTGTTTTTCTCATTTATCGTGGGAAGCATGAATAATAGACGTTTTAACCCTATTTTCAAATGAAGACCCTGAGATCCATTGCTCTCATTCTGATTTCTTGCCCAGTCACTTTCCACTATGTCGCGAGTCATCACCCAAGTCATAACCTAAGAGTACTGTGACAGTGGTTCCCAGCTACTGGTGTCTAGACCACACAATTCTCTGGAGAACCTTCCATAGATGTGCAAGACAATGAGAAAAATAAGTATATTTGTAAATTTCACACACTGCTTCTTTCACAAGGATTATATACACTATTCTGATACTCTCTTTTCTAATTTTTAGGATTAAAATAGCCTCTTTTATAAAATTATGTAACATAGATGACATTTATTTCAGAATTCTTATTTAGAAACTTCTGTAAACAGTGAGTGCCTATCAATTACCTCTTGTTTTTCATTGACTGGTTATAAAAATACTAAACACAAGATCTACTGTAACAGAGAAATGTTTTGGTAGTAAACTTGGCACCCTGCTCTTCCCCTTTTTGACATCAGGCTTATTGTCGAGGGAAGATTTTTACCCTTTTTCTGAGCAGCCATAATCTAATCAGTGACAGGGAAAGATCGAAGACTGAGACCAGAGGTCAGTCGAGATGCACATGAGGGAGAAAGCATAAATTAGAGACAGGTTGCTGGGATAAGAAATAAGGAAATCGAGATCCATAGGTGGGAAGTGATAATACAAGGAAGACTCACAGGAAGAAATTCTGGGTTCTTCCCTTTTATTAGTACAACTAGGATGGCCATCTGTAATGAGACAAAAGCTATATTGTAGGCTAAGTAGATAGGAACAATAAGACATAGTTCAAACTACACCACAAGATATCTTCATTCCAGGAAGTAATCACTTGACTCCATCTTCCTTTAACTGTCACAGTCCTTCCATTTTTCCCAATGAAAGGGGACCCCTCCATGTAGTTCTCCCCAGACTTCTCAGTCTATCATTACAAAGAACATAGGCTGGATCAAGACATACAGTTGCTAAAATGGAATAACATTAGTCTTTCCCACTGTTTGGTAGAATAGAGAGGGAGGGGAATGGAGGGAGGAAGAGGGTGAGACTATAAATAGGATTTTCTCAAGTTTAACATTTTCTCCTATAAATTTCTCTTCAATATTTTAATACCTGCTACCATTTGTCTACTAGCATATGTGCTAGCAGACTCCAAAGATGCTTAAGAAGGAAATAATCCATAGGACAAAATAAGCTGTAGAAGATGATTCCTTAATCTTCACCTTATGGTAGGGGGGACTATATTTGCATGTATTAATATTATTTACATGTAGCCTGCTTTCCATAATGAAATTCTTCTGCTGTGTAAGAGTTTAAGGTATCCTACAGAGAACATGGTAACTATAGAATCCTGTAAAATACATACTGCACTTCACAGATGCTCTGTAGAGTAGCAAGTAGGGCTAGAATAGCAGTCTTATTATGGTGTGTTTATCTTCTTATGTGAGTGGGGTTAAGTCTTCGAACACTCTTCTTAAAAAGGGCTCTCTAAAGAGTACAATTTGAATAACATTCCTGGACCTTAGATTTAGGGGGAAAAAAAGGAGAGATGTATGAGGTTCTTTAATAACTGAATTTTTATATGCATAGCTTTTCTGAATGACTATTTTTTTAAGACTGTTTTCTTTTTTTAATTTAAATGATGGTTTCTTAGAGTGTGATGCTAGAAAATCAGGTGTAATGATATCAGACTGAAGAGTGTACTCTGATATGTGTCATTGTTATGCAAACAAGTAAATTACTTTGTGTTGAAGTGTTTGCCACAAAAATGAATGGAACTCTGCCTCTGTGAGTCAATCTACTTATATCTTTGGTCATTCATACATCATTACATGATGTTTAAACATGAATGGCATGTTTGTTTTTTTTATATTTGCATTGCAGATATATCTGAAATTGCTTTACTGATTTTTTTTCATTAATACTTGAGTGCGATACCAGGATAGTTCTTAGATTTCCAACAACTTTTCTGTTTCAGCTTTGAGACAATGTAGAATTCTTGAGCATGTCCATTAAAAAAATAATGATTTTGCATAGCTAAACATTTTATTATTTTGTCTAAGGAAATGAACAGTATAAGCACTAAGAATTAAAAAAAAAAACCAATTGCTAATGTGGTCATACATAGTCCCTCCATCTTTTAATTGTTAAAGTGTTAATATATGTAAGTTTATACAGTTTTTCATTATTCATCTCCAGTATTTTTCATATCTGTAACACAAAGATTAGGCTAGTTAAATGTGTATACTGTATGAACTATTATTATGACACTTTATTAGTAGATAGATGGATAGAATGACATACATATTTGGCAATGTTTCCCTTCATATTACTCTAGTATGGGTGTTTGAGTGAGTCTGACAAAGCTTGTTGGAATTGGTAAGATTTGCTCTTCACATCAGTATGACATACTAACTGTTTGAACTTGGTATAGTCACTGAATACAGTTATCACGAATCAAAGGTTAGATTTTCTTAAATGTTTTCACTTAAAAACCAGAAAGCACCTTGGTAGAGGTGTTAATCCGTGAAATCTGAGAGATTAACATTAATATTGGATATTTATTATAATATGGAACATAGGTTTTAAAAAATGCAGGAGCAAAGTTTCACTGAAAAGAATGCTCTTTCATAGCCATAAACATCCCCACAGTCAAGTCTAGGCATCATCTCTTCACTTAACGTTGAAACAAAATTTTAGTGCGTGTTCGTGTATGTGTGTAAAAGTCCTTTTCCACCGGACAGTATCAATTATGAGTCGCTGAAGGGCTTACATAGCATGACATTGTAGGAGCTCAGATCTGGGAAGTACACAAAAGAGCTGTATTTGTTGCCAATCAGAGAAATGTATTTTCAAAACAAGGATAACATTTTATTTTTCTTTCTTCCCAGTTCTGCAGTAGTGTAAGTGTTAAAGCCTGAGAGGTTTAGAAAGCTGCAGTGAATGTGTTAAGACTGTTAATGAAGCTTCTGAATCTAAGGACAAAATTAGCTCTCACACCCACACTGCGCAAAGTACGGCAACTGTCTGATAGAATTGCATCATGACTTTTACCTGGGGACACGGGTATTATATGCAGCTGAATTGATGAAATTGGGAAGACAGATGTGCCCAAAGGACATTTTAAGAAGCTTGTACCTACATAAATTGCTTGTGAAAAATCTCTAAAATTTGAATAAGAAACCAATGTAAAATGCCTTCTGCCTGTAAACTTCAGGTCATATGATATATATTATCTAGCATAGCCTTTAAGGGAACAGAGCGTTTGACTTTCTCTTGGTATCAGACAGTCTATATAATGTCAAGCCCAATGAATGTTTAATTTTTTTTCCCCTTATAAAGAAGAAGTACTTAGGACTTGAGAGTTTAATGAGGGATGCTAATCTTGTGTGTTGTTTGCTTAAAAACCTTAAATTCAGGCTTTCATTGCAATGTGACTGGCATACAAAGTAATGCATAGAACTAAATAATTCAGGTGTTGTAATTATTTAGCAAATATAATCACAAAATGAAAACAGCAATGGCATTGAACACCCCCAAACAAATTGCTAAAAACTTTAGTCTAGGTTTCTTACATATTAATATCTCCACATTTAAGTCTTAAAGATAGACTTTTAAAAATGGGAGTATTTCATCCTATTTTTAAGACATATTTCTTAAGAAATATTTTTACTTGCAACTCCATATAATAAGTTCTTGACCACTGTTGGTTTAGGATGGTGGCAGATACCTAGATTTGTTTTAGGTTTCCTGTTCTAAGAAATATGGAAAATAGATGTCTAAAGTCTAGAGATTTGTGATTGCTAGCAGTGAAATGAGTATGTAGAAAAGGTAGCTGTTTTATTCTTACCTTACACCTTCATATAATCAATATATATAGTTATGTAATAGTTTTTAGAAATTTCAAGCAGGAAATCACAATTATACAGAAAATAGTTTTATTTTCTTAGAAAATTCTAGAAGTTGGGATTACGGTTCTGTAACTGTGTAAAAAATTAAGTCTTTTTTAAATGTTAATTCATTGACCTTTAAGACACTAAAAGCATCTGATACTGACAGTCCTGACTCCACTTCTAACATGCTTAGTGATAACAGAGAAAAATGATGAGGTCACCTTTGATATTCCTAAAACTAATAGTCCTGTCCACAAGAGGGCATGGGTTTTCTATAGGAAAGTAGCAGCATTTGAAGGGGAAATAAATGGTTGTAATAACTGACCTTTCTTTTGACTGGCCATACTCATAGCTTTGTTTTTTAAGATATAACAATTTAGAATTGATTTGCATAAGGATACTAATAATTTCACCATGACCCCCTACTCTGATTTCTTACAGAATTTATTGCCTCTTCCATTCCTTTGGCAGTTCATATATAACTCTTTATTATCATACACCGTCTTTTTATATGTTCTTTCTTCCTAATTATACTGTAAGTCCTTGAGGGAGATAGGTTTTTACTTATAACTCTCCATTCCTATAGTAAAGTGCAATACCTTTGTCCAAGGTAGATGACAAATAATTATTTGCCAAGTAAGGTAATAATGGTTTTGAAGTAATAAAAATTATTGTAGCTGTTGAAAGCTATGTTACTAAGAAGTTGACAGTTTACAAAGCTTTTCCACATCTATTTTTTATTTGTCTTTCAAATAACCATGTTCTCTACTTTTAGTTTAGGTTTTAAATATTTTTGTTCTCCTGTTTTGTGGTAGTAAAGAAATTACTGATGCAAAGTGAATTTTTTAAAAATGACTTTTGTAATCACGGTTTTTTCTTAGACCTAAAGTGAGATATTTTATGAAATTTCCTGTTAAGTAGCAGATCATGAGTTTATTTAGTTTTCTTCTTACATCAGTAGCTTAGCTATATTTGGAATTTAAATATAATTTATTTTTATTTTTTAAAGATTGTATTTATTTATTTGACAGAGAGACTGACAGTGAGAGAGGGAACACAAGCAGGAGGAGTGGGAGAGGCAGAAGCAGGCTCCCCACTGAGCAGAGAGCCGGATGTGGGACTTGATCCTAGGACACTGGGATCATGACCTGAGCCAAAGGTAGATGCTTAATTACTGAGCTACCCAGGTGCCCTGGAATTTAAAATTTAAAGTGATTTCTTTTTATTTGAAAGAGGAAAAAAATCCACACATATTTCTCTCTATATATTTATACAAAAAAAAATTAACCATAATATGTGTGAATACCTAACCAGGGATTCTATAATATGCTTTTGTATGTATAGTCAGCCATTAATGGAGAATTAATGAAAACAATTTCTTGCCAAATTTCAGAGTTAGTAAATAGAGCTTACAAAAGTAACTAATCCTGAAGGATTACACAACTAAATTATAATAGAAATAATAAATTGATAGTCTATTCAGTGATTAAAACCTCCAGCTACCAGCAATCATGTTTATTAATTCTATACTTTCTTAAATCTAAATTGCAAAATGAAGTAATTCCAAAGTCAGAATATGTAGTTCAATTTCATTAGCATCATGTAAAATAAGTGTTTCTTTCTTTTTTTTTTTTTTTTTGGTCTTCTATATCTTTTTTAGGGACATCACAATTCATACACTGAAGTTTTTGTTTATTCAAGCTTAGGCTATTTAATTACTTAATCCTATTATTTAGAACACATTCTAAGTAAATAAATCTAACAAATATAAACACACACATAGCTTTTTTCTTTGTTTTCTGAAATGGAGGTACTACATTTGAGAAAAAAAAATCAAAGAAAACTTAACAGGATACATCAATGAAGGTATTATTGCTCAACACTGAAGAATCTGCTTATCAATCTTGACCAACACAGAATAAAGAACTTCAGACTCAAGATCTCCGGAAAAGTAGGCCAAAATCTTGTAAATTATTTCTAGAATGAAAACCCTAGATTTCCTCTTATCATAATTTCTGAGGTGAATGTATTATTTGATGAATTGTCCAAAGATAGCACAAGATGTTTTTGTCCTGTCAAGGGATTGCCCCAACCACAAATTTCCATAGCAATTCATCAATTATATAACCTGAACTCTTAAATTTCATTTAAAAATCTCATTAATATTTGGTTATGCCCTGTTTAGCCCTACTCCAAGTACATCTTTTAAGTGTAAGCTTTCTTGTTAAAGAATTGATGTGTGAGTGATATCGATAAAGATGATTTTTTTATGGTCACTAATAAAACAGATTATTGATTATATCATTTTCATGAAAGAAATTGTATTCTATCTCTGAGCAAACATTGAATAACAAGTATATAGGTCAAAATTCATATATGATAATGTATTACCTTAGAATATTAAAAATGTTTAAAATTTACTAATTATAAAACATTCTAACATGAAATAGTTTTCATCAAACTTAACACATGATTAAACTCATGCAAATGAACCTTACTATTTTTCTTCCTCTCTAATATAGCACTGCAGATATACTCTCACATAGACTTTTCTTCTAAGGGGAATAGGAATTGAAATTCTGTTCTTTCTCTTGGCCAAACTTTGTGGCCCAGGGGCTGCATCTGTCCAGAGTGTTTTTGTTTGATTCCACAAAAATACTGCATGAGATTGTAACAAGCATCGCCATTACACCTATACTTTGCATACACAAAATGCTTATTTCTTCATTATAATTATAGTCTATATGCAATAAAATGCCCAGACCTTAAATGTACAAATGAAGAGAGCTGTGTAGGTCAATTTACAGTATTTCAGAACTCTATGCTCTTTCTCAGTCCTTAATCCTTTCCTCAGATGTAATCATTATTCTACCTTCTATCCCTGCAGAAACTTTGGCTTGTTCTTGAACTTCATGTAAATAGATATGCATTTTTAAATTCTCACAATTTTAGGGGAGGGGTTTTCTTTCAATATAGCCATTTGAAATTATAATGATATAATTTAAATATATTATTAATTTACATTCGTATATTTATATTTTAAACCAGGATTGATTACCTGATCATCTAAGCTTCAGGACTTTGTGCTTTGCTCCATCCTTTTTCTTAAAATAAATTCAGAAAGCATAGGAATCCAGAAATTTGGGGGAATTCTTTTTCAATAAATGTTAAAGAGATGTTACACTTGGCCAAGATGGAATGAAAGATTTCTAAAATCATCACTGAGTTTCTTCATTCCTTGATTCCTAAACCAAATGGCTTAACTATTAGAATATACTCCCAAAGATCCTCTTTTAAACATTTTATTCTAATCCACAGAAATATACTATTGGAATGACAATTAACTAAAAGACACAAATCAATGTTTAATATAATTAAATATTTTCTTAGTGCTGCAATTTTATTTCAGTGTTTGAAATGTCAAAGTCTCAAACATGCTTCTTTGTTCTTTGTTAAAGTAATGCTTTGTGATGTGAGAGAAATGATCCCCAGCTAACCAGGTCACATGATTTCTTCGCCCTTCTGTTATCTCAGAAGAAAAAATAGGTCAATATTAATATTATTAATCACAAAAAATATTTATAACTCAGGAAAATCAAACATTCAAAGACAAATATCATTTAGGTTTTCTTAGTTAAAAGGAGCTATTTATTTTAAAAATCAGTTATATTGAGAATTTTCTCTTAGCATTGAATTTTAATTAAATTTGATGAATTTATTTTTAAAATTCTGGTATTAACAATCATTGCACATTTTTTCCCTAAAAGTATACTCCTAGGGAAAAAAAAAGTGAAAATACTCCCTATAATTGCAAAAATGTTTAAATGTGTAAATTGTCCAAACTTATCCTGTACAAATAGGTAGCATTTATAAATTTCTTACCATCATATACCTTAAAGATACTACACTATTCTACCAAGACTCAGTAATGACTTTTATTTTGTGTCTATTTAATTGTTTTACATTGCATAAGCATTTAGTTAAGTTCTTTTGTCAGACAATTTGCCACATATTTCATGTTTGTTTCATTTTTTTGAAAAGGAAACCAGCTTTGGAGCAATTCTATGATAATATCATAATTGTCCAAGTATTTTTTTAGAGATTCAGGGTTTTTTTGTTTTTTTAATATATGTTTTCCCATGAGTTACAAACCTCCTAGTCCTATTTTTGCCTCCTAGTACCCTGATACTCTCTTCACCTCAGTTAGTACCAAGCAACATGTATCAATTTAAATTTCAGAAGGATCTCAGGAAGTCCTTTTTAAGTACCACAGTCCTATTATTGAGCTTAACTACGCAATGTATGCTCTCAAAAAGAAAACTTCCTATGGGATCTACTGCTTAATTATTACATTAATCAATATAGATAACAAAATGTTACTTTTCTTTCAGAGCCCTCCTTCCAGTCCCACTTACAGACTTAGTAAGGGTAGGAAATGGCTTTCCAGAACATAAAACAGAACTGTGTCCTCTCAGCCTCCACCAACACGCACAACTTTTATAATGTATTTACTCAGTAACTTAACTCAATTCTTAGATTACTTATACACATATCCATTTCCATACCAAATAAGACCAGTAATTGTATCTCTAAGGCTTCTTTGCTTACTATGGTAATACAAGAGTATTCTCAACAAGTACAAGAGGGTAGGACAAAATTATTTTTGCATCATTTAACAAACATTTATTGACAAATTTTAACAGATGCTGATGAAGTTCTTTCCCTCAAATACCTCAGATTAGTTCGCAAAATGAACTGGTCCGAGGAGCCAAACTTAAATTTTAGTTAGGGTAGATTCAAGTTGGGTTTTGAAAATCATGACTGTGTCTGAAAATAATTCTTGAAGCTTACTCCTATGAAGAGATCAGGTAAATGTTCAGCTACACAATAACACAAGCTAAATAATTTTAGTTAGTAACAAAGGGACGACTTTTCCACCAATAATTTCACTGTCTAAAATATAGTTTATTATGAAACAAGTTTATGTAGAGTAGCACTCCCAGGATCTGGAGGAAATTTGCTTGGATTCAGATTCCAACTTTCAAACTTACTATCTGAAAAAGCATGTGCAATTAATTTACTTAACCTCTCTGTAAGCTACAGTTTCTTTTTTGGAATGTGGACATAACTTAAAAAGTACCTACTTTGTAACATTGTTGTGAGCTTAAACAGATCATGGTAAATTAATGAGCACAGGTCTTGAAACATAGCAAACTCTTACTGGTAAATATGATTATTTTTATTGTTGTGCTATTGCTCTCATTGTGTGGGTTTCTAGTAATGTACAACACAGAAAACATGTTAATGCCCAATAGAAGTCTCAATTTGTAATGATCTGATAAGTGACTGAACTGAAATTCTAGAGAAGTTGGCAGCCTCTGGACATGTCAACCATTCATCTCTCTAGATTTTCTAAGCTTTATCCTTGTATCAAGTCAGAGCCTCAGAATGGTACATATCGGGACTGTATTACTTGAGCCCCTTTCAGAAATGCTTTCACAGAATTATGAGTTGGCATCACACCCATGGCTTCTTATCAAAGGTTAATGCAAGATATAGACCTATAAAGAATGCTTCTGCTCTTTTTGTAAAAACTGCTATTGTAGGTATTCTCCATTTTAGGGTTTAATTGTCCCTTAGACAAAGATTCTTGTTATAAATTTTTTTTAGAGCTAAGTTTAGTGATTTTAGTATGTCTGTTGTTTTACTTTAAAGTTTCCCATCCATTTGGGAAGCAGAAAGGGCTTTAATAATAAATAGAAGATTCCTTTCAACATATATAGTTCTAAAAAATGTTACCAGCAGTAGCTGGTGATCCATCATCAAGAAAGGATGAAAACCAATAAATTTGTTCTCCTTTTCCTGTTTCAAACTTAAAATGTTACCCTGATAGGAAATAAATGCATGTAGAACGATCACCTCTGAGAGAGGAAAAGGGATGCACTCTGGATGATAACATTTCTGGGCATGAACTCTTTGGAGGGCAGAGAGAAGCTCAGTTTTCTTTCAAGTCACATCATGTAAACAGGAAGTTGCAGATTGGCAGACCTTTGTTGTTTGGCCTGCACAGTGTTTTAAAAGATATCATGAAAGGCATGTGTTCCACTTAACCATAATACAAGCCTTTGGGGATCTACCGTCATACTCAAGACATTTTCCCTGTTCAATTCATTTGTATAATCAAGGGCATTTTCATACATGATAGAGTCTGACATTAGTTGCTACTACATTACTGTGGGCAAAGGAGTCCCTTGAACGTTAATATAAAAGCCTGTAAAACTTGGAGCAAATAATTTTTGAAAAACTGAAGAGAATATGAGAAAACAGGTCAATGTAACCTTCTGTCAGTCCTTTATGCTTACTTTCTCAAATGCACTGCCTGTTCTGAACCCTTTAGCTGCGCTGTGGGACCCAATGAGGGCCCTCTCAAAGCATGGAAGGATGCTTAGAAGTATTAATATCACTACTTCTTTCTCAGATCCTATTCTTTTCACCATGGAAATGGGGGAACCAGGAGAACCAGATTTTCTCTATTAGATTATAAAAAAATATGTTCTTTATGGTAGAGTTTGAAATATTCTAATAATGAAGGGATTGTAGTGAGTCTCTGGGAAAAGTGAGTGCTTCTAAACTATGCTGGAGGCCAACAACAGAACAAATGATTATTCTGCAGACTGGAAAATATGACCAGACATCAGCCAGAACTGTCAGCAGATGGGAACATCCTAAAGAAAGCAACTTTGTCAGTATCAATTGGCCATGAATTTTCTTCCCCCAGTAATTTTAATAAATAGGCATATTCATGAATTACTTAAACCAAGTATCTTTTGAAGATATGTTTACTGATAGATATTTTTGATTAAATGCCATTAGTAATAGGAGTCAGTCATTGGTTAATCTAAAAAAGTTAGATTTTAAGCATGCTCTTCTGCTTTTGACACTACTCACTTAAATGTGGTAGTAACCGGCATGCATATTTTCCTTTGGATACATTAACCTTACAATTATTTTTGTTTCAAAACTGGGACTTGTGAACAGATTTAATCCTCTACCTCCTAAAATAAAACCTTTTTGCTAAATTTGGAGATGTCACAAATCTCCCAACAAAACAAATGGAAGGTAATACTCTATGGATTTTTTTTTTTCTTCAGGAAAAATCCCAAAATCATTGAAACCTAAATCTTTTTCACAGATCTGAAATCGCAACAAACTCCAGCAGGAAAGAGTTGTGAATTTATAAAGCAATGACAGTCTCACAAGCATGACTATGTAGTTGTGGTTCAGCATTTTAGGCCAGAGTTTATACTCTATCAGAGTAGGCATCACAGTACTTTGTTCAACAGAGGACACTAAGACACAGAGAACTCTGTTCTAGAGTGTGAATTCTCATTCTAGATACCTCTTTTTTTATTCACCCACTCATATAACCTTTTACTCATTCATATATTTATTAGAGAGAACATTCTGCATGAACTTCAGCTTTTAAAACTGACAATCCAGTCTTGTGACTTTGAATCATATCTTTATTGGTTAAATGCCAATAGCTCACTGAAGTACCTCCCAAAAGGACCATATCTCTTTCTTAAATGTCAATGACTTATGACTTACTTTTAATAATAATTTTAAAAGATTGATAAAGCAATTTAAAATTAATTAATAGAATTTTATTTTCAATATTAAAATGTAAACCCATTTTCTTTTGTTGTTCTGTGTGGCAGAGATAGGATGACAGTGTTTAAATACATTCTGAACTATGAAAGGCATAAATAAGCTACACATTGAAGAAACTGAATCTTTCCAATTCCAGATCTTTCATTCTTGTTTTCTATAAAATTGGACTGTGTCCACATGATGAGGCATAATTTGGTATCATTTTATGTGCCATGAATTACCCATAGGAATGTGTTTCTAAAGGTATGATTCTCTAGTTAGAATGCTTATGTTGATCATTAGTAGCAAAAGTACATTAATATGTTTTCCAAGTTTACTTTATTAATACTTAGTATAAAAATCTAACAGAAAACTAGAATTAATGTAATTACCAAAAAATAAAGTAAAGTAAAATAAAATAAAATCCCTTCTCTGACAGTAACTTCAAGCACCAATGTGGAATAAATCAATTTACAGCAACTGCTATTTCAAAAGAGGTAAAATGAATTTTAAGAGTACATACTGACTTTAAACCTCAGGGCATTATTAATAAATATTGTCTCTATCCTAAGATTTAGGCGGCTATGAAGCTAGTACAAAATATTATGTATTAAGTATTAATTTAGTTTTCAACCAGGATTCCTACAGGAGGAAGACTTATGAAATGGTTCCACTGTGTATTTCCCCTTACAACATTTGATCCCAAAGGCACACTTTAACTAAATTTGACAGCAGGAAAGAAAGTCCAAAGCTAAACGTCACCACACAAGTTTTTGAAACAGGTGACAGCTAATGGCCCAAACAGTTCATATTAATGATCAAATGCTGGCTACCCTGTGGATCACTGCCATGTGCTAATGAGGAGAGTCTTGCTTTCTCTCCAGGCAAGCAGCTCTCTGTGAAGCCTCTAATACTTCTAAAAACTGATGGATAGTAGAAGAGAGAATGTAGTGGTTACTTTCTGCTACAGCAAATGATACTCATGTAACTCATAAGAAATCTGATTAGTGGGATCAAAATTTGAGCTTTATTTATTTTTATACCACTTTACCTCTAAGCCACGTTACTAAGCCTTTTGAAAACAAAGTTAAAAATACTAAAAATATTAAAATGCTTCTATTATTAGTAACTATTTTCAGAGTTATTGCTTTTGTTTTTGTTTCTTCTCCTCTTAAGGAGGAAGGTAAAAGATTCTCTATAGATAACAAATCTTTAGTTCATTTCCTTTAGGGAACTATGCCTTTTTATTAAGAATAAATAATAGTCTTCTGCCATCTTTTTTTTTTTTTTTAAGATTTTACTTATTTATTTGACAGCGAGAGACAACACAAGCAGAGAGAGTGGTAGGAGAAGCAGTCTTCCTACAGAGCAAGGGGACCCCAATGCGGCGCTCAATGCTGGGACTAAATCCCAGGACTCTTGGTTCATGACTTGAGCGCAAGGTGGATGTTTAAGGACTGAGCCACCCAGGCGTCGCAGACATGCCAGGTGTCCTAGGCTCCTGTAAACTTAAGCAAAGAAAATGGGATCTACGGTCGATGCAGGCAGGGGCGCCCAGTAACCAGACTGGTAGATTATTACACAACTACAGTCACTGGCTGAATCAAATCCTGTTTTATATCCCTTTACATATGAGGCACTCATATTTTGTATATATACAAAAAACAAAGTCACAACTGATGGGAAACAGTTCTTTATGAGTCATAGGGAGATAAATTACTGTTCTGTTTTGTCTATATTTCTTAAGATAATTGTTTACAAAATACAGTATGTATAGGATCAAATAGTTATAATTTGAATTTAACTGTGTATATCTTAATTCATTGGTCAGTTACTTTGCTTTCTTTCTTTCTTTTTCTTTTTTTAAGATTTTATTTATTTGACAGAGAGAAACACAGCCAGAGAGGGAACACAAGCAGGGGGAATGAGAGAGGGAGAAGCAGGCTTCCCCCTGAGCAGAGAGCCCAATGTGGGACTCGATCCCGGGTCTCGGGGATCATGACCTGACCGGAAAGCAGTCGCTTAACCAACTGAGCCACCCAGGCGCCCAGTTACCTTGCTTTTCACTGTTTTCTTCCTCTTTCACTGCCTTATTGTTCAAATACAGCAAAAATGGAAACTGAATCATTTCCAGTATTTCAATAAGTACTTTGAACAATGTGCTGGGGCACCTGGATGGCTCAGTTGTTAAGTGGCTGCCTTTGGCTCAGGTCATGATCCCGAAGCCCAGGGATAGAGCCCCACATCATTTCTCCCTCTCTCACTCCCCTGCTTGTGTTCCCTCTCTAGCTGTGTTTCTCTCTGTCAAATAAATAAAATCTTAAAAAAAAAAAAAAATGTGCTTAGTGGCCTATGTTGCTTTATGCAGGCTTTTTTTCTTGCAGAGAGCTGTAGTATTTCAATTTTCTACTTAATAAAATTGGACAAAATAGTTTTCCATGTTAAAAATAACTCCCCAGATATTAACAACTGATTTTCTTTCTATCTAAAGTGTGCCACTTACTAGCTATGTTCACAAAAACTTAGTATTCTTATCTATAACAGAAAAAGTAGTACCTGACCCACTTAATATCTATGGTTATTGAAAAGATCAAATAGGTCAAATAAGGAAATACATGTAATTTCCCAATGGATGCTTAATTTCTTTTCAGATATAAGATATATTTATACTTATTTTAGCAATTCTGTTCTTTTTTTTCTTATTTAGCAATTCTGTTCCTTTAACAATGCTTCTCAATGAAGAAATGTACTATTATCTTTTGTTAAATTTTTATCTTTATTATTTCTTACTAGTGAAAACAATACCTCAAATAAAAAAATCTAAACTTGAGTGCTGGGGGAAAATTATATAAATAAATAAATTTAAACTCTGAGGTGAGGGTTTAAGAGAGGCAATTGTAAAAGTGAGTGTCTATGGGAGCCAAGCCAAAAAACAAAACCAAAAAAGGAAAATAAACGATATTGTGTATATTTCTCTAGATACAGACAGACATACAAGACAATTTTCACTTTTCTCTTAACTGGATGGCTTAAAACACCAGAAAATTATTCTCTCAGAGTTCTGGGTGCTAGAACTCTGAAATCTAGGTGTTGGTAGGATCATGTTCCCTGTAAAGCTTTAAAAGAGGATCCTTATGCCTCTTCCAGTTTCTGGCAGCCCCAAGTGTCCTTTGTCTTATAAGGGCATCACTCTATTCTCTTCCTCCTTATTTATTAAATGGTTGTCTTTTTGTATGTCTCTGCTTTCGGTTGGCACTCTTTTCTCTTATAAGTACACCAGTCATGATAGATTAAGGGTCTGCTTTACTCCAGTATGGCTTCATCTTAATCAGTCACATCAGCCACAACCCTGTTTAGAAATTAGGTTGCATTCGGCAAGTAGTTGGGTTTAGATGTGAACATGCATTTTTGTGGGACAGAATTCAACTTATAGGAACCAGTATAAGAAAAGCAAAATTTGAAAATTTCAAAAAACAAAAAGAAATAACAGACAACATGCCTGAAGTGTAAAAAAAAGTAGGGAATAGTGAGGAGGTAGTAAATTGTTGAGGCTGAATGTGGCTTTTTTGGCTGACTGTAAAAATAGCTGCTACTCAGGTATAAATAATTTTTACCATGGTAGAATAAAGTTCTAATATTAAATCTCTTAATTTCTAAATATTAGCAACAAATTCATTTTTTTAAGTATGAAGTGAGGAAACACTGTGAGTTCTGTGCACACACTTAATAACCATGACACAGCATTTAATTCATCCATTTTATTTAAGATCAGAATTTCTTTCATTAGGAAGGCTATGGTTTGGGGAATTTTGAAAACATATTAGCAACTTAAAACATTTTTCCTGTTTAATAACTAAATCATGACATACTAAGTTAACATTTTTTAAAGAAGAAAATTGCATGTGGATGTATTAAGGACACATCAGAAAGGAAAATATTGAAAAGAAGGACTCACAACTTGTCATCTAACTGTAAGCAGAAATAAATAATAAATGAGATTACAAAGATTATGCCAAAATATAATCCATTTCAGCTTTTAGAAAACTTAATCTTTAATGAGTTAATTTCAGAAAAAAACAAGAGTAAAACGATACAAGCCTTATGCGCCTCTGTCTCAATTTTACTAATCTCTCTAGACATCAGTTTCCTCATATGAAAGTTTCCTTCAAATAGTCCATGTCTATGCTTTGAAAAATATATAACTAAATTCCCTTTCCTTACCTTGGAATATGTAATACTTTAAAAAATATATTTCCTTTACAGTAATTTCATTGAAACATGCCATTTCTGGAATGTATATATGTTGAGTTGTAATTAAATCACGAAGCATAATCACAAGTTAGCTACAGAGGTATTTTAATCCTCTGTTTAGTATGCAGCTGAAAGGAGGGACTGGTAAGCACTGTCAGTAACAAAGATTTCATTGTTTTATTTCCACTGTGGCTTCCTCTGCTTTAGTAAGCACTTCAGAATCTATATTTTGAATGCTTTTTGTGAAACATTGTTTTTCCCTTCCCTTGTCAGATAGAGTTACGTGGTATATTATAATGATGGTCTATAATGCCTCTTGGCCTTTATTATAATAAAGTGTATTCCCTTTTAATTAATTTATTTGTTTATTTATTTATTTACTTACTTATTTATTTAAAGGTCTGGAGGGGCAGAGGGAGGGGGAGGGAGAGGGAGAAAGCTGGCTCCATGCCCAGGGAGGAGACCCACAGAGGGCTTCACCTCACAACCCCAGATCTCGACCTGAGCTGAAATCAAGAGTCGGACACAACCCGCTGAGCCACTCAGGCGCCCCTCCCTTCTTATTTAATTCATTTAATTTTAAATTCATGTGTCAAAAAACGTTAGGTTTTAGATTTATGTGTTTAAATAAAGAAAGAAGGGATGCTTCAGGTAATATAGTGAACTGAGTTGACATAAACTAGTCCCCATTTCACTTATATAGAAATGCGACAGAAAATATAGCAAGCATAACAATAGTAACTTAATACAGCCAATCTCAAAAGAAAATAAGAGATATCTCCCGGTGGTAAAACAAAGCAAGAAATCAAACCTAGAGAGTTAAGGGCACTGTCTAATGGCCCAAGAGTCTAGATGTGTGTTCCACTAAGTTATAGTGGCTATAGACTATAGAGTAGAGATGCTAAGATACATATAGGTAGCGGGGCTCTGAGTCATTATGAAGTGGGTAGATGAAGCAGATTTCTGAGTAAGTTTGGGACCCTGAAAGATACCCATACTGTTGTCAGGAAGAAGCTTATCTGTTTTACTGGATTTATGAGAGTTAAAAAGACTCTTCTTTTTCATAAGTAACAATCAAAATACAGCAAGCATGCATCTGGTTTTCTGAACCATTAGAATTGGCTGGGTATAAGAAGCACAAACTAAGATAACAACATAGAACCTCACCTGGGATTAGTGAACTCCCTGGGGATCTGCCGGGTGTATATTTTGTAAGGAAGTGCTATGACCCTCTTTGAATGAAACTCTTGATGTTAGAAAAAATATTAAACATAGATTAATAATAACAATGTATAAACCACATGAAGGAAAATAGTCCAACAAAACATACAGAATAATTAGCATAGCACAGACATTTGATAACAGAAAAATGTGAGATTGTAAATAGAGAATGTTTCATATCAAACAGATAAATGAAATTTAAAAACGATTGAGAGATAATTTTTTAAAAGATTTTATTTATCTGTTTGAGAGAGAGACAGAAAGACCACGAGCTGGGGGAGGGACAGAAGGACAAGAAAACTTCCTGCTGAACGTGGACTCCATGTGGGCTTTATCCCAGGACCCCAAGATCACAACCTGAGTAGAAGTCAGACAGACGCTGGACTCACTGAGCCACCCAGGTGCCCTGAGAGATAATTTTAAAAGCTAAATTTGAAATTATATCTTCTAAACTTTAAGATGTAGACTTTGATGCTAAATTTAAACTGTGGATTAGCAGTAGCTTGCAGAACAAGAGTAGATAGATTAATAAACTGGAAGATAGTAGAAATTACAAAGGTGCAGCCCTGAAGAATAAAAAGGGATAAATATAACAAAGGCATATGAATGATAAAATGAAGCAGTGCAAAGAGAAGAAAGACAATGAAGGAGAGAGAATATTTTCAGATAATGACAACTACAATTCCAGAATTATAAAAAAAAGAAGATATATGAATCCTAAGTTTGAAGACACACACTTAATCCTGAACAGGATAAATAAAAACAAACCCTACACTTAGATCCGTTGTAGTAAAATTACAGGAAAAAAAATTAAAAGTAACCAAAGAATAAGGGTAAATTACTTCAAACAAATAGTAACTAACAGTAGATTTCTTATCAGTAAAAATGAAGTCCAAAATATAATATGTCTCCAGAATCTGCAAGGATTCACTTTATATATGAATATTTTTAAAATTAAAATTGAACTAAAAAGAACACCCTTGTTTCATTTAAAATTTAAAACTGTGACTTAAAACATTTAGAAAATGCTATGAATAATGAAATGGTATTGAATTAGGCAGACCATGATTCAGGGTGCTATTTCAGCAAGGAAGGGCATGATCTGTAAGTTTTCATTAAAGTGTCCATCATTAGGTTCCTTTTCTAATAATGTGAAGTAATTTAATGTTATATTTCATTCAACTAAATGAATAATAGAATTCACTTATTAAAGTAGCAACTTCAGGGCTCTTAACTAGATTACATGGTTAAACATGGTGACTTCTTTCAAATAGTGTGTTTTATGAGACAATAAAATTTAAAGGAGCAACTCAGATGTTCTTTTTCAAAATCAGTTTTAAAGTTAAAGGCAAATAAAAAAAGATCTTTAAAAAAGATCTAAAAATTAGGCTAGACACACTATGAAGACAGATGTTATATTAAAAGTTCTGATCATGGAGGAGCCTGGGTGACTCAGTCAGTTAAGCATATGCCTTCAGCTAAGATCATGATCCCTGGGTCCTGGGATCCAGTCCAGCATTGGGCTCCCTACTCAGCGGGAGTCTGCTTCTCCCTCTCCCTCTAAACCTCCCTCCGGTGGTGTTCTCTCTCTCTCTGTTGCAAATAAACTCTTTAGAACAAAAGTTCTGATAATGGATCAAAAGTCGTATCTATTGTAGTATATAAAATATTCTCTCATTTATTTTGTCATTTATGCCTCATCAGTCCCTTAAACGAGGTAGTATTAAAATCTTTTGACAGACATGAGCTAGAGGCCAAAATTTGTCAAGGTAAAATTCTACTATATTTACATAACTAAAATAATTAGAACAGTGGCTCTTAATGGGGGCAATTTTGGCCACAAGGGTCTGGAAACACTTTTTGTTGTTGTTTGATTTTCATAACTTGGGAGCAGGAATACCAATTGATCTAATGGGTAGAGATCAGGGATGCTGCTAGCCATCCTGCCATGAACAGGAAGGCTCCCCACAATAAGTAATTATCTGGTCCATGTCAATAGCGCCATGGTCAAGAAACCCTGTTGTAGAATATTTGGATCACATGCTGATAAAATTGAATAGTAAAAAATATGCTCTGTGTACTAGAAAAGCAAAGCAATAACACGAACTTCCCTTTTCTACAGTATTCTCTGTGATTTGAAACTGACGGGCATTTCATAGATACTTGGTCGTTTTCACGGAATACGAGTTACAGCTGGAAAGTTTTCTCTCTGCAGGCAGTCTCCGTAGCATGGTTTCTGAAGCCACCAGCAGTGGTACCCCGACATCAGTTTGGTGCAAGGAGACAGCCTTGACAACATAACAGACACACAACAGGCCCACAGACTTCCACTTTGCCCGCTCTGGTTTCAGAACTCAGCATGCATTATATTGAGACAAAGTAATAAAATATATTGACACACTCCCCTTTAAGTATTAATGCCTTATCTTTTCCAATGTCAGCAATCCCTCAGTAATGTACCTTGCTCTAGTGCTGATAAAGCAGTTATTTTGTTTTCTGTAACTTCCTTTTTCGGTCTAGCTCATTTATTTTTAATTCATAATACTTTCCAGGATTTTATCACATCGATTACTGTATTGCAGATACCAGTTATCATGGTCTATATCTCTAAAAGGAAATATATTGAAGATAGAAGTGAAATTTCCCACAGTGGTGATTTATTCTAGTTTGATTACTTTTAAATTCTACCAGCATTCCAGTTCAGGAAGTTCGTATGTATGGTTTTAGATGATAAAACTTGCATTTTTAGTGAAAGAATTTTTAATTAAATCACATGCAAGAAAACTATTGTTTAAAATATATTCATAATTTATTTTAACTAGTATTATAGAAGAGGTATCTATTGATTTAAAATATTACTTTCTCTTTGAAAGTTATATGAAATACTATGTTGTCCTCCATTTCATTTTTCATGTTTTATCCAAGACAATATTGAAAACAGTATGAGTTGACCCTATTAATTTTTCATGAACTGGGCTTATGAATCTCAAGATCTGTTTTCTAATCTGAACTGTACTACATCTGAGTCTTTGATCAGTCAGTACATGAATAAGAAATGCTGTTTTCCTGAATTAAGAGGAAATGAAGCCTAAGGACATACATTACAGAATAATAAGTGCTAAATAAAATATAAAAGTCTTAAATTCTGATCTCATTATATACATACTATATATTTTTAGACCAAATAATTTGTATCCCTGTTGCCTTTTCACAATTAGAGCAGAGAGTAGCATTTTATATAATGCATTTATCCTAAATCTTATATATTATTTGGTAAACTAGAATAAATATGGTAAATTTTGCCCATGCATAAAAATGCTACTTACATATAGGCCCAGTGGACAGAAATACCAGAATGTTAGAATAAATTTATGTCTAGGGCATGAAATGAAACTTTAAATAATGCTATATGGAAGTCTCTTATTTACCGAAGGGTCAAAGCACATTTCAAAATACCTAATACTTGCAAAATACTAATACTTGCAAATATAAATGTCTCCCATCAAGTTTCTGTAATATCAATAATGGTACAAGAATACATTCAATATCATATAAAAATTATTAATCTTGCAATATTTAAATATTATTTATAATATCTATATATTCATAATGTTTATATTAATTTTATAATATTTATGATATTATAATATAAAATAAAATATTAATACTTGCAATACTTGCAAAATACCTAATACTTGCAAATATAAATGTCTCCCATCAAGTTTTTGTAATCCCAATAATGGTACAAGAATGCATTCAATATTATGTAAAAAATTATTAATCTCTAAAATACCCCACTTTGTTTGCCTCTCCCGTTTTAGTGTGTCCTGTTATTTTTTTCCTCAAGATGTCATTTTTTGTTGTCATCATCTTTTAGTCATGTCTCCATCTTACACACAAAACTGAAGGCCTGGATTTCAACCTCTACACTTGAACACATGTCTCATGCAGAGGAATGTTATCGGATTCACAGGCTGTAACACTCTTCACAAGGAGTCTACACCTTTGGTGAAAAGTGTTTCATTTTTACCTGTTGGCAACCTGTTGACACAAAATATTTGCTCATAATGCTGCAATCCCTTGCCTATGAATTGTCACCAGCTCAGAAAATTGTTAGTAGAAATGTCCATTCTGAAAATGTAAATAGATAAGTTTGCAAAATGAATCGAGAAGATAATATATTCTTTCTGTTCCTCAGATTTAAATCCTCAGATTTAAAATAAAAAGTATTATCTTTATTCCTTTCCTTTATAATGAAATCTCTGTCTTCAGACTGAGCACTTGAAAAGGGCCTTCAAAACTAATCACCAAGACCCATTTTGATGATATGAATATGCAGAAGGAACCCAGATCCAGGACAGGGTTATGGCCTTCCTAAGATACAGAGACAAGAAGCTCCAGGATGGGATGAGAATTTCATGTTTACTCAATAAAGATTACTCCTGAAAAAAAAAGGCATGAATCGACTTGCATATGCAGACACTTTTGGAAACCCGACAAGTCAAAACTTACTCCAAAGATAACTACTGTCATTATTCTCTCATTGTGATATTTTACCTCTACATGAGCTTCTCCAAGTCCGTGGGTTGGTCCTGCCCACTCTACACTTCAGACAATTTAGACAAAACAATGTTCCCTTTTCTTTTCAGTCCTCTTAGCCTTTTTAATCCTGATACCCCATAGCACCCAAGTTTATACTTGTCTTTAATTCCTCACTTGCAACTCACTCTGAAATGTGATTCCATTTCTACCTCTAATATAAAAAGAAATATAAATTTAGTCTTCATCCCCATTTCCTGTCACAGAGCTTCCAAAACCTTTGGAATTTCCTGAATGGGGGGGACATCTTTTGTTATTGATAATTAGCCCCTTTCAATCATATCTGAGTTTATGAGATGAGCCTTGGAGGATAGGAATTAGTTGCCAGAAGAATCAATCATGTATTTAGAAGGTTGGAAATTTTAGTCTCACTTCTGACCTTTAGGGAGGCGAGACAAACTGAGCATTGTGTTAAGCATCGATGGCTAATGACTTAATCAATCATAGCCTCCATAATGGAACCTTCATTAAAACAAACAAACAACAACAACAAAAACCTTAAGGAAGAGATTTGGAGACCCTCCAGGTTGCTGAACACATTAAGATGCTGAAAGGGTGGTACCCCCGGAGAGATCACAGAAGCTCAACAGTCTTACCAACATAGTTATCACTATCCATTTTTTTTGCTGTTAATGAGTTGTATCTTTTATAGTAAACTGGTAATAGTAAATATAGCACATATGTGAGTTCCGTGAACCCTTCTACCAAATTATCCAACACTGAGGATGGAACCACGGTGAATGCCAATTTACAGCTGATCAGTGTTATATGCAGGAGGCTCAGATCTGTGATTGACACCTGAAATGGGAGACAGTTTTGTGGGATTGGGCCCTTAACCTGCGGAATCTGTGCTACCTCTGAGTAGATAGTTTCATAATTGAATTTTAGGACACCCAATTGGTATCTGAAGAGTTGGAGAGTTGGTTGGTGTGGGGGAAAATGCACAAATTTGATATAAAAAATGTGAGTAGAGACTAGAGAAAAACAGTTTTCCTTTTTGGTTGGTATTTCTCTTTACTACCTCTGAACTCATTCCCATTCCTCTGAAAGTATCTCATAAAGATTATCAACAACTTCCTTTTGACTAAATTCAAAGAAATCTCTACTTTGTCACTTAAACTCTTGTCCAGGTATTTCTTGGTATTCCTACTTATCTCAACACTGCCTATGGTCTCATAAGCAAGGACTACTTTCTTCTGCTGTCATTCACTACTCATGCACCACAAATCCTGACAATTCTGCTGGTATAGACCATGGGGGACTTTAAAGATATATAGAGAACTAAACTAGATCCTTCTACCTTCCTCCCATATATCTGTTAGATAAGCCTCTCTCTAGACCCCATATTTGCCACCAGACTATCCAATTACAAAATCATACCAATTCTACCTCCAATATATTTCTGGAATCATTCTTTCCTTGTATCTCTAGGAAATCTCTCTCCCCCCCCCCCATAATAATGCTAAAACAACAGCATCATGACTTGTTTCCCTTGCTCCAATATTTTCCCCCACAGTTTTGGTAACTTTAAGTTGCTATGCGCTTCCTGAAAGTAGCTATGGGTTTCCTGAAGAAAATGTTTCCTTAAGCCTTGCTTCGATCCTTCCCATAACAGCATGCATATGACAGTATGAGGATGCACTAGTTGAAAGAATAAGGTTGAGAGCATGATAGGAATTAATGTAGGTGAAATCCCTAACACAGTACCAGCATATAGAACATGATCAGTAATACTGACTGTGTTGCTGCTAATAAAGACAGTATCTCTGTGTTTCTACCTCCAATTAGCTTCTAGTACTGGGAGGGCAGGGATTTAGTCTATTGTCTACCTGCTATGCCTGTCACAGAGCTTGCATAAATATTAATACAGAAGAAGTATTTGCTCAATAAATAGATAACAAAAACAATAGAAACCTGTATAAGACCTTACTCTTTTCAAGCTGTTTTAATGTTCTTTCTCTCTTTATGAGAAATATATACTTATTATTGTTCTTAATGGTTTATGAGCTTGAGACTCAAAATACTGAAATCACATAGGCAAAGTCACAGAACCCTTAAGTAACAGAACTAAGTGCCAAAAATAAGTCTGTTGGATTCTAAGCCCAAAGCTCTTACACTGACTCTACATTTCTTAATGGCTGTATCAATTAAATAGAATCATATTGAATTTTAACCAGAACTCTGTCTGCAGTTTGAGGGAAGCTCCCAAAATAAATGATAGATTTTTGATCCATAGTTCTTCAGACATACTAGTGAATTAAACATGAGTAAAACTGCACTTTCTCAACTATATATATACATATATATTCTATAAATATTCTATAAATATATTCTATAAATATGACAAGTTGTTGTTTACATAATTTGTCCCTAAATTATTTTCACTATAACCCCCAAAATATATCACCTGGACATTATATCTTAAATGAGTATAATTCCATGCAGAAAGAGAAATAGGAACTTTGTGTTCTCTTAAATTATTTTATATTCTTTTGGCTTCGTTCCAATACACTTTCAGATCTCTGCAGTTAAAAACATTTTGTGAAAATCTTCTCCCTACTTCCACTGTCCCAACTTCCACAGAAATTGGAATTGAAGTCAGCAACAGTGTCATAGTCTTATTTCCCATTAATTAACTGTGTGCTCAGTTTATCTCAACATGCTGTCTCCTACCAGCTTTGCAAGACCTTGCCCTCTGCCACTGGTTCTGCGCAGAGCCAGGGTTTACATAAAATTAAAAATTAAAGCAAGCAGGTTTTAACTTTGCTTGGTTTTTCTTACCTGGAAAAGAGCCTGGCAACACAGAAGATGGAATAGTGGCAGTAGTGCCAGCTGTGAAGCCCAGAGATGGGGTTTTGCAACATGGTCAATTACTAGCTCTCATTGGAGGGGCAGGGGAAGTCTTGTAACCTCTTAGATCTTCAGGAACTTCTTCTATAAAAAGGAATAATGCCCCTTCCTAGACTTGTCTTCAGTTTTAAGAATTAAATGAGTTGATAAGTTTGAGAATATTAAACATAGCTCTGAGCAAATGGTTCATATCCAATAGTATGTATCATATTATAGAAAGTTTTCCATCCTTCCTTCCTCCTTCCCTAACTCCTACCCTCCTTCCTTCCCTCCCTCCCTGGCTCTCTTCCCCCTTTAGCTCCTTTCTTCCTTCTTATCTTCCTGTCCTCCTTTCCTCCACCCCTCTTCCTCTCCTCCCTTTCCCTTGTGACCTCTTGAGTAAAATTTTATCTCTTTCTACCCTCCCCTTTGTAGTTTTTGCAAAGCAATTAATTATTTTTCCAGACTATGAAGAAGTTAATAGTGAATGTCTACCTTGAGTAGATTATCTCTTAATTTTCTGTCAGATGCCTGACTTTAAAAATAAATTTCTGCCATTTCTTTCAAATTCCTCCATTTAACAAATATTTATTGAGTATCACTGTGTCACAGTGATGGTGATAGGCATTGAGAGTCAGAGAAGAGATACAGGGCTTACATCTTGCCTTCAGAAGCAAATAAATGGATTAGAATTTCAATCCAGACAAACATGTGAGAAAGTGATTTATGAAAACATAGACTTCATGTTGAAACATAATAAATATTTATTATTGAATTAACTAAAGTTTAAGTAGGAATAATACAATATATCCTCTCTTAACTTTCTCTGACTTCCTCCAATCTCTCCTCCTTTTCAAATAAACTGTGTTATAAGGCTAAAAGAACATGACAAATACTTTCCCAGAGATTGAGACAGTTTTAATATCTGAGCAAGCAATCTTAATCTCAAGTGTTTTGTGTATATTTAAGTGACTAAAGCTTCCATTATTTATCTAGTGAAGTATAATTATTTGATAAATTGAAAAGAAATTTAAAGATAAGAAAATGGAAATTCTATTTCTGTTTTTACTAAAGAATGGTTATATTGGTCAGAACACAGTAGGTATCCAAGGAAATGCTGACTGGCCAACTTGAAAATTCTTTCATAGAAAATGTGGCCTTAGTACATTAATACTTCTTTTAGGAAATAGTATAGAATATCTTGTTAAATATCCTGAATTAATTTCCATTAAGCCAATAAGAAACTAAACCTATTTTGAAAGTCAACACAGTAAATGTGAATATATTTTCAACAATTGTAAATTCTATAATATCAATGATCAAAAATAAAATAATTAAAATCAATTTTAATTCTGCATAATTTAAGTTTGGCTAATTTGACAAAGATACCAAATATTAGTTTCTTTCATTTGTAAAGCTTAATGAAATGATTAGTAACCACCGCAACCTTGCCCACCACCAACCCAAAAAAGAGGCCCATAATTAACCTATGTCTATAGATTCCTGTTCCTAGGAGATCTAAACATTGAAAGTGTTGTGATTTTACCATAGTTTGAATACAAGTATCTGGTGGGATAGTGCTAGTAGTAATTAAAGCTATTTAATAGCTTTTGGTAGTATAAATACAATTATCACAGAAAGTGGGGAGAAATAAGGAATAACAGATAATTAGAAAGTCCCAGCAAAATATTAGATTGATTTTTGTATGGAACAGGGTATTAGGGCTGACATCTAAATGTTTATTATTTTATACTTTTGTTTGTAATTTCAGGCCACAGAAATCTAATGTTTCCTTTTGTCTTTTCACCTAAAGTTAAGCAAGTTGCTATAGGTGGGAATTGCTTTTTCATGGCTTAGAATTCTACACTTATAGCAATTCTAAAATCTCATGCTTTTAAAAGGTGTGACTTAAATAAATAAAGAAGGAACCATCTCTGTGTTTGTGTGTGTATGTGCATTTATGGGTGTGTGTCTCCCTCTATTTACACGTATATAGTATATATGCATGTGTGTGTGTGTGTTTGTATAAACATATATATAAATGTCATCTACAGTATTAATTTAAAATCAACGAAAATAGGTGTTTTTCCTAATTTTCTATTGATGGTATATTAAAACCCTAATTTTATTTATGGATTTTATCCAGCTGTTTCTTCTGTAATTCTTATGTCATCCCATAATTATAATTAAAATTGTATTCTGAAGTTTTTGGTAAAAAACTCTTGCAAGAGTATTTGAAAGCGACCTCTTGGCTAATTTAGCCATTCTCACAGACCCTTCTGCCTCCTCATACTCTTAATTTACTTTAACAGCTAAACTTTAGACATCATATTAAGTTACATAAAAATATTTTTAAGCTTGTTAGATGAATCTCTGATTATCATTTTTTTTTTTTTTTTTTTTTTTTGGCCAGAAGACTTCTTTCAACATCCTTGAAGAGGAAAATTTGCTTTCTAGTTGTCATTTTAGCCCAATTATTGCAAATGACTTAGTGCCATTCTGTGGTTCCCTGGTAACAGGTAGCTGGACCCTTATAACCTGTTATGCATCTGAAATCCTTAGCATTTTGCATGAATACAAATCTAAAAGGCTCTGTATATCTCACAAGTTAAAACTGTAAACAAAACAGAATAAAGCAAACCAACCACTTAAAAACCCTAAGGACTTCTAAACAATAAAACAACCTTTGTGGGCCGCCTGGGTGGCTCAGTTGGTTAAGTATCTGCCTTTGGTTCAGGTCATGATCCCAGGGTCCTGCGATCCAGCCCCTTCTCAGGCTCCCTGCTCAGCAGGGAATTTATTTCTCTCTCCCCTTTGGTCTCTCCATCCAGCCTTTGCTCTCTCTCTGTCTCTCACTTTCTCTCTCTCTCAAATAAATAAATAATAAAAATTTTCACAAGAAACGCCTTTGTGATACATGTGTGTATGTATTATATATACAGATGTATATCATATATACATCATATATTATATTTCATTTAGATTTCATATATAATATTATAAACATATACATTTACAGGAAATAGATTAGGAAGAAAAGGTTACTATCACTTTAACTTAATGTAAATAAGTACATCTTTGCTCGTATAAGGTGAAGCTAAAGTTAAAACTTGAGCATGATCTATCAACCTGCCTCATCATTGCTGGGTTTTTCTGATACTAATTGTGATGACCTAAAGTCCACAGAACAGCCAATGACAACTTTGGGGTTATTTCCAATTTTCACTGGATAACGCAGGATGACAAAATTACGACAGACTTTTCTCCTCCAAATCAATCAATTTTAACACAGAGATTTCCTCAAGTGTCACAAATTCTGAAATAGAAAGTATTAAATTTTGGATATTGCAAGCTTAAATGAGCAAATGGAATTTGATCCTTGAACATCTGAATTGAATGATTAAAATGTTTAGTACATAGACTGACTTTGAAAATATTAAATTTACACAAAACTTTAATTTAGTTTACACTTTAGGAGATTTGTATAGATAAATATAAACTGATTTGCCATTACAAAAATATTCATGTTATATTACACTATAACTTTATATACCCATAACCTGATTTTATGAGTTGAATTATATCCTCTCCCCACAAAAAAAGAGATATGTTGTAATCCTAAACCTCATTATCTCCAACTGTGAACATATTTGATATAGAGCTTTTACAGAAATAATTAAATTAGAATGCAATCAACAGGGCACCTGGGTGGCTTAGTTGGTTAAGCATCTGCCTTTCGCTAAGGTCGTTATCCTAGGATCCTGGGATCAAACCCTACATCAGGCTCCTTGCTCAGTGGGCAACCTACTTCTTCCTCTCCCTCTCTCTGCTGCTTCTTCTATTTGTACTTTCTCTCTGTCAAATAAGTAAATTCTTTCCAAAAATAAACTAAAATGCCATCATCAAGGTAGGCTCTAATCCAATATGACTTGTGATATTTTAGAAAGGAAAATGTGGGCACAGACATGTACATGCACAGAAGGAAGACTTTATGTGAAGAGACACAGGGAGAAAGTAGTCATCTATGAACTAAGGGGAGAGATACAGTCATTAAAAGGAACCAACCCTGTGGACACTTGGATTCCAGATTTCTAACCTCTAGAACTGTGAGACAATAAACGCCTATTATTTAAACCACTCAGTTTGTGGTATTTTGTTGGGGCAGCTGTAAAAGTGAATGTATATGTTTATTTTCTAAAGTTTTCAAATTGTGTATACACATATTACATATATGACTAATATAAAATATATTTGAATGCAAATATAATAAATATTTTTATATATTTGCATATGCTACAAGTAGTCATTCTTAAACAATTTAGAATTTCATATTTTCCTTAAAATACATTTTTGACAACAAATGACAACATTCACTCTCAGATTGGTCTTTTTGAACAAAATATGATAAGACATATTTGAGAATTAGAGTTTTAGTTTTTCTACTCAGTAATATTTACCAGCTCTTCTTAATCTTGAAAAATACAAAAATCAATTTCCTTGGCTGCTATTTAGGAGATAACCCAATTCTCACAGTTCTGATTAAATTCATCTTGAGGATAATATAGTTATTTTAACATATGGTAGAAATAAAGTCACTCCCAGTGCAGTGCTATTTCAGGTACACATAAAAGAAACCCTACATTTTCAAAGAATTACTGGAAATTTTTATGATGCCTGGAATCACAAGGATCTCCTTATCACCTAGAAATATTTGGGCCATTAACCACCAGTGTGAACTTGACTGCTTCACCTCACCTCTTAGTCTATTTTTTTCTTTTATACAATAGAAGTGTTAAACTGGATGAATTGCTCCTTCTCTTCTGAACTCTTATAGCACTTATCATCTCTTCCAATAACATCACATATTTCCTTATATTACTCTGGGTTTTTTTTAACCTTTTTTAAACTTTTAGATGTTTTTACTTTTACAAGGTTTTAAGTACTTGAAGGACAAATGCATATTAAATTTTTATTGCACTATTTTAGCCACACTGGTACCACTGTTGTATACATATTTTATTTTTCTGTTTATTTATTTCTATGTTGTTCAATGCATTTTTATTATATGAATGCATGACTTAATTGAACTAGAAAAGATAAAACATACTTGGCTTTTTCCCAGAGAGGTTGCATCTTTATAAGTGCATCCCAACTTATTACCCATTAAAAAAGAAAAAAAAAATTGAAATTTTGTAACAATAAGTTTACATAAAATTAGAATGCTATATGGTAGGAAATATTTTGGTATCTTACCACAAGTAATATCAAATTAATTTTACATTTTTTACCAGCAAAAATCAATTTATATTACACAGTGTGATTGGATAAAGTGATAAGAATGCCTATGTTGAAATTTCTAAAAAGACAAAAATTGAATGCATAGAAATCATTTATTTTTAGGATGCTAAGGCAGTTCTAATAGGTTGGAGGAAAGTTCAAAGGTAAGTAAGGAAATCTTTTCAGTTTGACCCAAAATGTGGGTATATTTAATAAGATTTCAGAATTCTTTTTTAAATCTAGTAATATTTGATCCAGGACTATTTAAAGGAGTTTAAAAATATATATCTCCCAGTATATTTTTCCTTTTAAGAAAAGTTGAAACCTTAGAATTTAGAATAAAAGCTCTTATGACAAATTTTATATAAACTATATATAATTATATATAATTTATATATATGTATTTTATATATTATATATTATATATTTAAGACTTTAAAAATTTATATATATAATATAAAATTTATATATATTTTATATTATATATAATATAAACTTTATATATATAATATAAAATATTATAAATATATTTATATATAATATAAATATAAATAAATAAATTATATTTAAGACTTAAAAAAATTTATATATAAATAAAAATTATTTATATTAATTATATAATAATATAAATAAATAATTATATATATAATTATATATAATTTATATGTGTATATATATATATACATATATATATATGTATATATATATAATATATTACTATTCTGGCCCAAACAGTACAACAGTTATATTTTATTATCAACCAATGCTGTTTTAAAATGATATAAATTGTTTTAGTTACATTTAATATTTCAATGAATTTCTTTTTTTTTTAAAGATTTTATTTAGTTATATGAGAGGGAGAGAGTTAGTGAGAGAGAGCTTGAGAGGGGAGAAGGTCTGAGGGAGAAGCAGACTCTGTGGAGCTAGGAGCCTGAAGACTCCGGCATCATGACCTCAGCCGAAGGCCATGGCTTAACCAACTGAACCACCCAGGCGCCCCAATATTTTAATAAATTTCTGATGCAGTAGCCAACAAATATATTACCAGGAGATAGAACATATTTTTAAATTACCAACCTACTAGTTGTAAATATAAAAAATTTTATATCCATTCCTCGTCTATTAATTCAATATTATATAAATCATATATTTTTTAAAGATTTTCATCTAGGGATACCTAGGTAGCTCAGTTCCTTAAGCAGCTGCATTTGGCTCAGGTCAGGATCCCAGAATCCTGGGATCCAGTCCAACAGTGGTCTCCCTGCTCAGCAAGAAGCCTGCTTCTCCTTCTCACTCTGCCTGCTGCTTCCCCGACTTGAACTCTCTCTCTTTCGCTGGCAAATGAATAAATAGTATCTTTAAAAAAAATAAAGATTTTATCTATTTATTTGTCAGAGAGAGAGAGGGCACAAGCAGGTGGAGTGGCAGGCAGAGGGAGAAGCAGGTTCTGTGCTGAGCAGGAAGCCAAGCATGGGGCTAGGTTCCAAGACCTGGGATCATGACCTGAGCCAAAAGGAGGTGCTTAACCGACTGAGCTACTCAGGTGTTCCCAATAAGTCAATTTTTTTTTTAAGATTTTATTTATTTATTTGAAAGAAAGAAACACAGCTAGAGAGGGGACACAAGCAAGGGGAGTGAGAGAGGGAGAAGCAGGCTTCCCACAGGGCAGGGAGCTGGATGCGGGGTTTGATCCTCGGACTCCAGGATCATGACCTGAACCGAAGGCAGTTGCTTAACCAACTGAGCCACCCAGGTGCCCCCATAAGTCATATTTTTAACATGCACTCCAGGTGACTCTTCTGAGCAATTAAATTTAAGAACCACTAATCTGGAGGAAATGACAGCTGAGATCTTTAAATTATCCAAAATTATCAAAAATTTCCCAAATTACTGTATTTCTCACTGAAATACATGCTTTAATATATATCAGTTGGGACCAAATGATTTAGAAGATAAGAACAATTTCTTATGAAAATTGAGAACCCTAAGATGTTTCTGAATAAAAGACCATTCAGTCTCAATTTAGGGGCAGGAAGAACATAAGCATCCCAGAAAAAAAAAAAAATGGGATATTACATTAGCAGATGCATGAATAAATAATTAATCTAAGAAGCAAAGTACTATTCTATAAAGAATGAACACAATAATTTTAGTTTAGAAAGTATAAGAAATATATAAAGGAATTATGAGAAATCTATAGATATAAATATACTTATTCTTTATATATCCTAAGGAATATAAGAAATATATAAAGGTATTATAACCTAAAACTCCACTTAGTTTAAACAGAATCCTTTCAAGGCAACTTTAGAGTATTTAATTTTGCATAGTTTGCCTCCCTGTTCTATCCTCCTAGAAAAATTGATAGTAAAATGATTACCTTTGAAACTGGATCAGATAAACTGCTAAGTTTATTTGAAATATTTACAAATATACCTACGAAAAATAATAGCACATATTAAAAATCACTGATTCTGCGAATATTGTAATCGAAAATCTGTCTTGTGATCCCAGGCATCATTATTATTATTATTATTATTATTATTATTATCTTAATAGTACACAATATTATTTACACATAAATAAGTTCTTTGGCAGTGGAGGAGAATAGTAGGGAAAATTAACACCTTTTACAGTTTCTTAAAAAGTTAAACATACCCATACTATATGTTCTAGACATAGTTAACAATTATTAAGATATAAATTGAAAATTTCGTTTTGTTTGAAGATTATTTATTTATTTCAGAGAGAGAAAGAGAAACAAGCATGGGAAGCAGCAGGCAGAACAGGTAGAGTGAGAAGCAGGCTCCCTGCTGAGCAAGAAGCCTGATGTGGGATGTAATCCCAGGACCTTGGGATCATGACCTGAGCTGAAGGCAGTTGCTCAACCAACTGAGCCATCAGGGCACCTGACATTGAAATTCAATGGCCAGAATTCTACATGAAGCTCATACTGCTAAATCTATAGCTGGTTCCTGTTTGTTGAGACAAAGCCTGAGAAAGGGTCAATAAATTCTCAAACAATCGTGGCTTTCTCAAAAAGTAATTGCAGGTATAAAACAGGTCAATAGTGGGGTAGTGAATGCAAGCTTATTTTATAGTGCTGGAGCCTGAGAAATGCAAACTCTCAAATTTCTAGATAAGAATGTAACAAGTATTTTGTATTGTCTAATAAGTTTAGATCTGTTGTATAGGGAACATTAAATATCTCACTTTATACTGTGATACACTAGAGGAATATATTAAAGAGAACCAGGGCCAGTGAAACGAAAACCTACAGAAAGACCTGGTACAGTAGAATCCTTGAAAAATTGTGATGGCAGAGATTCTTGCCTCAGTTTACAGGCTTGACCTTTGAAATAATGGGATATAATGGAAATAATGAATGTAAATTCATCCAGGGTGCAACCAGTGTCTATAAATTTGGGGAAATTGGGCTTTGTTATATTCTTTTCAGTTATTACTTATAAAAACTAAGTGGAATGTATGTTACTATAACATGAAAACTACTTCCTACATAGCTAAAATTGCATGTAAGACATTTACTCTGATGTTCTTCCAAACCAAACACCATACATTTTGAGTTTTCTGTGTTGTATAACAGTTGGGGAAATTCAAACATTTTAGACAAATAGTTAAAATAGATTGAAGACCCATTGCTAATTTGCAATAAAGATTAAGACTTTGACAAAAAAAATCAACCTTTTTAAAAATTCCCATTAGTTAAGACAATGCTCACTGCATGGTAAGTAAGAGGTAGATATTTATGAATGATTGGATGAGTAATAGATTATACTCACTGTCCCACCGAACACTAACATTTTCAATATTTTCTAAAGTTAATTTGTTTTATATGTAAGAAAGTGTTTACATATTGTATTTTTGCTGTTATTATTTTTTTAGCTTTCTATCTTCTCATTAAATACATATGTACATTATATTACCCCCTTGGTTCTTTTTTTTTTAATTACGTTATGTTAGTCATCATAAGTTTTTGATGTGGTGTTTCATGATTTATTTTTTGTGTGTAACACCCAGTGCTCCATGCAATTCTGTGCTCTCCTTAATACCCATCACTGGGCTAACCTATCCCCCCACTCCCCTCCCTTCTAAAACCCTCAGTTTTTTTTTTTTTTTTCCCAAAGTCCTTAATCTTTCATGGTTCATCTCCCACTCTGATTTCCCACCCTTTATTTTTCCCTTCCTTCTACCAACATCCCCCATGCTATTCCTTATGTTCCACAAATAAGTGAAACCATATGATAATTGACTTTCTCTACTTGACTTATTTCACTTAGCCTAATCTCCTCCAGTCACATTCATATTGATGCAAAAGTTGGGTATTCATCTCTTCTGATGGCTGAGTAATATCCCATTGTGTATATGCACTGCATCTTTATCCATTCATCTGTTGAATGGCATCTTGGCTCTTTCCACATTTTGGCTATTGTGGATGTTGCTGCTGTAAACATTTGGGTGCATATGGCCCTTGTTTTTACTACATCTGTATCTTTGGGGTAAATACCCAGTAGTGTAATCACTAGGTCATAGGGTAACTCTATTTTTTATTTTTTTGAGGAAAATTGCTTTCCAAAGAGGCTGCACCAGCTTGCATTTCCATCAACAGTGAAAGAGGGTTCCTCTTTCTCCACAACTTCTCCAACACTTGTTGTTTCTTGCCTGTCAATTTTTGCCATTCTAACTGGTGTAAGGTGATATCTCGCTGTGGTTTTGATTTGAATTTCCCTGATGACTAATGATGATGAATATTTTTTCATGTGTCTGTTAGCCATTTGTATGTTTTCTTTGGAGAAGTGTTTGTTACCCCCTTGGTTCTTAACATAATGCACTTGTGAGACAATCTTTCTTCACATACTGAATTGAATCTTGCAGTAGAAGACTCAGTCTGCATTTAATGTATTAATTATAAAAGAATGAGTGGAAGATTGTATGAATTTGATTGAATGGAATGATTGTCATCTACCTTAACAGTGATATATATAAAATGATAATCTTAATTTTTCAAAATACTTACATCATTCCTCCATGATTTGTGATATGAGTCATTTTATGGTAAGAGAGAATGTCTCTAGGTATGTATTTGAAAAAATGTATGTAAAGGGTACACGGTTTGATTACAGACTAAAGTTACATCTGTACTATGTCTATAATGCTTAGGAATAACTTTTTAGTGTTAAAATTCACTTCTGTGCATGCAAATTGGGTAATTGTGTATCTAATCGACCACTTAGTTTGTAGTTGAGTAATTATTGTTGTCAACCGCCCGTTTGCACATTAGACGAAGACCAGGTGAAAATGTTAATTAGGTTAATGATTTTAAATAATTTTTGTTATTGAAGAAACATGTTTTTCTGCTCTTGCCGCAGTTTTGAAATTGCTACTGAAAATGTTTTTCACATGCTCTTTCAACTTTGAAGACCCAGATTACAAGGTAAAATTTAAACAGTTGATTGGGTCAGTACACCTCATTAAGGGAATCATTTTATAAAGGCTCATCATTAATACATTAAACAAAATAATGTTTTAAGGTAAATTGAGAAGAGCTAGTAATATGAAACAAATACTAGTTGTCTCTGTGGTGTATTAGGGACTTCATATACTTAGGGCCACATTCTATTTGCTCTCCTGTCCAGAAAAATCTTAACACAGAAAATTCATTTTCTTTTAAATGTGTGCATCAGTGAATAGGTAAACTTTAAAAAAAAAAAAAAAAAAAAAAAAAAAAAAAACCTCTTGATCATAAAGTATTACCTTTATTTCCTTTAAATATGAAAGAAAACTAAATAATTTTGTATTAACTATAACTGAATACAAAATATTTTCATCTGAAACAAAAATAATTTAATGATCTAGGTGTTTTCTTTTTTTAAAATCATTTCTCCTAGGATAGCAGAAAACCTTTTATGTAGGTTTGCTTAGTCAATAACTTGTAATCAAATTTCTCCTGGAGCAAATTGTGGATGATTTTCTATCATTTTTTTCAAGTTATCAAAACTGCCTCAGTAGTTGGGTCACTAAATAGCAATAGATATCAACAAAAGGCAGCCTCACATCATTAATGTTAATGGTGTGTCAGGGTTGCATCTAAAAAATGACATATGGACATCAGAATAATTTAGGTTGATTTTGGTGGGCGATATTTACTGCTGGATAATTTGAAACATAGCAATTGCCAGCTCACAGGAATGACAGAATAGGAAAGATTTTGACAAAAATATTTATATGATAGAATAATAGTGCATTTTTACTGGTTAACTTAATTTTATGATAATGATAATTCAAAGTTCACCTGTAACAAGTAACATGCACAGTTTTAATACATCATCTACTTGATCTTAATCATTTATTTAACTCAGACTCTTTAGCAAAATGATTCTAAAATGTAGCTAAATTTTATATATTTTATTTTTTAATTTTTTAAAGATTTTTAAAAATTTATTTATTTGACAGAGAGAGAGAGATCACAATTAGGCAGAGAGGCAGGCAGAGAGAGAGGAGGAAGCAGGCTCCCTGCTGAGCAGAGAGCTCATTGTGGGCCTTGATTCCAGGGCCCTGAGATCATGACCTGATCGAAAGGCAGAGGCTTAACCCACTGAGACACCCAGGTGCCCTAAATTTTATACGTTTTAAAAATGGAAATATTTTTTTCCTTCTCTTTTCAAATTTTAATGTTTAGTATTAACTTAAAAGGGCCTTGATATTAGATTATCTATCTAAATATCCGAACTTTTAATATTTTTGTTTTCTTCAGTTGTATTCAATTTCCCCTTGAATTCTAAGGCTAAATGAAAAAGAGTATGAAGAAGCCATTAGAAGGTATGAATCCACCTCCCAATCACTAATGTGGTTTTATAGTGAGAGTGAAAAAAAAATATCAAGGGGAATCCTAGAATTAGATTATCCATTGTAATTCAGTGAGTTATATTTTCAAAAATTAATGAAAATAAAACTAGTAAATTAACCAGATTGACAGGAAAGTAAGCTAGCTCAAAATAAAAAGAAAAACTGGATATATTTATGGGATTACTTCTATGTTGTATAGGTGTAAAAGAAAGAAAGAAAGAAAGAGAGAGATAGAGAGAGAGGAGGGAGGGAGGGAGAAGAGAAGAGAAGAAAAGAAAAGAAAAAGGAAAAGAAAAACAAAAAATGAGAATAAATAAAATAGGGAAAACCAAAAAAAAGTTCAGTCATTTTGAGAATAAGTTGTGCCCTCAAACCACAAACAAGTGAACTATTTCTAATCTATTTTGACACATTCACTTTCAATGGACATGTCAACTCAATCTGGCTTCCATTTTCCAGCAGCATTAAATAGTAAAACAAAACAAAGCAGAAAAAAAAATAAATAAATAAATAAACCTGTCACATCAGTTACTTCCTAATTTACAAGATTGTGACCTCCTACTACAAACCCCAGTTAGTTGCATTTGGCACTTCCCTCTATTAAGCAGGGCTTGGGTTTTAACAGCACCCCTTCTTTGATGCTAATCAGACCTCTCCATTCTCTCCTTGTGGAATCATCTTTTTCTTTGAATCTTAAACATATATAATCAAGTGCATATTTTCTGCCTTTTTTATTCTGTCTTCATGATCTTCTTCCTCTTCTGTGAGGGGTTTGTCTGTTACATGATCTCCATGATGTAGACTTTCTGGCAAGGTTTGATTTTTGAATAGTTTAATTTTCCTGACTACTACATGTCTTTGGAGGTAGTGTGAACATCTCAGAGTCTAATTGTTCAAGCGAATGCTTTATGTTCTGTTTCCCTCATCAGTGTCCATTAAACAAGAGAACACAGATGATAATAAACCACACAAACTGTCCTCTCTGCATTTATCGCTTTTTGAATGGTGCCGATATGCACTAAACCTCTAAACTAAAAATCTTGAATATATTTGTTTTTGACACCCACTGTCAATTAATTGGATACCCATATTCTAATTGGCACCCAATTACATAGCTCCCAACTTCCAAACATACCTTTATTTTATTAGGTCCTGTTTTCCAACATCATTGCTTTTACCTCAGTTGATTCACATTTATTTCTGAACTTATCATTACTCATCTCCTTAAAGTTTCTTCTTTGTGTGCCTCACCTTTGCCACGTAACATCTTGTCCTTTACAAATTTGTTTGACCTGACTTCTCAACACCCTCTTTGACGTTTTGTTGAATATAAAATAAAAGCATGTTTTTCTTGTGCATGTAAATAAAAGCTTTATCACTAGCTTTGTCATAATTTTATTGCTTTCATGTTGATTAAATTATAATTAGTAATTTAAAAATTAACAATAATGAAAAAATATTCATACATTGTTTTATATTTTAGATGATCAAAGTCAAATTATTTTCATAAAACGTAATGGAAAATTGTTAGTTAGCTTTTTTCATTTTAGCAGCTTATAAAAGGATTTTTAAAAAATTATATGTTAATGGAATTATAGAAATTTCATTTTTTATGCTGAAAGGTAAGATTTATGTTGACAACTACAAATTTAGATTAGTTGATTAGAATAGTCAACTAGAAATTACTGCTTTCAGCAACTAATATCCAGTGATTTTTTTTTGTTCAGAAAGCAAATATGAGAAGGTAGGATTTTGTATTAAAAGGCAAGTATGAGTATGATTTACCTTCAAATAATTAAATATGAAAATTTTGTGTTTAAGAGATTTTATAATTTTAATAATTTATTTCCATTTAAAGATATAATCTATCTTGTTTGGTAAGAATACCAAAATCATAATAAAAGTAGTAGTTTCTATGAATCAAGTTTAGATATATGTTCCATAGTCAAAATTTGACTATTTCAGTGAAAACATACTTAATACTTTGGTCATCCATCTACCATCTAGCTCCAAAACTACTATGGCCAATAACAATTGATTTAAAAGCCAAGAAATTAGACTGCTAAACTGTCACATCTTTAGCCTTATCAAACATTCGTATTTTAATGTAATGATTTATCTGAATTCTGATGTGTAGCACAGTACAAAATGATATGGCTTGAATCTAATTTTAATTTTAATGAGGAGCAAGTAGTAAAACAGTTTACACTTTCCCAGATTCCTTCAAATATATTGTCTCACGGAACAGTTTTGTAAGCTAAGCCATATGTTTCACTACAAATTGGTGGTGTAGAAAAAAAAAATCAAGGCAAATATTTCTTTATATTACTATAATTGAGATAAAATAAAAAGTTTAGGGACTGAAGGGCATAAACCAGTTACCCTTTCTGACTTTCAAATCACTGTTTATTGTAGGATCTCTGCCCTCAGGTGAACCTGCTCTGTTCTTGAGATGAGGCTTAGCAAAAAAACTAAATCGAATTCTCTCTTTTTAAATACTAGTTGCCACTTTGACAAACCAGTCTTAGCATAAATGAAGTAAATGGGCAAGCTCTAAATATTTTTGTCTTTTAAAAAATTTCTAAACAACAAAGTAAGCCTAGATCCTGACAGAGCATGCAAACAGACATGCTAGATGAGCATTTATTTAAAATAGAATTTTCATTTTCTCTCTCTTCACTATTTTTGTTATTTCATAGTTTTTTGTCTTATAGTTCCTATTTATAAATAGTATTGTGATATTCATATATTCTCACATAATTTTAATCTCTTGGAACCACTTCTGTATTAGTCTCTAGACATTACACTGTAGGGAGATATTTACAGGGTTTGAAACATATTGCGTTTTGTACTGTCTTAAACATCCCTGCCTTCATCCCCACCTCTGCATATGCCAAATATCTGGAAAGATCTATTTAACAGATGCCTGTTTACTCTAAAGCAATATTAGCAATTCTTATCAGACTGAATTAATTGATTGAGTATCGTAGGGGAATGCCTTGCATAGATTTATGTGCCTGCAGGAACAGCAAACCTTATCTGCTGGTTACATATAAGTGCTTTCACATTATAATTGTGTTTCCTGTGTCATAGGCAGAGTCTAGTGCACCATATACAAAAGAGATATTTATTCGATACATGTTGATTTTCTTCTGCTTAATGAAAACACTTTAGTATAACTTAATCCAATCCGCTTTTAGATCTAGATATATTTCTAAGAGTACACAGGATTTTTAATTTTAACCACTGTATTAGTCGGGCATGACTTCATATGAAAGAATCTGTCCAACAGCTCTAGACCTATCAGTCATATAGTAATAATAATTATTGCCAATTATTTTGGTTGTTATTGTTAGTATTACCGCTGGCAGCTTATGTTGCATAATGTTGCAAGGAAGTTTTTATATTTGTGTCTTTTATTTAATTCAGCAAAACCCCTGTGAGATGGGCAATACTTTCTGGTACATAGCACACTCTCAATAAATATTAATTTCTTGTCTCTTAAGATAGATTGTTGAATTTTCCCAAGTCATGAAGTAGGAAGTGGCAAAATCTGTACACAAACTATAGCATATTCTCCTTTTCTGACTCCTGGTAGGCTTCTACTGAATGGCAGGGGACTGTAAATGCAGTGACTATACTAATGAAGAGTACTGAACTGTGTTTCTAGATTATTGAAGAATCCCAATGTAATTCAGTTGCTTGAGGGGGATAAGGACATTCAGTTGATGTACATCATCTGTGTTGCATTTATTATGCATGGGCCCACTAAGTGAGGAGAGTTAGTGCTAGTGGATGATTAAGCTTCAAATAAGACTTGGATTTGGTTCCACTTAAGAAAGGTAAAAAAAAAGCCAAGAGAAATTTTACATAAATGAGATCATTTAAAATGTCTTTGCACCACGCTGGAAATTTTAAGTCTGATCACTAATATTTATGAACTGGTGAAGAGGCTATGTAAAATATTTAATTCTATTTCCATAGACTTTGTTCCTTGATTTGTAAAACTGAGATAGTAAGCCCATTTTGAAATATGTGCAAAGCACTCTGCACTATGTCAGGCACAAAGTAAATATGCACCAAATGTCAGATATTACAATTTGAATTAAAAATATATCGCAGATAAATACACTTAGTCTATTTATTTTTTTATTTTTTATAAGGATTTTATTTCTTTATTTGAGAGCAGGGAGAGAGATAAAGAGAGAGTGCAATCAGGGGAAAGGGGAAATGGAGAGAGAAAGGGAGGGAGAAGCAGATTCCCTGCTGAGCAGGGAGCCCTCTAAGAGGGGCTCTATCCCAGGACCCTGATCCTGACCTGAGCCAAACCAGACTCTTTTTTTTTTTTTAAAGAATTTATTTATTTGACAGAGAGAAACATAGCCAGAGAGGGAACACAAGCAGGGGGAGTGAGAGAGGGAGAAGCAGGCTTCTGCCAAGGAGGGAGCCCGATGTGGGACTCGATCTCGGGTCTCCGGGATCATGACCTGAGCTGAAGGCAGTTGCCCAACCAACTGAGCCACCCAGGTGCCCCACAAACCAGACTCTTAAGGGGACTGAGCCATCCAGAGACCCCCAAGCCTAGTCTATTTAAATAATAAAAGCATCCTTAAAAACCTAACTAAAGACAAAGTATTTAAAGTACACATTGAAAATATTGAAAGAACGAGCAAGTGTAATTTCAAAAACATATAAGATATAAATAGAGAATGTACCTTTTAATTTTATTTTCTCTGGTTTCTAGAGTTATTTTTCATTAATCATCTCTCTTGGTCTCCAGGGGAGTAGAAATTTATTCAAACAATTTAATCCCTCTCTCTCTCTTTATCCCCCCTTCCTTTACCTGTTTACCTTCCTTTCTTTGTCCTTTTTTTTTTTTTAATCTTTTCTTCAGGTGCGAGGCATTAAACTATAGGCAATCCCAAATCAATAGCTTGATTTTATTGGATTAATTGAGTTTTCAGAAAAACTTTAGTGACTTTGTATCACCAGGCTATACTAACTGCCTCTAGGGAATTGACTACCAGTCTGGTTTATACAAAACTTAGGAAAATTGTTACTATAAAGGACACTCTGGGTTTTTATCATATATGAAATGAAGGCTGTATCATTAATGCTTCTTTTGTGCTCAGTAAATATTTGTCCAATAAAACATCTTTGCCAACTCTTCTATTTTTAAAATCTTCTCCTGATATTTTTAAATGCTTCTACTTTTATAACCTAGGACATATTTATAAAATACAAAATTAAGAAATGTTACCATTAAGAAAAAACTGATATTTAGGGCTTGTTAGTAGAAAAATAATATAATATTTTTTTTATTTTTCTATAGAGATGTCAAGGTAATTGAATACAAGAAAAGCATGTGAATATATTTTCTATTAAATGGGTCATGAAAATGGAGAAATTAAAGAATAATGGGTTAAAATTATCTGAAAATGTACTTGTTAATGCTACATATTTTTTTAAAGTATGATATATTTCTGTGACTATAGCTTAGGAAATATTGAATTTCTAATAGTAGAATCCATTTGGCTGGAACTCTTTATAAAGAAATAAAACCACTAAAAATTAAAGCCTCTGCTATGTGATGTTTAGCAGGAAATTTTACAACCACATAATGTTCTCTGTAATTTCCGCAGGAAGAAATTTTAGGGATTTTAAAGAACATTTTTTTTTTTCCTTGTGGTCGCTTCTAGGTTAAGTGCTAGTTCAATAAAACTACAGCCTTTCTCTCCGTGTGTATCTGTGTATGTGAATACACATACACACGTTTTTGTATTCATACATATTGAAAAAATCTGATTTCATTATTTGGTACTTGTGTCTTGAGTATGTAGTCCACAATGTCTTTTCTATTGTTGTGGTTCAATTTATAGAACTTTTCTTCTATATTGATAGAAAAGAGTTTAAATATATTTAGGCTTTACCTCTTTAAACCTATCTCTGGCAGCATGGGAAATGTTGTCAATTTACATGGTTATTCTCATTTGAGATCCCATCTATAAAATGTAATAATCTTCTGAGATGATGAATTTATGAAATCCCTGAAGAATAATCATTGCTCTCTCTGGAGATTAATTATTATGTTATTTCCTGCCATTGATGAAACTTTTAAACTCATCCTGCATGCATTCTGTAAGGTTCCCTCTATCCTCAAATTACCTTTTATTAAAAAAACTTAAAACGGTTGGAGAATTTATCAGTAGAAAGCTAGAGTTTACATTTTTGTAGTACTAAAGTCTCACTCATTGTAGTACAAGTCTCAGGTCCTAATTCAACTGTGAAATTAATATTTATTGTTCAAGCTCTTTCTTTTTTCCCCCCTTTTATATTTGTGCTCCGATTATCTCACTCTTTTTCTTCTTTCAGTTTGCCATTGGATAAAGTGATGCAAGCAAACCAGTAATATACAGAAATATAAAAACACTCAAAAAATTTAAACCGATAGTAAAAAATCTGAAAATGTAGTTAATTAGAATATTTTTTTTAAAGATTTTATTTATTTGACAGAGAGAAACACAGCTAGAGAGGGAACACCAGCAGGAGGAGTGAAAGAAGGAGAAGCAGGCTTCCCACCCAGCAGGGAGCCCAATGTGGGACTCGATCCCGGGTCTCAGGGATCATGACCTGAGCTGAAGGCAGTTGTCCAACCAACTGAGCCACCCAGGCGCCCCTTAATTAGAATATTTAAACAAATGTTAATTATATCAAAACACTGAGTTAAAGAGAGGAATGAAGAAGCGAAATGCATTTAAAAATTAAAGGGTATCATTAAAATGTACTCAAATTAAAGATTCTTTATTATGTAAAGAAACATTATTTTTATAGAACCCTGGACTGTGAACTTAAAAATATTAGGCCAATGTATGTCTGGCTCATCTATGTCTCGCCAATGTTTAGAACAAAACATGGGAAATAGTAGTTAGAAGAACTGTGAAGTGCATCATACATAAACACTATACAAGGTAAGAAATCAGAATGAACAATATCTCTTGCACATATGAAACGTATAAATGAAATAGAAATTAATGACTTAAATAATTATTTATTAAATAAGCATTAGTAGAACTTATCATATGTCAGTTATTGGACTGGATATACAAACTAAATCATAGGTCCCACATATGGTTTCTAATGAAGAAATTTGATTACTTGAAAGAACAATGAATTCATTTGCAAGTAATAAAAACAATGTCCATCGTGTTAAAAAGGCCAAAATCTAACTTTTAATAGGAAAAGTACGTTTTAAAAGTGTGGAATTATAGGATACTGTATTTATTTATTCAATAAAATATAAACCTGCAAACCATTGCCTTTATTTATGAGTAACCAATAATTATATGATCGTGAAATATTAGATTAGAGACAGAACACAACAAAATCTCATTTTGGAAAGGAGTCACAAACAAAATGCATGTGGAGTGTGATCTTTGAATAGTTCACAAATGGGTCACTTTTCTTCTACAAATATTGTTAAGACCAAAGTGAGGAGAGGAGTGTTCTGTATGATCTTTGATGCTTGTTAGTTATATTTGGGCAGGCTCTTGAGAGTCAGTTTTCTCTCCTTTTAAGAGGCATTACCCAGATTTTTAAAGCCAAATCTTACAAAATAAGTCAGGTATGAGTTTTTATCATAGGCAAGCCTATCTAGAAGAATGTGTGAAACTTTCTACGCTAAGCTATGACACCACAGGAATTTCATTGACAGCATGTCTTTAGCTGGAGTAGGAATAATTTCTTAAAAAGTGTTGCTTCTCTCCCTTTCCTCCTAATCAAACTCTAGTCAGTTCTTTGTTTACTTCAGCCTTACCATCAGCCAGTCTTCTTTCAACATTACTATTTTATTTACTGTGACTGTATCTTACTACAAAAATGCTTTTCAAAAGCTGTCATTTCCCTCATAAAAATACCTCGGTTGATAAACACTGACTTAAGGTAACACTACCTTTATTAACAAAGAAAAGCCTGAATTACTGTCTGTTTTTAATCTATTTTCTCTCTATACCTGTTTCCTCTGCCAAGAAAGACAATACTTTAACTTACAGATTATGTTATACATAATGACACTTTATGTAGTCAACCTGCACATTTTCTAAAATTCTGAAACCACTAAATAAATACTTATTAAATTAATACAATTGTGGCATTCTCCTCTCCAACTGTATCCCAGTCTTCATTTTGGAGCTATGTTCTACCAATTGAGCTTTAGACTATAGACTTTTCCACCTTCAGATCTTAAACAGTACAAATATATGATAGATGAATTTTGTTTTTTCATAATTAACTGAAAAATCTAGACCAGTTGTTCTCAGTTGGGGATGAGTTTGCCCCCAGGAGACATTTATGTCAATGTCTGGAGACATTTTTCTTTATCATAGCTTGTGGTGGGAGTCCTACAAGCATCTAGTGAGTAGGGTCCAGGGGTGCGGCCATATACCCTACATTATATAGCACAGCCTTCTACAACAAAGAATTTCCTGTGCCAAGTATGACAAGGCTGACAAACCTTATTCTACACAAGGATACATAATAGTTCATTTAATCCTCACAACAATCGTTTGGTGGACATACTAGTATATAAAAAATTTGTAGCTAACGGGGGTGCCTGGGTGGCTCAGTTGGTTGGGCGACTGCCTTCGGTTCAGGTCATGATCCTGGAGACCCAGGATCGAGTCCCACATCGGGCTCCCTGCTCGGCGGGAAGCCTGCTTCTCCCTCTCTCACTCTCCCTGCTTGTGTTCCCTCTCTGGCTGTGTTTCTCTCTGTCAAATAAATAAAATCTTAAAAAAAAAAAAAATTTGTAGCTAAGGAAACTGATCCACAAAGAGGTTATACAAAACTTTCAAATTCATAGAGCTATTCTAGGACCCCATATAATTGGGATCCAGAAACTTTTTACTTAGCCATTATTCTAGAGTCTCTTCATATCTTTTAGAGTTCTTTGCCTCAAGTTTCTCCTGAGCATCGAATCAATATTTTGTAACACTTTTATTATAAATGGGTACAATATGAAAATCATTTATCCCTTCTACCTTTCTATAATCAATTGGTAAATGTTTTATACAGTGCAGCAAAGGAATCATCCATCCAATCAGTCGGTGTTTCCTGAGGCCCTATTCGGCTTCAGGATCATACTGGGATTATGCATGGAAAAGAATAAGAGAATAAATTAAGTAAGACAAAGCAATGCTCAATGGTGTTGACTTAATACTATCCACTAAGGCAGTTCTTTTTTTATTTTTATTTTTATTTTTTTATTTTTTATTTTTCACTAAGGCAGTTCTTAAAAGAGAATCACCATGTTTGAATCACTGAGGAAAACTTCAAGGAGAAAGCTTTATTGGATCTGAAACTTTTACCATGCTCTTGATTTATCTCTAAATTATTTTGGTTTTGTAAGCATTTCAGCATCATAACTCTTTCCTTTTAAAATTAGAATCAATTCCATACATATTTATTGAAAAATCTGTGTATTTAGCTCTTTGCTAGACACTTTGCTAGAAGTGCTTTTATAGAGCTTTTGCCTGTAAAAAGATACAAATTTATTTAAAGAAACAAAGCATGGTTATACTAAAAGTTATAACAACAGAAGAAAAATAGATTAATCTTGAAGTAGTATATAGTTAACTATTAATGTAAATATATGAATAGTCAAACAAAACAAAGCAAAACTTAATCCAAAAGGGCAGTTGTTTGTTTGTTTCTAGGATGCAAAGACTAGGAAAGTATTTGTAGTAGAGATGGGCCTTCATTTGGATTTTGATTGGTTAACGTACATGATGGGGAATGGAAAGTTTTTCATGTTATAAGACCAGCCAGGATGGAGTCACAAGATGTGAGAGTGAGCATTGCAATTTCTCACTGAAACACTTTCTCTATTTATTTGCTAACAGTGGCTTATAAATATCTCCAAAAGCATGTTCATAATGCAAAACATATGTTCATTCACCAGTATTTGCATTGGTCATCTTACAGGAAATTCATTAGCTTTGATCCATTTATACATTCTATTTGTAGAATGATTCCCTCACTAAACTATGAACTGTTCCTATTACTTTGAGTGATTTTTTTTTCCATCAAGAAAACCATAACTATCTAAATTTACCATGAACAATAACCTAGGACACAGTGAAACTAGGAATAGATCAAGTTCTTCTTAATTTCACCTCTTTAGAAACACTCTCTTTTCATTTTAGCATTTTAACCATGTCTGCTAGGAATATACTAATTCATAGGTATTAAATGTGATCAAGTAATTTATCAGGTAATATCTTTGGAGACAGGTCTAAATGAAAGGTGATTATTCTCAGCTTAGGTTTACCTTGATGACTGTTTATACTTAAATTTGAATGCTGGTTTTATTTAGGCCTCTTCAAATGTTTTTGGTTTATTTAATAGAAATTTAATGTTTTTAATTTGAAATACTTTTTGGAGATTCATTGTAGTTTAGCAGTTAGGAGCAAGGGCTCTAAAGTTAGAATAAAATACTTAAATCTCAAAAAGCCTTTACGATCTCCATGTCTAATCTTTAAAATTGGCAAAAGAATTATAAAAATTAATGTGACTCTGTATATAGTATGTGTCTGTATGTGTGTAGTGCTGTTTCTACTGCCTGGTGAAGATTCAGTGGATGTTAAAATTATCTTATTTTGTTTCAATAATGGTGATAAGCCACACCCATTTTGAGACTTCAAACATGTAAAATATTAAAGTTTTAATTAACTCATGTTTAGCTAGTGATGAATAAACATCGATATTACTTAGTTTAAACCTTAAAATTCCATGCTGGCTCAGTTGCTACAGCATGCAACTCTTGATATCAAGGTTGTGAGTCCCGCATTGGGAGTGGAGCCTACTTACAAACAAACAAAACTAACAAACAGAGAAAAAACTAAGAATTTCTTATAATTGGAGATGTGTTTTAAAGTATTAAGTTTTTACCTCTCAATGAAAGTCACATCTAAACCTTTACTTTGTGCAATTCAATCCACATACATGGCACATGACGTTACTATATGTATTGGAATAACCCTCACAGAAGAATGCTTAGAAAGTGAGTTTTAAAGAAATGTCATTTCAGGGGAGCCTGGGTGGCTCAGTTGGTTAAGCAACTGCCTTCGGCTCAGGTCATGGTCCCAGAGACCCGGGATTGAGTCCCACATCAGGCTCCCTGCTCAGCGGGAAGCCTGATTCTCCCTCTCTCACTCCCCCTGCTTGTGTTCCCTCTCTGGCTGTGTTTCTCTCTGTCAAATAAATGAAATCTTAAAAAAAAAAAAAAAAAGCAATGTCATTTCATGAAATAATTTGGTTCTAATGTAAGGATAAAATACTGTACTTTATTATTTTTGAAAACTTCATAAGTCTCTCTAATGACTTCTTCTTCCAAATAGCAGATCAATAAAGATGATCTGCAATGCTTCCCCTAATCCAACCTTACATGTCTATCTGTCTATCTATCATGTATTTATCATCCACCTATGTATCTGGATATGCAGTGTGGTATTTTATCAAACATATTATTTTACACATTTTTTCAAGACCTAATTCCTGTGAAAGAAAAAGATTGTTGAAAATAATTCAAGCTCTTAGATAATTTTTGAACAGTTTCCAGAAACCATTTCACCTTGTTTTCTTTAATGTGATACTCAGTTATTGGTGAGAAAAGAAGACTGGTTGGCTTTTTGAAAAGCTGAGCAAGGCCTGATTCCAAATGTGATTTTTAGTAACTTTCAAATGTCAACCTTTCAAAATTACAATTTTCTGAGGACCAGTTATTCATTCAAATTACTTCAAAGAGTAAACACAGCTTAGAAACACTAAACATTTACCATTTAAGGCTTGTAATAAATGCTATGGATGATACTAATATTCCAGAAAATCTTTTTTTGCTTTAATAATTTTGCAACCTCAGTGAAAGAATGAAAAGGACCTGACTGCCACATGCAAGGAAATATAAGACCTGTAGGAAATACAAAGTCATTCAAGGAAATTGGTTTGGGGAAAGATGCATGTGGATGGATGTATGACACGGAAAGAAGAAACAATGGCAAGGGAGGCTTAAACAAAAGACTGAGTAAGAAAGAGATGTAGAACATTGTGGAAAAGAAAATAATCAACTTAAACTTGAACTTAGAGGGCAGAAGTCTCTTTGTAGTCATGAGCAAGATGCAGGGACATTATGAGGCTCAGTGGCTAACTTCCTATTTTTTTTTTTTTTTAAGATTTTATTTATTTGACAGAGAGAAACACAGCCAGAGAGGGAACACAAGCAGGGGGAGTGAGAGAGAGAGAAGCAGGCTTCCCGCCGAGCAGGGAGCCCGATGTGGGACTTGATCTCAGGTCTCCGGGATCATGACCTGAGCCGAAGGCAGTCACTTAACCAACTGAGCCACCCAGGCGCCCCGCTAACTTCCTATTTTAAACATCAGTTTCCTTCTGCAGTATTCCTCCCTTCATTTCCCTTCTTCCTTTTCCCCACCTTTCTTATTTTCTTTCTTATTTCTAATGGGAAGCTGATTTTTAAAAAGAGAAAAAAAAGAGGCTAAAAGGCCTAGGAAGTATAGCAACCAAGCAAGAAAGGTGGCTAAAAATGTGGTTGTTTAGTGGATGTCGACACTTAGCAAGGAAGAGAGCTGAGAGAAGTGGCAGCTTGGCATGGTCAAAAGATTGATTACAAACAGTAAACAAACAAGTAAATATACTGAGGCTAATATGAACCAGAATTTTCACAGTTAAAGAAATTAGAAATATTAAAACTTGAATAAAACCTGAGGATTTGGACTTTTAGCCATGTTTATTATGATTTTCTATATAGATTGAAATAGAAATAACTACACATATAAATATGTGTCTGCGGGTATGTCTATATTTTTATTCCCCCCATCCCACTCCAGGAGGGCTAGGGAACAGAAATATTCCAATAGCAAAGAGCAACATCTAACACTCAGCTCTTGGTTTCTTCTGGGGAAAATAACTTATTCTAGGGCTGGGGTAGGAAAAATACAAGATGAGCCTAGACGACGTTGTGTCAGAAATTAAGGAAGGGCTCAAAAAATTATAATGCCCCGTAGTCAAGTAAAGGCTAATTTGAGTATCAACATAAATAATGAATATGATGAATTAAAACCCCTTAAATAAAATAAGATTCTCTGTATCCATACTGATGTGAATAAATATATTAATGAATCTACTGGGAGAAGAGAAAGCTCTTTCTTAAAAGAAAATGCCAGCTAATGAATGTAGATGGAATTAGAAAAACACCACTTGATCACCACAGTAGTAAGGGATTCAGTCACAATTCATCAGAATGCAACAATTAGTAGGCACAAATTCAATAAGAATGGGAGAATTATATAATTTCAATGGATCTTTCTTTCAAATATTTATTAATTACAAAGGGATAAAATGTAAATTTACATGGGGAATCCTAGAATATAACATCTTAAAAAAGTGACCAAAGTTCCCACCTGCAATAGTCATGAAAAAAAAAAAAAAAAGCCTTACCTGATAGAATGCAACCGGAATATAGCATGACTTCTGTTGTAGCTGTCCAAATGCTTAACCTGATTCTAGTTATGTGGGAACATCCAACAATCCCAAACTGAAGAACTTTCTACAAAATAACTAGCCTTTAATTATTTTTAAAAATACCAGTCAGAAAAGCCAAAGAAATTTGAGGAACTGCTTGGGATTAAAGAAAACCCAGGAGGGATGACAATTAAATGCAAAATGTGACTAGTTTGGATCCTTTTGATATATAAGAAATTATTGGACAATTAGTAAAATTTAAATTGTTCTGTGAATTAGATCGAGTAAAAATGTCAGTTTCCTGATTTTGATAGGCTGTGGTTCTGTACAGGAATCACCTTGTTTGGGAGCGCCTTCGTGGCTCAGTCGTTAAGCATCTGCCTTCAGCTCAGGTCATGATCCTGGACTCCCAGGATAGAGCCCTGTATGTATACATTTATATAAACAGAGAAATCGTAAAGCACATAGTATAAAGTGTCCATAATTGGAGAATATGGATGAAGGGCATATTGAAGTTACTTCTACTGGTTTTGTGACTTTACTGTAAACTTGGGATTATTTTATAATAAAAAAAGTTAGAAAAAAATGTGGTCACTGCATCAAGTCACAGAGAAGATATTTCACCTGATATGGAAAAAAAAAATGTGTAAAGGAAACACAGTTATAATTTAAATATACACTTAAATTAAGGTGTTGAACTTTTTATTAAAACTAAGTTTCCTTGATAAGTTGTCATGAAAATTTTGCACCACCATTTGAATTTGTTTTAAATAAGTTCCTATAGAGAATAAAGTAGACAAGGAGATCTACTACTGTTACTTTGAAATTTTCATAGGATAAGGGTATTAATAGTACTTACCAGATGAAACACTTTTGCCTTATTTATATCAATTCAGGCAATATGCTAACACATAGTTTTCAAAAAAAACTTTGAATGGCCCAGGTTGTTAGATGCCTGGTAATGATTCTCAGTCAGATAAAAGTCACTTATCCATTGTTCTATTGTCTACAGTGAAGTCATTGCCACACTGTTTTTGAATAAGGACAACAGTATCAGAGGAATAATGATGGGTCCCAATTACTCTTTATGCATTTAATCTTGAAAAAAAATACACATACTTCACATACTTGTTAATAGTTGTGATCTAAGTCAGCAGAAAGGATAGATACTGGGAAATTAGAAAAATGACATATATGCATTCTTTAAAAATCTTCAGGCACTTAAAAATATACACAAGACACAAAATGCATGTTCTTTTTTTTTTTTTTTTTTTTTGAGACTTCCATCAAGTCCATATTGTGAGATATTTTAGCTACTACTCAAATATACTCAGTTTGAGTTTAGGTAGTGTCAACATTTCATATTTAGGAATAAATAATTTAAACCAGGACTCGGAGAATTTAGACTCTATTAATACTAAAGTATAACAAATAAAAACAGGGAGAACAAAGTTTGATGTAATTAATCAATTAATTAGAGATAAATTTTATCCCTTTCTGCTTACTAAGAAATAGCACATAATCCTACTTGAGAGCAATTATTAAAAGGCTAGGGGCATAATCATTTTTAAAGTGCCATTGAGAAATGAAGAAATATTTTTAAAAAATTAAGTAGCTAATTTATTTTTTAAGACAGTACTGTAACTTTTTATTACTGGTATGACCACTGTTTAGAAAAATGCACGAAACATATCTGTCCCAACTCTCAAATTTCAGATTTTGTTTAGAATCTGTTTTTAATACTTTCTATTTATTCAAATTGAGATTTGTTTTAAAAATACTTTATTACAAAATTCTTTCTTGAAAAGTTTTAGAGACATGGGTTGAGACATTAGAGGATTTTGTGAGGGTTAATAAATTTTTACATTAGAGGAGGAAGAATTAGCAAGGTTTGACTGTACATGTCAACATATCAAATCCCCTATATGTGTTGTGTGTGTGTGTGTGTGTACATCATATATAATACCATATTTCTGGCAGCTTTCAAAAACTAGGGAAAATTTATTTCATGTCAAAAGAATATATGCTTCTGATTCAGAGAGGTGTGACATCTTTTAAAAGTTTAAATTTTTATTTTCTAATTTTTTATTTTACATTAAAAATACCAGAATCTTGTATGTGAGTCCAAAAGCCAAAGAAGAAAATCTGAAACAGGTTCTTTGGACCTTCTGTGCTCTGCTCGGTGACCAACTGTGAGTCAAAATTGAAAACCTAAAAACTGGACTTAATCCTTCCCTCTTACAGAAAAAGCTTGCCTCGCCTCCTTCTTTGCTCCCTTAACAGTGTGTCTTTGTGAAGGTATGTTCAAAAGCATAACTGTAGTCTCAAACCACTTTATGTATGTGCAAATACACATGTACACATACATTTCTATAGATGGAAAAGGAAGAGCCTGTGGATAAATTTCATGGCTGTAAATAATATATCCAGGATTTTAGTTAGCTTAATTTTATTAAGATGCTACCTTCATTGCATTGCTTGTGTCAAATTAGTTTATCTATTTAACTCTTAAAAGTAGAGTGTAAAGGTTGTATTTAAAAGCATAAATTCTAGGCCATTAAGTTTATCAGTAAGCATTTTTTAGCCATCATAATCAAACAATAAGCAAGGTTGTCAGCCAACATGACACATGATTGAAAGGTGTTGTATTTTTTTTTAAGGTCATTTATTAATTTATTTGTCAGAGAGAGAGAACAGCAGGCAGAGGGAGGAGCAGGCACCCGCCTGAGCAAGGAGCCTGTCGAGGACTTGATCCCAGAACCCTGGGATAAGGACCTGAGCTGAAGGCAGAGGCTTAACCCACTGAATCACCCAGGAACTCCACATGATGGAAAGTTTTGAGGGAAGGGAGTTGGGGGCAGAATAGGCAAGACGCTGAGGAGAGAGGGAGAGGGCTCTGTGGGGAGCTTTAGACTGTGCAGGTTAATATAAACATGGATTGTCTGCTGCAACATTTTCATCTGCTATCTTTAAAGCTTACAGTAAGTTTGAAAATATTCTAACCCATATTTTTATAATGCAGAGGCTGAAAAACAAGGTAAAATAAATAGTCCAATGTTATACAGAGAGGAAGTAGCCATGCTAGGACTCAAAGTCAAAATTGTTTTATTCTGCAGTGCATGCCATTTGACTGAGCTCTGGTTGAACAAGCAGACACTGGTACCCCGTGTGCACATGGAAAAAGCATACTGTCAAAACTAAGCAGAGATGTTGAATAAAGGCTAGTGAAGCATGGACTATAAATCTCAGGATCTTCCTAAAATATTTCTTAATCTCAACTCTCTCATTTTCCTAGTACTTTAAAATTATAGAAAAAAAAGTCCTAAACACTATATTGCAAGGACCATTATATACTGAGGGTGCCCTACACTGTAGGACAATGATAACGGTATGCCCAAGCCCGTCTCCAGAGAAGTTACTAAGCCTGAAATAAGGATCTTTTACTGCAAATGTAAAAACAGTCACCTCTGCATCTTCAAGACAGTTTCCTTCCAGGGGTACTATCTCTAAGCCAGCTGTTGCTAGGCAAATGTGTAAACTAAGGAAAGTCATCATCAAGTTCCATTGGCTTTTATTTCTTAAAAATCCTTGCCATCTTTCAGTCACTCTGAACATGGTCACTTTCTCTTTCCTGCATCCCACGATCTCCTCCAAAGGTATGTTGTCACCTGATGTTCAGCATTCTGTGTGGCACTCTCATATCAACTGACAAAAAAAAAAAAAAAAAAAAGCCCATTCCTTTCTCTTTTTCTATTATTGGAAATAATCAAATTTGTCCCATTCTGTCTTGGGATATGCTTTCATTTAAGTCTTCACCTATGCTAGCTCTCGTTAATAACTTGTTACTAACTAGAATTTTACAACTAGACACTTAACAGTGCAAACTACTTTAAGTATGAAATCTTTCATTGATTTTATGAATTATGGTTTTCTAGTAAAACAAATACAATAGAATGGATAAAGAGCTCTTTATAGGGATTTGGTTCACATAATTATGGAGGATGGTGGGTCCCAAGATCTGTAGGTTGAGTCAGCAAGCTAGTGACCCAGGAGAGCTGGTGGTGTAGTTCTAGTCCAAAAGCCAATAGGCTCAAGGCCCAGGAACAGCTGATGTTTCAGTTCAAGTAAAAAGGGGCGGGGGGGAAGGCAACATCTTAGTTGAAAGGTCATTAAGCAGGAAGAATTCTTTAGTCTTTTTGTTGTATTCAAGCCTTCAACTGCTAGGATGAGGCTCACCCATATTATGAAGGGCAGTTTTGCTTCCCTTAGTCTAAATACTAATCTCATCCAAAGTCACCCTCACAGAAATACTCAGAATAATATTTGACCAAATAGTCAGTATCCTATAGCCCAGTCAAGTGACACATATTATTAACCCTCACATCTCAGTACCAGAAATATATGTAAGTCTCTTGGGAGATCAGCTTTTAGTTATGAAGTTATTTTGCAAAAAGCATCTTTAAAAAAGAAAAAGTGAGACAAAATAAACAAACAAAAATGCACACTCAGAGGATCATCCTACTTTAGGAATTGCTGGTCAACTGTTGATCCAATCTTTATGAGAATGAGAGCTGTGAAACATTTCACTTCTAGCAAAACTGTTAGAGTTAGGCAATCAGAGTTTAAAGGGTGAGAGTTTCACTTCTAAAGTTAAAAAATGATAAGGTCTTATAAATACAAAAATTCATGTAAAGCTACTAACTCTACTTAAAAGAGAATATTTTATTTTAAGATTTTATTTATTTATTTGAGAGACAGAGAAAGAAAGAGAGAGAGAGAGAGAACAAGCCAGGGGAGAGATAGGGAGGGAGAAGCAGACTCGCAGCTGAGTAGGGAGCCTGATGTAGGACTCAGTCCCAGGATCCTGGGTTCATGACCTGAGTGGAAGGCAGATAGTTAACCAACTGAGCCACTGAGGCACTCTGAGAATATCTTAAATAGGTTTTAACATATTCCATTTGTTGTAAATAGTATAATTTTATACATAAAGAAAAATAATTTTAAAGAAATTTTTCCAATATACTTCAGTTTATTTCCCCAGTGGATTTAATTCAGATACAAAGGATACAAGTAGAAAAGCTTGCCTTATTACACACATGCTCATATTTGCTGTGATAACAAGTCATTCCATATCCTTTTTCATAATCTTAATTTTCTGGGTTATTCTGTATTTTCAGAGTTTCCTAGAATAAACTCTGTTTGGAAATCTTTATCAAGACATTCTTAATGCAATCATTACCTACACTGTTCTAAATGGCATCTTTTATCTACTATTCAGAGATTTCAATTGCTCTCTTAAGAGTCCAGAGATTGTTTTCTCCTCACACAGCCTCTCAGCATTTATTAAGTTTCAGCGTTCAGAGATTTAACCATAAATGAAACAGTTAAATGAAATGAAGTTGTCTTCTTGCTCTAAGTGGCATTTCTTACCTACTCCAATCTCTTCTGTTTTTTCATGTGTTCGTATGTCAACCTCAGTAAAGCAGGAACTAGGGCATTAAATAGAGAGACTGCAGTTTTCACAGTATCATTGTTCACTGGTATCTATCCCAGGTGTTCATTTCTACAGCTAAGGCTTCCCACTTCTCATTCCCTCCTCTTCCCCTTTCTGTCTTTCTGCAATCTAGATTTACATTCAGCATTGCAGTGTGAGAAAGAAATGCTTCTGTGAGTTTCTGAGAAGGACTGTCATTAGCTCATGTTTTGCTTTTTTTCGACTGAGTTGACTGAGGACAAACAAAAGTCCATTTGAATTGTTGAATGAGTTGCAATATTACTCTTCAAATATCACCAATGCAATTTTTTAATGAGAATAGACAACAAAGCTGAGTTTATGGTTTATCATAGTGAAGGAGAATATAAACCTCAGAAAACTTAGTGTCTTGAGTGAAGAAGCCAAGGTCAGAATTTAGAAAATCTAATGTTCTATTTAAGGTGGGCCTTTCCAAATGGCTTCTGGATTAAGATTAGATTAGGACTGGGTACCTGGGTGATTTAGTTGGGTTGAGCGGCTGCCTTTGGCTCAGATTATGATCCTGGAGTCCCAGGATGGAGTCCCCGATCGGGGTCCTTGCTTGGCAAGCGGTCTCTTTCTCCCTCTGGCTTTCCCCTTCTCAAGCTCATGCTGGCTTTCCCCTTCTCATGCTTTATATATAAATATATAAATAAATATAAATATAAATATAAGTATAAATATAAATATAAATATATATATATATAAAAGATATCTATACATGATTAGGACCATGATGCAACAGTTCAGCATGGTAGAAAAAGCAAGATGAGAATTTCAAAGTGAGGAAAACAAAGAATCTTAGGAAAAACTACCTATTGATGTTTTCCATTGAAAAGTAAATGTGGATTTTTCAGAAAGTCCCTATAATGAACGATCTAATGTTTTCCCTGGGCAGGAGACTTCTAGAAAAATAAATCAAGACAATAAAGACAAAGGAATAGCACAGAGTCATGTTAATGTAGACAGTAAAATGTGATTTCAATTCTTAGTATCTGGACTAAATATGGAATTTTAAGATTTTAGTTCTCAATATGCAGTGCTTTCATACCTCTCTTATATGAGAATTTGAATTTGTTTCAAATAAAAGTGATGCAAATTGTTTTAATGTCGATAGGACCTTCCACTATAACAAATATTGAAGCTACTTTTACACTTTCTATGTCTAATAATGAGGCTACTTTTAAATCTAATATTCACAAAATCAAACAACTATCTTATCATCCATTTTGATAAGATTGCCCTTTTCCTGTATATCTTGAGGTATTCCTGGTTTATCTAAATGGGAAAAGAGGCGTAGACAATTCTCCCACTCTAGGAAGAGGTGGCTTTTGAGTTGAGTCTTGAAATATAGGTTGATATTCTCTTGTGGAACAAGGAATAAATTTAAAACAAGGGGTATTTACTTGAAGCGTGAGTTAGTGTGGGAGGAATGTTGGCAGTATTTTGCATATAGCTATGATCAAATGAATATTTTCAAGGAACAAGATAAAAATATTTTCAGAAAATTATTTAAAAAAAAAAAAGGGGAGGGGGGCACCTGGGTGGCTCAGTTGGTTAAGCGACTGCCTTCGGCTCAGGTCATGACCCGGGTCCAGTCCCACATCGGGCTCCCTACTGGGCAGGAAGCCTGCTTCTCCCTCTCTCAGTCCCTCTGCTTGTGTTCCCTCTCTGGCTGTGTTTCTCTCTGTCAAATAAATAAAATCTTTAAAAAAAAATTATTTTAAAGGGAAAGCTTAGGTATGCTGAACAAGCTTGATTTAAGTGCTGATTCTACCTTCTTATGTTTATTACTTAGTACCTTTCTCCAAAGAGTATGTGAACATTTGATACATATGTTTATTAAGTCTATAGATTATTTGATGAACCATATTCCAGATGTTTACTCAAATAAAATATTTCTAAATTTGACATGATTGAACTGAGTAGAAGCGTTATCTTTGGTGAGTTAAAGTATTTTTGAATGAACTTAGAAAATGGTTCTCACTGAAACCATAAGCTGACTTGCTTACCATAGTGAAGGAAATATTTCGTGTTTTAAAATTAACATATAGCCTGTTCAGTCAAACAGGATCATCAAAATGATTGCACATCAAAATAGGCATAATTAATAGTTAAAGCAATATCTGGTGCTTCTTTGGATTTTGAAGGGGTATAAGCTGGTAAAAGGAATAAAGTATTGTCCCTCGAGTGACTTGGAATATTTATCTACCTGCTCAATTTAATCAGGGATCACACAGAGTTGGAAAAGCTGCCCAGAGAAGAACTGACAAGAGTATGTTTCTACGTATGTAAAGTTTACTGCACAGGCTGAGGGAATGCAGGAAGTGTTCAGTTGCTTGCAAATATATCTAGTCCTGAAAATGGAAATGTGCTTCTAAGGTAAATGTTTTTAAGACTGGGATCTTGTCTGTGTACACTCACACACGCACATTCATGCATGGATGCATGCATGCACACGTATGTATTTGTGTATATCCAAAAATATATAAAAATGGTAGTTATTTGATTATTTTCTTAAATATATTTACACCTAAGGTAGATATAAGATTATGACATTTTATCCCTTATTATAAAAGTACATCTAACTCACATATTTATTTGTATAATTTGAATGGTTCTTAAGAAGTCAGTAATAAAGGCATGGTAGTTTGTCTTACAATGATATTCTGATGCATCCAAAACAACTTTAGAGGATCTATACATATTGAATATATTAATTTTTTCCTATGAAAGTAAAACTGAAAGACAAGCACAGGAAACAAAATCAGTCTACTTTTAAAAATTTACTTTTATTGTTTTCTATATTGATTCCAGTACAATTAGCATACAATATTGTATTAGTTTCAGGCATACACTATAGTAATTTGGTAATTCATACAGTACTCATTACAGTGCTCATCACTATAAGTATGCCCTTAATCCCTTAATTCTTTTCACCTAGCTCTCCTGTTTTTATTTTATTTGTGAGTCTGATGTTAGTAGAACTGTCTCGCTAAATAAAAACACAGGAAAATAACTGCAAGATTATCTAAGTTAACAAGTGTACATTAATGTTAGTGGTGGAAAATGGGAAATTTCTTGTATGCTTATCATAATGTAAGGTCAGACATAAAGGTGATTTTGATTAGATTCAGGTTTATGATTTCATTTATTTGGGGAACTGGGACAGACTAGATTTGTTTTTGGCTTATCTCAGAGTTTAGTAGTGTTTTTTTTTTCTTGTTTTGTTTTCGTGTTGCTTGACTTAGAAGGTAATGTACAGATTCATGATGGTTGGAAGGTAAAATATCAGTTTTGCTTCCATAGTATCCAAAACACCTACGTGTTTTTTTGAAATTTGTAACTTTATGATTTAAAAAGAAAATCACTTCTGTCTCAAGGGATCGAATGACCATGTCAAATCCAGCTTAGCTTTTCCAATGGTATTTTCTCCGGACCTATTGCCTCCATGTATTTCTGGTTATTAATACAGCTGAATTGTTCATCCTCAAATCAGCAGACAACATGTATGTTGCTTTCCTAGAGTCATGCCAAGCCTTAAAGAAATTTTAATTTGACACTAATGAGCCTATAAGTGGGAGGTTTGCAAGCCAGTCTATACTGATTTTTTCCCCGAGTTTCTGAAACCTTGTTTATCTCTCAACACTATGAACATATTCCATTTGATCTTCTATAGAGTAACCTCTGATCTATTCTTAGGGATCATCTAATAAAATAATTTATTGTATCTATCATTTTTTCTGGATAATAATATTTGAATATTTTTGTTTATTTTTTATTTTTTAAAGAATTGAGGAGAAAAGGCATAGCTCATGGAATAGAAGAATTCCAAAGCTCAGGCTATGCTTAGGGAAGTTGAAGTCAGTAGCTTTTATAACTGAAAAGAAACACGCAGCAAGATTCCATTCTATTAGAACACTTCAGAAAAGAATCACAGTTAAGCAATTTTCCTGCTCTGAATTGCAATGTAGGAAACTTTATGAAAATGATAACTGGTTCTATAATTTTTATGTTTCCCTTTATCTCTGTTCTTGCCTCTCCAAATTTATCCCTTACTCCTTGCTTCACATATAAATACTCATAGTTTTAAAGCTTCAGGGAAATGTTGTGCTTTATTTTTCAGTTTAATGAATTATATATGTTTTTTTTGCATTAGTTTTTTTTCAATGAGCTATTTTATCATAGCGAGTCATTATTTAGGAAATTTTTGTTTCATTTTCCTTAGATCTTTTTTCCCAAGTAGCACTCATTTCAAAATCTCTTTTGTTAGTATTGCCATGACATTTGATTTCTATGTGAATGGTAAAAGCATATTCATTAGATGTCTTGCTTGCTAATTTTTCTTTCCACTCAATATTTTTTTTAAAGTCCTATTTTCAAGATCAATGCACTTAAAATTAGTAAAGGATTAAGCACTCTTTTATCTTTGTTTTATAATGAAAATTTGACCATTTGAATTTACAATAAAAATATTAACTGAGAAAAGTGAACATGTTTAATTTTCAATTTCTTTTTTTTTTTTAAGATTTTATTTGTTTATTTGACACAGAGTGAGAGATCACAAGTAGGCAGAGAGGCAGGCAGAGGGAGAGGAGGAAGCAGGCTCCCTGCTAAGCAGAGAGCCCGAAGCAGGCCTTGATGCGAGGACCCTGAGATCATGACCTGAGCGGAAGACAGAGGCTTTAACCCAGTGAGCCACCCCGGCACCTGATTAACTTTCAATTCCAATAAATGTTAGATTATTAGGGTATTATGAACAGCTACAATTTTACATGATTGTAATATACTTATTTTTTATTTTTAAAATATAAGTGCAAATATTATTCTTTTTTTAAAAAAAGATTTTATTTATTTATTTGACAGAGAGATCACAAGTAAGCAGGCAGAAAGAGGGGGGGGGAACAGGTTCCCTGCTGAACAGAGGGCCCAATGCGGGCCTCGATCCCAGGACCCTGGCACCATGACCTGAGCTGAAGGCAGAGGCTTAGACCACTGAGCCACCCAGACACCCAAGTGCAAATATTATTCTTTACTCTTTAATATGAGTGTTTTCTAGGTAGATATTATGAATCAGGAATAAAACAGATTTATAGAATTCAACATGTCAACCATTAAAATGTACCTTTATTTATATTCAAGTTCATGATATAATGAAAAGAAGTTTTTATTGTTAGGCAGAATGGCATAATGAGATACTGAATTATCTTATAGTTGCTAAATCAACCACTATTTGGAAAATTCTAGATTCACATATGAAACTTTAGAGGAATTTTCATATGTGAAAACATAACATATCAAATCAAAATATAGACTATTTTGGTGTCAAAAAATAAGTATGCATGTTTTTGTGTACATGTGTGCATTTTAAATATATGTCATTTTATACACACTACCTAACAGAGAGAGATAGAGAGACAGAGATAGAGACAGCTCCTTCTTTTGCTAAGGTCAAAAAGTCACACTGGCTTTCAATGTAGGTAGATTCCTGATCCTCACAGGTTGGACTAGTTTCTATTAGTATAATTTAGGAATTTATTACTGCATTTTTTTCATTCATTTAGTAGACAAGAATTTCATGGGTATTTACTATGTGACAAGCATTATTCCAGGGATAGGGTATAGAATAGGGACAAAACAATTAAAACTCACTTCATTGAACCTTGCATCATGCTGGGTACTAGATGATAAGGCATGATAAACAAGTCACATGTGTAGTTCAGTAATTGCAGTAAGAGCTAAAGAGAAAATAAACCAGGGAAAAGATGTGAGTTGTGAAGTTATATAGGGTGGTCTTTGAATACAGCTGTGAGGATATCTGAGGAAAGAATATTTCTACAAGTGGTAAGATCCAAGGTAAGACTGGGTCTTATTATCTGAGAAATAGCAAAGGGGCTGGTGTGATTTAAGCAGCAGGGAATAGTGGGCTAGTTATTTATTTATTCTCAACTCTCAAATCTGGATGACTACTGCCAAGTTCCATCTTTATTGTAACATGATCTGGAAATAAGATATTCTGATTTACAAATACAAGGTCAACCTGAAACTTAGGTGGAGGTATGAACGTTGTGATCCATGGAATATTACATTTTTGTTTGTTTGCTTTTTTGTTTTGGTAGATATCCATTTTATAATATGCCATTTGAAACCATGTTCTGAATTAAATATTTTACTTCAATTAATACTACAGAAGACATTTTTAAAGATTTATATTTATTTGGGAGAGAGAAAGTAAGTAGGAGGGAGAGGGAGAGAGAATCTGAAACAGCCTCTGCACTGGACACAGAACCTGAGGTGGGGCTCAGTCCCACAACCACGAGATCATGACTTAAGCCAAAACCGAAAGTCAGATGCTCGACTTACTGAGCCACCCAGGTGTCCCCAGAGCATATTTTATATGCAAAACACGTGGTTTCTAAGTCAAAATTTGAATAGACATTGCCAACCCTCAAAAAGTGCTTATCCAGCGGATGGCATTGATGGATTATCAGAAAATTTCAACAGATGAAATAGCAGAGGGAAATTGCTAGCTAGAGTAAGAATTTTACAGTGCCACTGTGTTTGGGGATGTGTTCTTATACAAACAGTTGAATTCTACAATCAATCTTGAGGAATGATTGGTATTAGCATGGAGAAAAACATAAAGAAAAAATGGCTAAGGAATAGTATAGAAAGAAAAGCTGTGATGGGACGGTGTAGGGCCTCTCAAAACAATGATAGAAACATCAGGGTGGCTATTAGACAGAGCTCCAAGAGAAAGTGAAGAGAGGCTGAAGATGTAGTCCAGAGCCAGTCCATGCACAATCTGGGGGCCTGTGAAGGACTCCAGTGTTTAGATAATTGGAAGCCAATGAAATACTTTAAGAAGAGAAATAATGAGGTCTGTATTTTGAAAAGATGTAAGTTTGTATTTTGCAAAATGTCCTTGATTTTCAGTAGGTCACAGGTATGGGAAAGAAAATCATATATATATATATATGATTATATATATATATAAATTATATATATATAACAATAAAATTATATATATAAATTATATATATATACACAATAACAGATAAAAATGATACAACTAAGAATGCACAAATGCCATGACTTAAATGTTGTATTCAATTTTCCATTTCCATTTAGTTTTCATTTTACAACTATTATACCCCATTTCTACTACTTTGTGAAGTCTTTGAAACAGGACTTTGATGCAGTAGCAGAAAATTATTATTTATAAATACAAAATTAAGTCAAAATGTTGGAAAAATTTTGAATGGTTCCACCGAGAAGAATTGATTTAAAAATACATTGAATTAGAGGAATAATGATATTGTTGACTTTCCACTTTCTGCCTGCATGGGGGTATGGGGCTTAGTTAGCACAAGTTTTCTATGATTAATGAGGCTTTTGGAACGGTGTTTTTAAGAACTTATATTTGCATTGAGGTAATTTTATATATGAATTTTGTTATTCTAGTTTTTTCAATTAAATAGTTTATTTTATTTTACATAGACCTTTCAACATATATGGAAAAACACCTTAAAAGTGAGAGAGAGAGAGAGATAGTCATTATTGGATTAATTTTAAAGATGGTTTGTCAAGAGTCTCCATCACTCTCAGCAAATTTTAGAAATCATAGCCAAACTCATGGAAAAAAATAATCTGCTGAAATTCCAAAACCCAGGGGTCGGATATCTTTGACTTCACAGTAAGTTCTATAACCAGCCTTTATTTCATTCTGATGTATTATGTAGGACATTTATAGATGAGACTGTCTCAATACTATTGACATTTTCAAATGGATTACTGTTCACTGTGGAAGACTGACCTATCCATTGCAGAATGTATAGCAAAATCCATAACCTCTACTTACTGGACACCAGTAACATCCCTTCCCCAAGTTGTGACAACCAAAAACACTTGCAAACATGGCCAAATGTCCCCTCAGGAACAAACTCATCCTTGGTTGAGAACCATTGTAAATGATTCTGAGTTTGGCTTTCTAGGGAGATACTCATCTGAGAACTTCTTGGCTAAATCATGGTCAGTCTTATTAACAGCAGGGCATCATATTAATCTTTTATGAAGAAATAATATATTTGATCTTACCCAGGGAGAAAGAAAGAAAGAAAGAAAGAAAGAAAGAAAGAAAGAAAGAAAGAAAGGTGGAAAGAAGGAAGGAAGGAAGGGTACAACATAGATCCATGAAAAAGATATTCACAAGTAGACTGTAAACTCAGAGTTTAATGAAAAAGAGAATCAAAATAGGCAGACTGTCTAAGAGTGCCATTGGTAGGTGTGAGTTGGGTCAATTAAAACTGCATGAGCTGATTATGCAATTTCATGTGGCTAATGATTTCTAAAAATCATTTGCTGTGATGCATTAAGCTAGCCAATTTAAAGAGTGATTGACCAAAGGGAAAAAATTGCATAGCCAATAAAATTGATTACAAATTTGGGAAAAATTGAGCACCAATCTTAGAAAAGCTGTTTATGTGTTACGTCCACAAGAAACATTTATTATGAAGACATATTCACTGAATACTGTTAACTGTAAATTAAGAGTATAATGTATGTGCAACTCAGAAATGGATAGCTTGAGACTGATAGGCTATTTTGGTGCATGACTGACTGAACACTGATTTCAAAGAAAATTGGAGCCGTGAATAAGAAAGAAGCTTGTAGATAGTGGGCTCCACTTAATGGGAAATTGTGCAGAATCAAGCTGCAGGTTAGCAGTTGGTCATTCCTGAAACACGTTATAATGTGACAATGGTGTTGTATAAATTCAAACAAATATAAATCATTGTCTTAAAAGTCCTAAGGGATCTGGCACAATCTCTCCACCACGACGTCTTCCTTTACAGCCTCATTACACTTGCCAGTGATTCATGGGTGTTAGGCTTGACTGAGAAGGGCGGAAGGGGCTAAGGAACTCAGTCTGCTACATTTCAACCATGCAAATGAGCATATTTCCCTGGGACTAAAAGGCAGCATTTCTAAAAGAAATGGATTAATCTCTGTCTATTCTTATTATCCCTTTGTTGAGATTCTCAAAGTAATACAAGCCCATGGAAAAGCATTCTCAGTATGGCATTGTATTGCATCTTTAAAGATAGGGCAATTTTATCAAAAAGTACTGTGATGTGGCACAAGCAGAGTGATAACCAGGGGCTGGACACTGTGCATGGAATTTAAATGAATTAAGAGCTAAACTTATTGGAAATCTGATATGCTAAGATGTGTTCTAGAGCACAGTCTCTGGCCCAGTTATGAGTCAGTGAATGGAATTCTTCCTAATTTGATACTGTGGGGTCTAGGATACCCCTGATACAATCCTGACAACAAAGCCCTCGTTTCTCAGATCAGAACTACCAATTCTCCCTCTTTCTCTTTATTCCAGGTCACTGTGGTCATGGGTTTTTAATGGGAAAAGAGGGAGACTAATAGTCTTTTAACTCCATTAACAGACAGTGAGCAAATTGAGAGAACAACACTTTATTGGGGTCTGCAGATTTGTCCATCATGCCTGGCATATTGTAAGTGAAGCAAAAAATGTGATCCCAAGTCTGTGAAAACAAAAATTTCCTTCTAAAACTAAACTAAATTGTTGTGTTTCAGAGGAAATAATATTCTGTCAGGATGATCATTAAGGCCTATTTAGAGAATCATAGCCACTCTCCAGTAAAACATTTAAACTTAGTCTTCCAATAATGCCATTGTATCCAAGACTATAATAATATAATTGTTATATTGTATATAAAATTAAATTTAAAAACTAAATGCATGCATACAAAAGATAAAAACAAAATAATTTGTTTTTGAAAATATTAAGTAGAATTTCTCTGTTTCTAGAATACAATCAATTTTGATATATTAAGCAGATATTAAAGATTATTACTAAAGATAGCCTAGAGTACCACTAGTAAGCAGAACATAGAAAGCTTTATGTATTTACAACAAAGCTTAAGAATTTAAATACTCATGACCCATCTACTGTCTTCACCTAATAAAATAGCAAGTGTAAAATAAATTTAAAAATATATGACCCATCTATTATATTGAAAGGTAGTATCTTTGACAATATCAACATTCAAAGCATAGCTGTGAAATTAAAACTAAGCAAAATCATGAAAGCTGACTTCCATAAATCAAATATGCTTTTCAGGTCAGATTTATTTTTGAGGTTTGGATTCATGTATTCAACTGCTGGTTGATCATCATGACTTTTATAGTTAAGGGACAGTTGAAATTTAATATAATAAAAATTGCATTAACCATCTTTTCTTCTAAACTGGCCTCTCCTTAAATATTTAATCTTTGGTATAACCATTAGAGTAGGAGTAATCTGTCTCAATTTCTCTCCCAGTCCAATCAATCCAATGAATCACACCCATCACCACTGCCCTGCTGCAAGCCATCATTGCATTTCATTGGAGCAATACAAGAGTATTGAGTGCTAGTTGGTCTTCCCAACTATGGACTTGTTCTCTCGATACCATTGTTCACCGTTGTAGCTCTACCAAGCCACTCCCTTGCTTCAGTGGCAGCCTATCGCCACAGAAAACCACCAGTGGTACGGCATCTGAGTGTACAATTTCTCACTTATTGCCTTTGTTCATGCTGCCACCTATGGTTTTACCCTTCCCTCCTCCCAGAACACGCTATGTCTTCTCTTTCTTGTTTAGGCTTAAGAAAAAACTGTGTCACCACCATCTTTTATTCCAAGGGACTAGTGTAGTTCCTGGTCTATAGAAGTGCTGATGTTTATTGAACGGATTTTCTGATCGGTAATTGTGAAGCATAATGATGGTTCTGACATTCTGAGAATATCACTTGCAGCTAGAGCAAAAAAATCTCCAAATTAGCGTAGTTCCCCAGAACAGAAGTTTATTGCTCCATCACCTGAGTCCAACATGAGTATTGTATGTCAGAGGGTGGCTTTCTGTCATTGAGGATCCAGCTTCCTTCGGGTTTGCAACTGCCCCATTGCACAAGTTCCTGGAATCTGCTTCTAGTCATCAGAAAGGATTTGAAAAGATTGAGAGTGAAAGACCTAATACTTCTTAAAAATCCCACATCAATTATAAGGCCAAGCCTGTATGTAAATGAGTCAAAGAACTATAGTCACTGTCTGGGAAACTACTTCCCTCAAAACTTTTCCCTATGATATCTGAGGACTAGCTAGCCATTTCTACCACATGACTTTGGAAAGTGAGAATATATGTATTGTGTTTTAAAGGGAAGTAACTTTTTTTTCTCTGAAGGTATTGGTAAAAAGAGTGGATTTCAGTTATCAGGAAAAAGGCCCTTACGTATAATTTTTATTACTAGCAATTCTGAATGGGATTTGAGGTAGCATCAGCCTTGGGAATGCTTTTCAAAAACAATTAAGCCCATACAACTTTTGTTTGGACCTCCAACAAATTAGAGGGCCTGTCCAATGAGATTAGGCATATGGAATAGCTCAGATCTCCCTGCAGTAATTACATCTCAAGGTCTTAAAGACAGATGTTTTCCAGTACAGGGGTGTCTGCATGTTTGCTGAAGCAGGTGGAGTGTCTCCACATGGTTCTGCTTTCAGATATGCAATTTGGAATAAAAGAGGATGTCTCCTACCTTTCAAGATAGACCCCAAATTTTACTTATCAAAAACATTTTTTTGAAGAAATTGCTCAATTTCTTCATATGAATATCAAATAACTGTATCAGTAATTGCCCACACTCCCCCATTTGATATATGTGAAATTAAATGGAAAATTTGCCCAATAGAGATAGGCAGGTGCTATATAAACACATCTGTAGGTCATTTAGAAATTACTATCATCACTCTTTTCATTAAAGTGACATGCATATATTTAGAAACTACTTTTCAAAAACCTAATGAAAGACTGTCCTTGATAACTTCTCTATATGTTCACCTATAAATCAGAATTAAAATCCTTTACATAATGAGATGTACATTCTGAGGGAGGAAAAAAGGGAAGTTTCAATTTTCCCATTTTTTTTTTTTAAGTATGAACTGGAACTTTAACCTATTAGTTTGCATCATTTATATACTTATTGTCACTGTATGTGTGTAAAGGTGCTTCCTTTGTATTTTAGAATTTTATACAGTTATGAATTGTCTAGTATCTTATTTTCACTAAATGAGATGATTTTTTTACAGTGTAGAAATAAATACATAGCTAAGGGCATATCAAAATTCATACATTTGTATCTATACGGAGTGTAAGTATTTTATGTGAAGATTTTCAAGACATCTCTATTGAGTTTATTGTATACTTTCAGTAAATCATTTATGCTCACATGGTGTCACAGATGAAGTAGAAATTTGTATATGAGAGTTACAATGGCTGTTTTTTGCCTGTGTACTCAAAGTCTCGCGAGGCCTGTATTTTGTCCTGCATTCATGGAATCCCAGAGCTAAACGGCACTGCACAGGATGTAGACAAAAATTTGTTAAATGAATAATGGGTTTCTGTGATCATCTCACACACAATTTCCAAATTTAATCCTCCTTGTATAGAGTTTTATGTAAGGTCATTTCATAGTGTGTGTATATTGAGAAAGATAGTGAACATGCATAATTTACTGGAATAGACATCTCTCAGAGGTACACTGGTGAGGTCGTTTGTATATTGAAATCTGTGAAAAAGCCCATGGAAACAAGATGTAAAGGGAATATTAACTTCTGATTAAAACACCTGTGGATTCAACTGATAACATTTCATGTTGAATGGCCCTGGAATTAATGTCTCCAAACACTAAGCTCCTTTGTGTAACCAATGCTAACAACTCAGAAGTCTCATTTGAAAACCACAGTTTAGGGGTGCCTGGGTGGCTCAGTTGGTTAAGCAACTGCCTTCGGCTCAGGTCATGATCCCGGAGACCCGGGATCGAGTCTCACATTGCCTGCTTCTCCCTCTCTCACTCCCCCTGCTTGTGTTCCCTCTCTGACTGTGTTTCTCTCTGTCAAATAAGTAAAATCTTAAAAAAGAAAGAGAAAGAAAGAAAGAAAGAAAGAAAGAAAGAAAGAAAGAAAGAAAGAAAGAAAGAAAGAAAACCGCAGTTTAGCCTTTACACAAAGCATGCACATCTCAACGTATGGTTTTCTATTATTTTTCACGTAAATAACTGTGATACTTTGATTCCCAATTTTTATATAGATAGTTGAAGCCTTTGAAAGAAAACTTAAATGTGTGTCTTTGGTTATTTTCATTCCACATTGCCTGAATGATTATAATATGAACTAATAGGCAATGTGAGAAAATGGTAAAGGGTACTTGTGGTTAACTATAAACATTCTATCAAGCAGTGCCTAGGTGGCTCAGCTGATTAGGCATCCCTCCAATTCTTGATTTCAACTCAGATCATGATCCCATGGTCTTGGGATGGAGCCTGGTGTCAGGCTCTGTGCTCAACACGGAGTCTGCTTGACCCTCTCCCCCTACTCCATCTCTAAATTAAATATATAAAATCTTAAAAGAAATAAAACAAAATAAAATAAACACTCCACCAAAGTGGACATTGAAACACGGAGACTTGTTTATGATAAGGCTTTATTAAAAACAATAGCTTTTTCTTCCCAGAGGAAAATATGTATTATATATGTCTCATTAGAAAGGTGTTATTGTTTTATGACTAAATGGATGGATTTTTAAATAATATATAATCCATGTAGACACTCCACTATGTCAACTCTTCATTCTATAGCAAACTTGTTTTTAGCAATTAAACCTAGCAGTGACTGTAATAAAAATCATCGCAGGACTATGGCAAAAACGTGTGCTTATTTCTCATTTTTAGTTTACTTTAAAAATCACACTAGTTATATTTGAAGGTGAAAGCACAAACTGTATTTTCAAGATGTGTTTTTCCTCAGCAGAATTATGTCATGGGGAAACACTATGGATATCCATCAAAGTGAAACCTACAAGGACATAAGAGCTCGTTATTAGTGAACATTGTTTGTAACCTTCAGATGGCTTCAGTATTTCTGTCAAAAAATGGCAAGCAGAATGAGAGATTAAAGCACATCGTACCCTCGAAATTAACATCACCACATAAATTATGGCTTTTAAATAAATCTAAAGGTTCTATTTTTTTTATTTTAAAACAATGAATTATTACAACCTTCAATCTTTGTAATAAAATGTTACAGCAAGTTCAAGTTCAGTTAGGTCAATGCTGGCTTCAGGTTAACATTATTGATTGAAACTTGCTAAAACATCCTGGCAGATACAATGCAAGAACTTCTGTTAGGAAACTAAGCCGAGCAACATACCCTTGTGGTTCTGATGCTTGTTCTGGATTGTATGCTTGTTCCTACTACAAAAACCTCGATGAATGGAAAGAGAATTAAGTGTAGGATTTTAAAACACTAGTAAATGGCAGAATGCCATACTTCACATACCACTGAAAACTTTGGTAGCACATTTGCAATTAGATCTTTTGTTTATGTTTTTAAGAAACAGCTTTGATAAGTGAACATTTTTTTCTTATCCATATCCTAAAAATACCAAAGCTTTTAAATGTGTAGTGTTGTGATGATTTTCAGATAATATACAATTTATATTCATATATGTGAATATGTACTCAGTTATATATGGTGTATAAAATATAAATCATATATACTTAGTACTAGTTATACTTTGTGAGTCAAGAATTTGGAGGGCATTTTTCTTTCTTTCAAGATTATTCCCTCTTTTAAGCAAGGTTGATAAGGTGATGATAAGTGTTGGAACGAAGGTTGCAATCTGCTATAATGGGAAAAGGCTTTTCTCTTTGCTACCCTGACTGATACAGTTAATGTGTGCATCTATGACCTTGACAATTTCCAACAAATGTATTTGAAGTAAAGAGAACTATACTTCAGGCAAAATATCATAGCAATCAAAACCTTTGGTGGTTAAACTGACTAAAAATATTGGTCTATTATTCAATTTGTTTCATTTCTGTTAGTAATAACCTTAGTTGACAGAGAGATTACTGGGTGCTTTCACTAAAATTTATGAACAGAATTTATGTTTAAAGAAAATAATCCACTACTGATTTTCTGAGGAACATATCACTAAAATGATATTCCTTTGTACTGTTTACTAGTTGTTTACTTGTGGACTGGTAAGCTACGGTGATGATATCTGAAAATACGTAAGTGGAAAGTTCTTCTAACGGATGGAACAATTTGTACTCAGGTCAAGCACACACGTGGACCTGATTATCCACTAAAATGGGTAAACTCTTACATTAAAAAATTTAAATAGCACTATTTGAACTTTTTCCTCTATGAGCAGCTCTCAGGAAGATGAACATTCCTGTAATTGAAATGATCATGGGCATCCTGACCCTAATTGGGTAAGTTTAATATTAGGTGCACACCAAGCAATCATGGAAGCAATTATGGGCACTTGTCCTGGGGCTGCCATAGCCTAGGTGCTGCTGTCTGATTGTCATTTGGTAATTGCCTCAGTACTTCCCAGCTACTCCAGAGCATCAGTTAAACGATGCAGCATACTTCAAGTAAGTGAAGTCTCCTTGGAAGTACAAGTAAATACTTAATTATTGAGTTTGCAGCTTCCTATAGGGGCTGTCTGTTCACCTGGAATGTGCAGATGTATAATGAAATTTGTTTTCTGAAGACACTTGCAAGAAAGTCAAATCGGAGATGAAATCTTTGCGGTTAGCCCCACAGTTCCTTTTGAAATATGGAAAATACCTTAAATAGTAGTGATGATAGAGGCATTGCCAACTTCAGGATTTTTTTCAAGTCTTTGAAGTCTGACTTTGCAGAACAGATTGTAAATCTCTGGCCCATTACACACCTGCGGAGATTTTGGTGTTTTATTTCTCTTGGGTGAAACTGCAGAAGCCCAAACCATGTTAATCACTGTCAGAACCAGTTGTATAAAATGCCAAAATGCAGTGAACCAAGTGTTTTATAATAAATATGACAATGCAGTCAGAATGTTGTTTTGTTAGGCTTGTTATTTGTGGTAATTTTTCATTTATAATCTTTGAAAAGAGAAAGTCCCAAGGCTTTCATCAGAAAAATTTTAACCACAGGGGAGATGTCACCATATTGTATAACTAAGAACTAATTCAGACAAAAATAAATAAACTAATTTAATAGTAGCATTTGCTTTAAATGCCTTAAAAATGTTGGTTGAAAAAAGCAAAACAAAACTTTAATATCAAATACCACCACTAGAATTGTATCTGTCATTCTGTGAATGGCATATAATTCTTAGAAGAATTAATATTCTCACTGTAGTATTTCATATCAGTCTTTCAGTTTACTATCTTTCCTTTTGTTTGTAACCAAAACTTAAATTTTTACCAATTAGCAGGTATAATGATTGGAATATGGGGAATAATAATTTTAGTCTTCTACCAGTGCTTTTATTTGAAACAGATAGTGGATTAACTAGAGTTAAAATTATCAGAGCTACTTTAGCTATGTCACTGGCTTTTCCTTTTATAGTAATCTGACATGCATCTTCAACCTATTTCTCAAAGGAAACAAATTTTGTGGCAAAGAGAATAAATATATTATAATATATCATAAATTTACATGTCCTGTTGATGAATGATTTTGATACATAATATCAAAATTATCTTATATCCATTTATTTTAATAATCTTGCACCCTCTGATGAAATACATTTACCAACATGTTAATTTTAGGGTGGATTTTTCTATTGAATAACCACTTACAGAAATGTACACTACTTCAAATGTACTTGCACATTTCTTGCTAACCAACACATAAGCAAAATGTCTTCTGTTATACTTCAGTTCCATAAATATTTATTTTGCACCTATCAGACACTAGAGTAATATACAGGAAGTATGCAAAAGAAGCAGAATGTGTTCTCTTGGGCTACAGAATTTTATTTAGAAATAAATAATTTCAAGCCTGGATAAATCACTCTTACCATGTGCTTCCATGATGTTAAGACACTATTTTGTGAATGCCTGTTTGTTGCTTGGGGACTTAAATAAAATCGTAAGGTCCCTGGTTATTGACCATGTTTTGTTTTTGTTTTTGTTTTTTAAAGATTTTATTTATTTGAAAGACTGAGAGTGAGAGTAAGGGAGTGAGCACAATCAGGGGGAGTGGTAGAGGGAGAAAGAGAAGCCGACTCCCCTCAGTGCAGGGATCCCAGTGCAGGGCTCAATCCCAGGACCCTGGGATCATGACTCAAGTCAAAGGCAGATGTCCAACTGACTAAGCCACCCAGGCATCCAGCATTGGCTATATTTATTCACAATTATATCATTAGCTCCCAGGATTGTCCCTAGCAATAATAAGGAGTCAATATATATGTCTTTCCTGAGAGAGTTAATTAAATTCTCAGTTGTTATAGGAATTAGAGAAAAGTTGACATAGTAGGGAGTGCTTTCATACTACCTATATTTCTGGAGTACTTTCATACAATATCTATTTCTAAGGTCAGCATTATGTATATATGGTATGCTGCTGCTCAGCCTATTTTCAGCCCTGTGACTGGACTGAAAAGGAATGAGACTAAAGTGAATGTAGTGATATTCCAATCTTTGTTCACTCTCATGACCTTAAGGTTCCTACTGCATACATGTAAATACCACATAATTACACAGGATACATTTGAGAATCAGGAATCTGCAGTTAGAAACTACATAAAATTGATAACAAAACCTTAGAAGTGTGGTGAGAGGTGGAATCCTGTGTTCTCTTCATTTATATCTTGGAGGATGTGTAGGCTACAACACTGAACAAATAATTGAACTGAAAAAGCACTAATGAATTATCCATAAAAATAATTTGGATACATTTTTATGGCCTCATAGCATAGATGTCTTTTAAATAATTTTAGCAATTACTAAAGCTATTATCACTTGAATTTTGTGTATGACTAGAGCTCTTGAATACTTATAACTTTTCAGTTTCAAGGCTCTGGGTTATACATCACTAACTATTGTTCACTGGTGATAGAGAAGTATTGTGTCCTTCACAGACCACTAGCTTCTGATGATCTAATTTCATCTTCAACAATAGTTACAAGGAAGAGCAAAAAATACAGTGTTGAAAGTGGTGTTTTAGCTATTGTACATGTAAATGATTAGAGGGAGTGGGCTAAGCATTGTGTGGACCAACATTATTTCTAGACATTTCCCTGCAGTCAATTCTTAATTTTCCACACTAATAGAGTAAATAGTATCAAATAGGGGAGATCTATAGATGAAATTCATATACATGCCTAAAAGAAACATTTTAGATAGTAAGATAATATCTACATTTGTTCACCTTTTATCCATACATTTTATATGCATATACACATCTATTCTAGAAATATCAACTAAAAATAAATACCTGCATAGCTCCTTTATAGCAAGCAAACATACTTTATCCTGAGAGAAAAATAATACATTTCTAATGATTTTTACAGAGAGTTTAGATATATACAGATGAATGTGGAAGAAAATGTCATCATTCACTATTATTTCCCTATTTAAAAACCTTTCATTGTACCCCATCTGTATCTCAGTTGTCCACCTTATTGGTTAAGATTATAGTACAATATCTGTCCCAAATCAATATCTAACTCCTTCAGAAAAAAAGGACAGGGCCAAAAGCAATAGACTGTCTTACTTTATCCTGGATGTAATAAAATATAATATTAAAAAAAAATTAGGACACTTGGGTGGCTCAGTTGGTTAAGTGTCTGCCTTTAGCACAGGTCCTGATCCCAGGGCCCTGGGATCAAGCTTGCTTAGCAGGAAGCCTGCTTCTCCCTCTGCCTGTTGCTCACCCTACTTGTGTTCACTCTTTCTATTTCTCTCTCTCTGACAAATAAATAAAACTAAAAAAATTAATATTCCAAACAGTTGTGATTTTTCTCTCCACACATCCTTCAACTATCAAAAATATTTTTTTGATAAAGAAGTTTTTAAAATATTTATTTATTTGGGGGGACACAAAAGAGCACAATCACGTGTGGGGGAGGGGCAGAGGGAGAGACTTTCAAGGAGACTCCCTGCTGACCGGTGAACCTGATTCATGCCTCCATCTCAGGACCCTGAGATCACGACCTGAATCAAAATCAAGACTTGACATTCAACCGACTGAGCCACCAAAACTCCCCAAAATGAACTTATTTTAAGACTGAAAATGCTGCTGAAGGAAGACAGAATTTTTAAAAGATGTATATTGTAGTTAAAATGCTAATTTAGTATACTAAAATCTTGAATGCAAATATGTAAATAAGGGTAAGATATTTAAAGATTAATAATGGAGAATTGGACCAAAGATTAATGATGGAGAATTATAATATAATTAAATATTACATGTATTTACTCTATGTAAATGTAATAGGTACATATACATAGAACACATAACATGTTATGATATATGTAACATATATATTATATATATTACATACATGTAATAATTCTCCATCATTAATCTTTGGTCCAACGCTCCATCATTAACCTTTAAGAATCTTAAATATACAAATATATGTGTGGTATTATAACATATAAGATATATATATATGGACCTTTTCACAAAATAACTACATTCTATAGACTCAATTTTTTCATTTTTCCACACTAAGCTGTGAAGTTGTGAAATTAGAATATTTTAAGGATGTGGAGAAAAGTGCTTGGACAATTCATTGTCTATATCACATCAGTCTTTGATAAAGTCCCTCAAATGTTCCTGTGTTAAAGAAAAATAATTCCGTACAGAAGTCCTAAAGGAAATCACTATTAGAACTCTGAAATGTTTAACAAAAACCATCAATTTTAAATGACACAAGATATATTTTTACATTATATACTTGTGCATTGATAGAAGCATTGTGGGGTGCCTGGGTGGTTCAGTTGTTAAGAGTCTGACTTGGGCTCAGGTAATGATGTCAGAGTTCTGAGATCAAGCCCCAAATCCGGCTCCCTGCTCAGCCAGAAGCCTGCTTCTTCCTCTTTCACTCCTTCTGCTTGTGTTCCCGCTCTAGCTCTGTTTCTCTCTGTCAAATAAATACATAAAATCTTTAAAAAAAAAAAGAAGTATCTTATTTAAATAAATACCAAAATCATAAAAAATTCAAGAAACTGTAAGACGATGTGTTCTTGCTTATAAAAATTCCAAAAAGTAAAATGTCTAGGAGAAAACTATATATAAAGTCCTAGGATAACTGTTAGTAGCTGTAAATGCCACATTATACTTACTTTAATCAAAATGCATGGATTTTATTTTTATATTCTTTGTAGATACCTTAAATTTCTAAAGATCACTGGAGACAATTTTAAATAGATAGAGGGAAAATAAATTGAGTAGAATTTTACCATACAGAGATATTGAACCACATTTAAGATGTTCAGATATTTTTTTAGTCTAATGCTTGAAATACTCTTGTAGTGCCTAAATACCCATTTCTAGCTCAGTCGAATTAATATTAATATTAATTAATATTGTTAATTTCCATATTTTTGACTGTTCTTCAGGTAAAAATCCCATATGGTCATTAATTTATTCAATAAACATTATCTTAAGACATTTTTATGAGTCAAATAATGATGGCTAACTGTGTCCTTTAATACTCTCTAATCCCCTAAACAACACTGTGCTTTAGATATATTATTCATATTCTCAAGGTGAAGAAATTCAAGTTCAGAGAAGCTAGGTTCTGTGCCAAATTTATACCACTAATTAGTCATATAGCTGGGATTTGAAACCAAATCTAATTGCAATTAAAAGTTCTTTCCACTGTACAACTTCAGTTTTTTCTTCTAATCTCTTGTTCTCTTCTTTCCCAACAAAGATATTCATTGTGTTCTCAGCTCCCATAAAGGAATGGAAAGAATGATTTTTGGATGTTGTAACCTAAAAATAAAAAGTTAAAAAAAAATAAAAGAAAATCAATGCATTTATATATATCTTTTTATTACATAAGCTCCTATGCCTAACATGGGGCTTAAACTCATGATCCTACAATCAAGAATCACATGCTGTATGACTGAACCAGCTATATGCCCCAAGAAATGCATTTTGAATCAGAGATCAATTCAACAGATTCCATGGCCAATAAGAATAAATATACAACATGCTCTCTCTTTTCTCAATTTATATAAATAATGTTTATTTATATAAATTATAAAATTATAAAACACTTGGTTCCCAATTCCTTTTTTCAGACAAATTCAGCTTTATTAATTCCTCCCACTATAAACACTTCAGTACCATATTCCCTGGGTCATCATATGGTATTTTTTCACAGATGAATAAATGTGCTTGTGATTATTCTCATTATTTTATATGTTTCAATAATCACATTTATAGTTATCTAAGTAAATTATAATAACTAATAGTTACTAGGCACCTATTATGATCAATTTTTATATTAAGCATTTGATATGCCTATGTAATGATTCTAAGAGCAGCTACATGAAATTGATCCTATTGACTCATTTTACAGGTAATAAAACTAATGATTATCCAAGAATGCCCATGCCCTGGGCATTCAGATTAACCACATGAGATTGGTTTGTACTTTAAGTCCTCTTAATAGAAATGTTCTGGTTTGTCATACATGTCTCCTAAACTACATGTATGTTACCTAACTGCTCTTGAGTTTTAATATAACATTACTAATTATATTCCAACAGATTTAGTAACTGAGATAAAAATGTGATATTTTTAAACATATTCACAGCAGGGACCGTGAGACAAGGTTTTTGTATAATTAGTAGCACAGTTAACTAATTGGCTGATGAAGTTGAACTTCTTGAGCTAACATTTTATTAATCTCACTGGAAATGTGGCAGAGAAAAAAATAGAGTAAAACATGTTAGGAATATAATTTAAAAAAGGAAAATGTAAAAAGAAGCCATTGACTATAATAGAAATCATTCAAAGAACTAGGAATTTAATATACCTGCTTATAAGGATGAAAAATAAGCTGAATATCACACAGATTCTATAAACACATGTATTTTGGGAGAGGCCATATATGATGGTTTACTCTTTATTTTAGATTTGTTAGTGTTTTTCTTAGTTTATAATGGTGTGCCACCCTGATAAGTTTTAACATTATTTGGGTATCTCTATATTAAATATCAAAATTAGCCACATGTTGTTGGAACTTAATAAGCAACATTATTAAATTTATTAAATATGAATATTTTGCCTTTAAGATAAATATATAATTTTAAGAAGACATCTGAATGTAAAATAATGACACAGAGAGAATATTTCAATAAACTAGAAGAAAAGTTTTCTGACATCACAGAATTTAAAATATTAATTTCTACTGAAGAGTCCTTTAAGCAAATAAATATTTCACTAACATTAAAACATTTGTTTTTATATTACAGTCTCCAGGTCTTTAAATAGAAAATTCTTCCTACATAGCAGAATCTACCCCAGCTTTCATTTAATTTGCTCTTATTTTCTGTTGTTTCCTTCCACTACAATAAGAACTTATAATAATGAACATGATATTTGGTTAATGAAGAATGCATTGCATATTTAGAGATCTACATTTTTATGTGGCCTTCTTTTGTTCATAAATGTTAATATTTATTACTTCTTTGTTGAGATTTTATTTTGTGTTTTGTGACAAACAAGGGTACGATTAGTGAAGCTGTAAAGTTCTCATGGTAGCTGCCTGTGTTCCCAAGATAGCACCATTAGTATCTTCAGAAGTAGTTACTGCTGTTTATCATTAGTGACAGAGGCTGAGAAGGACCTTCTGTGGCTTTTATCTTTCACCTTGCCAACAGAAGTTGATGAGCTTTCCGATTTAAATTCATAGGTGATGCTCCAGGATTTATATGCATTTCACATGGACAACCACACAGGTAAACCCACACTGCTGATGGAGACTAATTAGAATCATCCTAACATTCTAATACCGGACATCCTTATGAAAAACATTACTTTATCCATACTTAATGCCAAATTTGCCCAATGAACACATCAAATATAAAAGAGTTTATAGAGGAATTTTCTCATAAATATTTAAAGGTTTTATTGCCTTGTAAATTACTTTTGTTTTGTTTTGTTTTGTTTTGTTGTTGTATAGAAACTAATGAATGTAAAGCACATTCCTGTAATGAACCTAAGTTTTTACAAATTTAAAATTTTAGTATATACAGGAATTTTAAAACAAAGCAAAGCAATTCTAATGAAGTAGCACACTTGAATAATACTGAGTACTTATATTTCTATGTAAATATTATCCAAAGTGTGGTCTCAGAGACAGATAGCGGATATCATCAGAAAACCAGATTATGAGGTCAAATTTATTTTGGAATATGAAAGTTTAAACAGCGCTTGGCAGTTTAGGAATGTTCCACACTTAAGACAGTAATGAATGTTGTGATCGTTCAAAATCATAAAATGCTATCTATACTTCCTAAATTTTTCAGAAATCATTTTGTGTGACTAGTTTTCCATGGAATAGTATTAGAAATGTTCTGTCACTATTGATCATGCAATAGAATGGTTTGAACTTGTAAATTGGATAAATCTCCACTCTACACACCTCCTGCTTTGAACATTTTTCTCTTGCCTTCAATATGAAATCTAAACCCTTACTATGAAAAATAAAATCTTATCTGGCCCAGTTCTGCCTTGTATTTGACCTTATTAGTGCATCACTCTGCCCTTTGCTTCAGCCACTCTGATGTCTTCCTTTGTTTGGCACATCAAGAACTTTCTGATTTTTTTCCCTCTTGCAGGAGGCTCTCTTTGCACCTCAGTGTCAATTTTCTCTCTTCCGAGAGATCTTTCTCCCTTTTCTTTTCTAAAGTGTACTGTGCAGTACTTTGCACTCCTTAAAATAAGTTTATTTTATGTGTGTGACAGTAAGCTGTCTGCGGACGAGCCATATCTATCTTGTTCCCTGTTAAATCCCTAGGACCTAGCATGGCACCTGCCACAAAGTAGGTAATCTGACACATCCTTAAAGGAAGACTTATGATGCTCTCATTAAAGGAAATGAGGAAAATTGGGTAAGAAGGGAGACTTCACTTTATTCTTTCTTTCTATAGTAAAGGGTGAATACTCAAAAAAGATACAAAGTAAACAGAATCATATATTTTTAGGAAGTCAGTGCCATTGACTAGTATTTATTAGAAGCAACCATCAATGCGATATAATATGTAATGTATGATAAAGTGGTATTATAAAGCTGTTACTTAGGATTATAAGTAAAATAAGAAGGAATGATTATGAGAATCATGCAGCTAGGGTTGGTCACATTTATAAAAATAATAGTAATAATAATGATAATAATAATAAGGTGAAACAAGTGGCTTCAATATCCAAAAGCAAAAAAAGTTATTTTGTAAATGTATTCATTTTATTTCAATTCTGTGAAGACTGACTGATTATGTATTCCTAACCAGAAAGCACTGTTAGCTAAATAATATGGTAAAACTTGTCACATTGGATAGCTTTAGATGTATTTATAACTTATTTTTTAAAGTACTGTAACTTTTTAAATGTAGTCACACTTTATTTTAACTGTAGATTTTAGATTAAGGTAAAAATAAATGTTTTGTGTTTTCTTAAGTAACTGAAGAAAAATAACTTTGAAAGTAAAGGTGAGGCGTTTCATTTTGCTTGGGAACAGAGTTTACACTGAGATGTGTTTCTAGGCTTTCTTGGAAAATTTGCTTTTCATGTTCAATTCTTTAAACATGACATTTTAATGCAATTTTGCTCTTGCTTTAATGATATCAGCTGTGTAATCTCATTTCTTTTTTTGCAAGAGAAATGCATCACGGTAAAAGAATAGCTTTTAGTAATAACAAGATATTCCACAAATCAATACTGTACCCTTCAAAGGAATCTGAATTCACAGGATCAAGAAATTGTGACCCACAAGATTGTTTTCCTTTTTATCATCAAAAATGCATTTTATTCAACTTGTTATGTTTTTGGTGCTCTATCAAATTCATTTTGTACTACTGGCAACTGTTACAATATAAAGTTTAAAACAGTGGCTTTTCTATAACTGGAGTTGATGCCACATTCAGCTTTATTCTTTTCTGTGACCCTTATTATTCTCTGATGTCTTTTTAAAAGTGCACACACTATGCAAGACAGCTTTGGCAAACATTCCTATTTTTCAGTCTTTTGTAGAAGTCAGCAGTAGCTGAATGAGAATTTCTGGAAAATATGTTGTTTCATGATAAGCAAGATGCTGAGTCCCCTTTCAAAGAGTAGAGCTGAACTTCATCCCTCATTTCATATATCATCTTGGTTTTTCTATACACATCTATATAGATTAGAATATATCATATTATAATATACACATATATACATTAATATAGATCAATATCTTATGGATATTAATATAGTATATAATTAATAAAATATAAACATTGATCACAATTATAAGCGGTATTCGAGCTTTCAAGAACATAAAGTTTTTCCCGACAACCATGAAAAGTAGGAAGCAGGAAATTTTTCCAGGGAATCCTGTACCAATGATTTAGAATCAGGGTACCTTTTAAAGATAGTGTGAAAATGTTATATCAAAGGCAATCATAAGATTTTTTAATGTATATGAAACATAAGTGTTGATATTTTGGCTTTATAATCAATGTACATTTCAAGCTAAAATACCTATTACATGATTCAGAATATAACATCTACCATTTTAACACAATTTTAGAGTATATAAGTTAATTTGCATATATATTATGTAAAGTTATTTTAATATGCATATTTAATGTGAGATCTAATTCTGAATTATTAAGGATGTTAATTTCAATTAAGTATGCCTGTTTTGTTAAAGTCGAGGATATGCTTGGGAAAATATCAGTATATGTAATACTTTTTCAAGTCTATTATTTTTCTTCCCTCTTCTGTTTTTGAATTGGAGCACAAATGCATTCATCAAATAATTGGATAACAAAACTCCAGCTAAAACCTTAATATATTCATACCTTAACATCAAATTAAGTATAATATTTGTAAATCATTGATTTTCTTAATTTTAGATATCGTACAATTCACATTTTCTTCGAATTCAGATAATTGATTACTTTTCTTTGAAGACAGATGCTAATATCAGAATAAAATCATAAAGAGTTACAAAAAAGTGCACTATAAATTTCATCCTAAGTAATTAAAGGAAAATAGCACAGTATAGCTATCCAATTAATACTTTTTTAATGAAATAATGTAATTTTAAAAATAGAAGGCAAGCATAAGAGCGTCTAACCTCAAACAATATTTTAGAAAATAAATGTGAAATGAGAGAGTAGAGCTATGAAATCATTAAATAAATGGACGGAGCTGGTATTTACTAGTAAATATTTGTATTTATTAAATACCCATATCCATGTATTTTGTTGTATATGTGAATATAGAACTTGTGTGTGTGTGTGTGTGTGTGTGTGTGTGTGTGTGTGTGTTTGCTCATGCACATGGATCAAATGTATAAAGAAGTAAAGCATGCAAAGCTCTATATGGTGAGTTGGAACTGATTTCTGTAATGATACATGCTTCAGATTTGATAGTACAGATAAATTATAAATTCTGTTGTTATGTTTTCTGCTGATAAGCATTACATGTAATTGATGAAAACCATACCTCATTTTGTACTGGGTCTGTAAGATTTTGGCTTCTGATCCCTTGGGAGTTGATACTAATTTTGGAAAGATCAAACCGATTAAGTCTGAATTATTTCTACTTTTTTGAAGAATAATGTGTTTGTTGGCCATTTATTTTTGATGCTAGAAGAAAGTATTTTATTAAAGAGAATTATATGTATTCATCCTTTTTATTAAAAGCCACACAGCTTTTTCCCAAAAGAGGTATGATTTTAATAGTGAAGTAGTTTTGAGAGTTTATCTGACAGAGGTCTGCAGGATGCATGTCGAATCCTCAGCAAACAGTGGTTGATGTTGTAGGGAACTGCATACCCTTGACCTTCTGATCCTCATTGTTCTTCTAAAATGGTGATATCTGGGGTGCCTGGGTGGATCAGTTGGTTGAGTATCTGCCTTCGGCTCAGGTCATGATCCCGGAGACCCGGGATAGAGCCCCACATCCAGCCTGGCATCAAGCCCTGCATAAAACCCAGCATCAAGCCCCGCATTGAGCCCGGCATCAAGCCCCTCATTGGGCTCCCTGCTTGGTGGGAAACCTGCTTCTCCCCCTCTGCTTGTGTTCCCTCTCTCACTGTGTTTCTCTCTGTCAAGTAAATAAATAAAATCTTTAAAAAAATAAAATAAAATGCTGATATCTTGGGAAGACTCAGAAAATCATTACCTGGCTAATAAGAAAACCTAAGGAAAGAGTGCTGGAAGGTTGCAGAAGAGGAGATCTTCTTTACTTGGCCTTTGCTCAGCTTTGGAAATGAAAGTTTGTGTCCCTGGAAGGTGGTTAAATAAAGAAGGACTTTCGCAGATGTTGGCTGTCCCGCAGACACTTAAAGAATATTCTGTTCGGGAGAATGGAGGTTTGCACAGGGAAGGCATATAGTCCTGCAAGTGTTCCACTCTGAGACAGACACAGAAATGCCTTTGTTCCTGGATGCTGCACTTGCAGTGGTTGGGAACATAGTTAGGTTCAAATCTAGTTCTTGCTACTTAATATCTTTCTGACTTTGAGGAATTTACTTAAACATTCTTCGATTCAGTGCTCTCATATGTACAGTGGAGATAATAATGCATACTTCCTGGGTTGTTTGTCAGGATTAAATTAATCCACTTATTCAAAATCATCATCATCATCGCTATCATCACAATAAAGCTGGTAAAACAACAAAAGCAATACAGAATTTAGTCTCTTTGACTAAGCACCAAAAAGCAATCAACTCAGCCAACATTATTTGTGAAATAAGAAAATAAAAGCTTACCTCTCTTCAACAGCAATTGCTACTACACTGCTGCAACCAAAATGAAACAGCAACAAAATAAACAATCAAGAAACCTATCAGATCGTTCTAGGCCAAATGCGGCATTAGCAAAGAGGTGCTTAGATTCTAGGTGGTTGGTGCTTTTGGGGTTTTTGTCAGGTGTAAACAACAGGCATAAAGCTAGGTCAAGAGACATGTAAGACAATAAGCAGTGGATAGATCTCTTAGATGGAAACAGAAAGAAATAACATTAAGAGAGCACCAAGTGTAGGCCTGAGCTCCTAGGGGAGGACAAATTTTCTTTTCTTCCCTCCTGGATTCTTTGACTGGCCTAATAATTAAGTTGATGTAAGAGAAAAACAGGAGGAAAATAAATTTAATTTCAGATATGTAAGAGCTCATAAAAATCTGAGACTCTCCGAAATGACCAAGCAAGATTTTATACTTTTTAAACAAAGAAACAATTACTTGTGAAGGACTGACAAAAGGGTTAGGATTTAGTGTAAGGAATAAAGAATTAACAGTTGGTTTACATAGATTTCTTGGCTCTGAATACCCTATCTCTGGTGATTGAGCTGCCTTCTACCCTCCAAGTACAAGGAGGGTAGCCGTCACAGGGTGAATCTGTTGAATTTGTTTTCTGCTTTCAGGGGAAAATAAGGAGGGTTAAAAAAAATACAAAAAATAAAAAAAGGACAGTCAGAGTGTCCTTCTTATGCCAATTATTCCTTGAGTAATTTTTTCCCTTAAATAACTTTAATTCAAAATGATTCAATATGCCAATGTGGCATATTTTAGGGCAGCTTGCACTGAACTTCATCAAGCTCCATTAAAATAGTATAAAAGCAGTTTGCTTTCTAACATTTATTCTACTTTCTGTTTCATGGTTACTATATATTTACCTGGTATATAATCTTATTCAGTGATTAAAGCAAGGTATCTATTTTAACTATATTTGTTTAAGAATTGTTACACAACATATTTTGTAATTATGTAAGTTTTGTGATAAGTTATAGTATTTTACTAGAGCATAGCAATATACACTTAAGTCTACTAAACTGATCACTGTTAAAAATTAACACATAATGATAGAAAATAAAACTTTTCAAATAATCTTCTCATTTGCAACATCATTGGTGTTGCAGGATTTCCTTCTTTTTTGGTACCCATAATTCTTGGTCACGCCACTTAGAAGAATGAAGAGGTAGACCTGAGCAAGAGTGGTGGGCAGCAAAGCCAGATTTATTGAGTGCTAGTACAAAGCTCTCTAAGCATGAGAGTTTCTAAAGCTAGGGGTTTTTATGGGCTTATTGGCAGGCTATTTTGATCTGGTTAACCCTCCCTACGCCTGTCATCTAATCAGGTTCTATCACATGGGAAATGGTGGAGGGCTCCTTCTAGGGTGGTATAAGATACTTTTAAGGGTAGTTTCATCTTGGTGGGGCGGGGGGAGCTGGTTGGAGAGATGGAGGGCTTCGGGGAGGGGGGCTTTCCTGCCTGCCTTTCTTCCAACTGTCCTTCATCCATCGATATCTGGAAGTGACTTAATTTTAATAATATAATGGAAGAACCAAATAATACACAAACCAAAAATATGGAAGTTTTAAATGAAGAGAGAAGTTTTGAACTTACTGACTTCTTATTCTATTAAGAACCACATCAGTAGACCTATAACCATTTACAAGAGCAAAATTTAGGCATATGAAATTGCAGATTATCAGAAAAATACTGTAGTGATAGTCTAAGCATTTCACATACAGGACTATTGAATAATTTTTTATGTTAAATAATTCTTCTAATAAAATGTTTCACACATAAAAATGTGCACATATAAACTTTTACCTGTCAGCTAAGTTAAATACTTGACTAATAACCGTACCAATGAATTTCTTTGTGCTGTTCTTCAATGATGTTCCATTTTTCCAAAGTTTCACTGCTTTTTAAAATTTTTCCCTAGCATTTACTTTCTTTTTTATTATGGATATATTTAGGATTTTATGGCTTAAATTTTATATAAAAATCTTCACATTGTATGTATTCTTCAACACTTGTTTTTTTCTGTATTTCAGTTTAGATATTTTTTCCATTCATTTATTCATTAATTGATTTTCAGAGCTGTGAATTATTTAATTTAATGAAGATAAAAAATTCACCATCCTTTACTTATCCATTCCTTCTAGTCTTGGATGAATATTTGAGTTGTTTTCAGGTTTTTTGTTTTGTTTTGTTTTAAAAACTGTGCTTCCCTGAAAAGTCTTCTAAATGGTGAACTTGTACAGTAATTTTCAGAAATGATATTGCTAGATTAAGTACATGCAAATATTTAAATGTATAGGATAAAGTTAAATTGTTTTATAAGAAATAAAATTAGATCATATGGAGCAGTTACCTACCATAGGATCTGACTTTTCTTCTTCTGTTATAATCTTTGATAAATATATGTTTTAAATCTCAGTGTAGTGGAATTTATTGATCCTTTTCCTTTTGCTTCAGGACAAGATTATTTATCCAAGTGAATACAAATGTTTTCCCATATTCCCTGATAAAAAGCTTTATTTCTTTGCAATCACACTAGCCAGTGCAGAGAAGAAAAAATATGCTGAATTTTCCAAAACAAAGGCAATATCTGTTAAGTTTGGGTAAAGGGAGCAGGAAGGGAGAGTGTATAGATTTACTGACAGAAGGAAGGAGAATCACAGGCATGGCCTATTTTTTAATGTTTGGAAGTGCATGTACTATGGCTTTACGCAAATAAGTAAAACTTAATCATGGATCTATTTGGTAAATACTATGTTCATCCGTGTTTTATGAAGTTTGGCTATGAAGTAGTAAAATCTATCAAATGAATAATAGCACAGGAAAGAATTGATTTTTTGGCAGCTTCATATTTTTTTAAAATTTATTGTATTTATTCATTTGACAGAGAGAAACAGAGAGAGAGGGAACATAAGCAGGGAGAGTGAGATCAGGAGAAGCAGACTTCCGGCTGAGCAGGGAGCCCAATGTGGGACTCAATCCCGGAACTCCAGAACCATGACCTGAGCTGAAGGCAAAGGCTTAACAACTGAGCTACCCAGGCACCCATGCAGCTTCACATTCTTAAGAGCCATTTATTTGAGAGCTCCCCATCTTTTTCCCCCCCACAGAGGAGAAAGTATGTATTTTTTTTTTTAAATTATGTGGAATATTGACATTTTTTGTAACCGAAAATACCCTTTAAGGAGCACTTCATGATTTTACGGGTGTTACTCTGTTTTGGACAAAGAACGTTTTTCATAAACTGAATGAATCAAGATTTGTATAAATTGAACAACATTTTCTCTTTGACTTAAGATGGAGTATATTACTCTGAAAAAGGTTTTGCTTTTAGTAATACACACATCGATTTTTGTGGGTCACATCTGTAATCACATTTTAAGGAAAAATAAAGATATTGTAAATTGTATTAATGTTGTCAAAAAGAAAACCACAGGTCTCACATGGTAATACTTAAGTTAAGGCCCCAAGTCAGTAAACCAAGACATAATACCTAACCTAATTACCATTTCAATCCTCACCAGGATTGAAAACTTTAGCCTGTCAACATAGAATTTCCTGGTCAATTATAGGAAATTACTGATAGATTCCCTTCTGCTCCATTTAGGAGGGCAAATTTGCCCAAACAATAAATTCCTTGCTGATAAATTCCTTTCTTTCTTGCCTTGTCTCTTGTCTTTTTTATTTTTTTGATTTCTTTCTCCTTCCTCCCTCCCTCCCTCCCTTCTTCCCTCCCTCTCTTCCTCCCTCATTTTCTTTCTTTCTTTCTTTCTTTCTTTCTTTCTTTCTTTCTTTCTTTCTTTCTTTCTTTCTTTCCTTTTCCTTCCTTCCTTCCTTCCTTCCTTCCTTCCTTCCTTCCTTCCTTCCTTCCTTTCTCTCTCTCTCTCTCTCTTTCTTTCTTTCTTTCTTTCTTTCTTTCCCTTCTATGCCCTCTCTGCCTTTAAAAAATCTTTCTTTGGTTTAGTTCCACATCATTCCCATCTATTTTCTAGATAGGAAGCTGACAGATCCATGGATCTTTTAATGAAGCCAATTAGATATGCAAATTTATTCTTTTGAATTTTATTTTTTAACAATGACTATATTTAAAACAAGTACTATGACCAATGTTCATGTGAAAAATTGTGTTGTATGGAGTTAATTTTCTTTATGAGGAGCTGTTGGCTGAAGGAATCTTTCTTTCTTTCTTTCTTTCTTTCTTTCTTTCTTTCTTTCTTTCTATTTATTTCTTTATTTGACAGAGAGATGGAGAGAGAGCACAAGTAGGCAGAGCACCAGGCAGAGGGAGAGGGAGAAGCAGACTCTCCACCAAGCAGGGAGCCCAATGCAAGGCCTGATCCCAAAATCCTGGGATCATGACCTGAGCCAAAGGCAGCTGCTTAACCAACTGAGCCACCCAGGCACCCTTTTTCCTTTCTTTTAACTATTTGATATTTTATGTGCATCCTTAACATGGTCGTCACCAGACTGCAAGAAACAAAGCCCACCAGTGTGTCAGGTGTGATTCCATACCTGGAGATGCAACATAGATAAATTCAAGGTAGCTAATTAATTTGGAAGTTCTTTTGTAGGGTGGTTAATCTGAGGATATGCCTTTAGTCAGAAAATCTCCCATAAACTAGCAGAGATCATGAGATTTGTGATCCTTGAGAAAAGAGGAGAATAGAAAGCCTAAGGTACTAAGGGAAGGAGAAGTCATCTGGAAAGTGGAGGGGGTTAGATATGGATGGGGGAGCAATGAGGCAGGGCATCCATGGAAGCTATGGAATATGAAATCAAGGCAGGATGGTAGGGGCTGTGGGTGTCCATTTCTTAACTGAGAGGGTGTCCCTGGACCCCGATTCTCAGTCCTTGTCCATGTGAAATGCTCAGTGCAGCTGGGATAAGAGAATAGGCTTTCTAAGTTTGGCTGTGATTATCACCAGCAGTACGTTTATGGGCAAGGTATACTTAAAAAAATTTAGTGTTTTAGTTGTTTCAGCAGGCAAGTAGCAATTGCAATGCCCCAGGGTTGTAATGATAAAAGAGATTGAAAATAGAGTCAAAGTACCTTGAATACTTTCTTTTGCATAATAAAGATTATTATTTTTTTTTTAAGATTTTATTTATTTGACAGAGAGAAACACAGCCAGAGAGGGAACACAAGCAGGGGGAGTGAGAGAGGGAGAAGCAGGCTTCCCACCAAGCAAGGAGCCTGATGTGGGACTGGATCCCCGGTCTCCGGATCATGACCTGAGCCGAAGGCAGTTGCTTAACCAACTGAGCCACCCAGGTGCCCCAATAAAGATTATTATTAAAAAGTGGAGGCTAGGTAGTGGGAAGAGGAGAAATTGGTAAATGTATTGAGTGCAAATATTGATTTAGAAAATCTTCAAGTTTTCCAGAAAATACAACAAAAAGAACCTGGGACAAAAAGGCTCACTTACTCATATGTAGTATGTACCAGGGGTCCTCTTTCTTCAACATGGAATAAAAATCATTCCTTTCAGTACACTTATATCTTCTTCATTCACTTGTCTCTAGCACTACTCACCCCCCCCCAAATAGTAACAGTTCCACAAGTAGGCCATACCTACCACTAAAGTTGGGGGTGCTTAAATCAGTCTCCTTGAATAAGGATTACTGTGATAGTAGCAGTTTAAAGAGAGCAAGCTCAGCAGTGAGGATGGAATAAGTCTCAGGGAGTTCCTAGAACAAAAGCACACAAATAAAGGTTCTATAGAGAGTAGAAGGGAAAGCAGGCCAGGTAACAAACCATGCTCACTGTCCTATATTTAGTGTAAGTATCTGGAAAAGTGATTTTTTGCCCAAGTCATTTATATGGTTCTGATATCATTTTACCATATTATAATTAACTGTTATGTTTTACATGGCAAATTTACTACAAATCTTTTCTTTTTTCTTTTTTTTTTTTTAGGGAAATAATGTCAGAAAAATAAATAGCATTTAGTATAAATGAAATTAAGGTGCAATAAAAATCTCTTTAATTCAATTTAAATTATCTATTTCTTATCATTTTGCTATCCAGAAATATAATCTTATTACTACTGAACAGTTACATGCTTTTTATTTAGCTGTAATTGGTGTTCATTTCATTTTCAATTAGTAAATGTGTGTTGGTGCAGATTTTTCATATTTTGTTTTGCTTTTTTTGATAATAACAAGTAGACAACCGAGTTGTTAAACTATAAACTATTTCCAAACTTTTGGATGAAAAATTCTCAAATTAAAATTTGTATTCATTGGTTCTGTATTTTTCATGTAATTTCATATATAAAATAAAGAAAAATTAAATTTTATATTTTAGTAGTTATGTAGGTTTACTATTTTTTGAGACAAATATAATATTATTGATATTTTTCCAAATAATTAGAAATTCTGTCATCAATCTTTTTAAAATTATTCATTTTACTTAAAATTATTCATTTTACTTAGTGTATGTGGTTTATGGACACTGAAATTTAAATATAGATGCTTAGATCCAGCACCTGAGCTGCTGCAGTCTATATGCAGCCACTTTGCTTTTGTTTTGTTTTGTATTGTTTTGTTTTATTTTGTTTTAAAGATTTTATTTATTTATTTCACAGAGAGAGAGATCACAAGTAGGCAGAGAGGCAGGCAGAGAGAGGAAGAAGCAGGCTCCCTGCTGAGCAGAGAGCCCAGTGCAGGCCTTGATCCAAGGACCCCGAGATCATGACTTGAGCCAAAGGCAGAAGCTTTAACCCACTGAGCCACCCAGGTGCCCTGCTTTTGTTTTATAAGGTCCTTTGTTTCTCGCTTTTGGTTGCTGAAGAAACGATTAAAGTTTTGAATCAGATCACTTTGCAGATAAGAAATATCAGGACAGAAGTAATTTTTCCAGAGAGGAGCTGCTCTAAGATTAGATTATTTCCTTAAAGACAAAAAAAGTTATCGGTTTCTTTGCTCAACTCTTAAAGCTTTCAAAAATATGGTTTTAAAGGTTAAACAAACATGCATTTTAGGGGCGCCTGGGTGGCTCAGTCATTAATCTGCCTTCAGCTCTGGTCAGGATCCTGGAGTGCAGGGATTGAGCCCCGCATTGGGCCCCCTGCTCCATGGGAAGCCTGCTTCTCCCTCTCTCACTCTCCCTGCTTGTGTTCCCTCTCTAGCTGTGTTTCTCTCTGTCGAATAAATAAATAAAATATTTTTTAAAATAACATTTTAGGAAAAGACTACATATGTATGTGTGTTTATATGTATAAGTGTGTGTGTATGGGTATATATGTAAATAATATATATGACATATTTTTGAGTTGACAATATTCCTCACTTTAATATCTTTTTTAGAAAACTAAAGAACGTTATGCAATGTATGGGCTCTACGACCCTATTATATGCTATTTCTGATTATGGGGAACAATATTTGCCAGAGTGATTGATGTTTTAGCTGGTCTAGCTTTACCATAGCCAGGAAATTCTGGCCAATTAAGGAGGAAAAGGGAGAGCCATCACTCAAATCAAAATTGACATTCAACCCACCTCCACCATTAAAAAAAAAATACAGAAAAATCATATTTGTCTATCTGGTCTCTTTTTGAAATGCATCAAGTGCTTTGATTGTTTTTTTCCCTGTGTATATGGTACTAACTAATGAGTATTAGAAAAGATCTTATAGTAAATTGCCTTCTAAAGACAAGATATATCTTAATGGAAGCACTTAACCTAGACCCACTAGGGGAACTGAACAAAAGGAAGTTCTAATGTCCTTCCCCTTGTGACCTGAGAGACTTGATAAATTTCCCATGACAGAGAAGTGTTTTCTCAGGTGTTACTTAAAACAAAGTCAGCACACTGATCTTTTCTTATTGAAAGCTAAGCTTTGGAATAGCCTCTTCCAGGCATGATACATCATCCAGGTATATTTCTAGAGCAGTATATAGTAATTGGGTTGATTAATCATTCAAAAATTGTTCTAGAGGTCCACTTTGTGCCCATAATTTCACTAAGTGAAATACTCGTAATCAGAACAGAGTACAGAGCATATTGGTCAATGTACTTGTTTCAATAATGCAATGTCACAAGTAGTATAACAAGTAATGTGTAAAATGTCAGGGCAACATTGAATGATTCAATATGATCTCCATTTAAAGACTGTAACATTTACAGAGCTAGAGGAACACCTAGGGCCTAGGAGTTGTGGGTGACCTAAGAGTGTGTTTAGTGGTAAAACAAGAGCTGCACAGATAGGTCAACATAGGCACCAATTATAAAGAGGTAGATGGAAAAGTGAGATTTATTTGTGAGATTGAGACAAAAGCTGGAAACACCTGACAAGAACAATACATTTTAAGAGAGTAGTACACGTCGTAATTATCTCCGGAGGATCTAGAATACATCCATAAGTGTTTTGTACTGCAATTCCTGTCAAACACAGATGTATAGGATGGAGATGAGTAGGGCATACGGAAATTAGTTTAATGTGAAAGGACAAGCATTATATTGATCCAAAAGGATTTTTTTGTATGGCTTTAAAATCTTATTTTTTCTCTGGTTGAAAGGAAACTATGGAAGTTTTTGAGCTGATCTGAATATAGAATTTTTTATTTTTGAGATAGTTAGCAGCCATCTTGGGATATTTTGAATATGTGGTAATAACCAACCAGGAGGTGATATGTCTTTAAGAACATGAAAATAACAGGAATAACTTATGGAAGAAGTTGGGAGTGAATTTGAAGATTTAAGAAGTGCATGCACAGAATATGTAGTAATAGTGATGAAATGAACAGGATGGCAAATGGTCAGTTTTAGAGAAAAAAGAAAAGGGACAAAGAAAAGACCTTGAGAACATTTATATATAGGAAATGGGAAGGGGAATAATTTTAATGGTCAAAAAATAGGTAGTAAAGAAGAAATCTACATGTGTGTTGCAGCATCATTGTAACCCAAAGAGGCGTTTCAACAGCAAGGAAGTGGCTAACATAATACAGTGCTTTAGAGATATCAAAGAACTTCAATGCTGAGAAATTAATATAATATCATGAAATAGTGATAACATTCATAAAAAGCAAGCATAGAAAAGCATTTCACATTAAATTAATTTCCTTATGTATAAAGGCTGAATTACTTAGAACAATACAGGATTTGAGCAAAACTGAATTTTTTTTTTTCAGTTTTTTGATGTTGAAAGAATAAGTTGGATGACAGCTTGAAGAAATAGAAGTGTTTAGGTTACAGATTAGTGTTAAGCAAGTGCATCATAGGCTCTAGGAAAGCAGTCAGTTAGAAGGAGATATTAAGCAGAACATGCACAGAGAAGAAATGATCTCATGAATAAGGTTTTGGGTGAAGGAGGAAATGTGCTGTTCTAGACACCTAGACTACAGTTGAGTGAATGAAATAAATGTATAGATGAAAAAAAAAAAAAGAACAGATTACTCAAAAAAGAAAGAAAGAAAGAAAAAGAGCAGGATGTGCCTAGCTGACTCACTAGACCATGTGACTCTTGATTTTGGGATTCGGAGTTGAACCCCACATTGAGGGAGAGATTACTTAAAAAAAAGAAAATGGATTGACCACAGGAAGGAGAAACATTAACTCTGATTTGTATTCTCAAATTTATGCTCAAATAAAAATGTAACTTTCAATGGGATATTAACTCTGTATTTTATATTTTTTGCATATATATTTGTATATACTTATCATGTATAAATATGCTTGAATATTATGTTTTATAAATAGAGTATCCTTTCTGCATATAAAAAATTTTAAGACCTTGAAGTAAAGAACTAATTTCCACCCCTATTCTTATTATCTGAAACATTGCTTTAAACTAGGTGTTCTCATCTTGAAATTCAGGACTATTCTGCTTTTCTATTATCTGGAATTAGCCAGATTGAAGTTGAGGGCATAATCCTTCAGACTGCCACAGCTACTCAAGACCTAGCTAGTACATTTTATCTTTTTTTTCTATATGTATTTTATATATTGCATTTCCCTTGTAACCCATGCTTAAAATTCTATATGTACTCTATATTTTGTATTTTAATCCAAGTTCCAGTCTTCTAGGTTCAGAATCTACTATCTGTGTCCCTCAAATCTTCTTTTGTCAGGGTATTTGCAGTAACTAAAGATATATTCTATCTTTTTCAATTCTCCTTACCAACATTTTCCAGTAATATATTTTCCCTTTTGTCTCTTTATGATTTTATGAATTATAAAATACTAGATCCCATGCAGTGTGCATGCAGCCAAACAGAAAAACAAAGGGTTGCCTTTAAAATTTCAAAGCCAAGTATGAAGCACTGACTATTCATTTGATATTTGCAAAGTACTTCCACAATAAATGCGTTTCATGTTATTTCTACTCTTCCTATTTAATGATTTTCTGAAGAGAATTATTGATAAAAGGGCAAGTAAATGTTAAAAATGTATGCATATTTTACAAATTCTTGTAAAGTAAAAGAATGAGTCAGCATTATGATTTCTGAAGCTACATTTGGCATAGTAAATCAAACATGCTAACGGCCTGCAAGTAGGAATAAAAAAGATGATATGAAAAGTACTTAAAATAAAAATTAAGTTACAAAGTTTTAGGTTACACATTTGTTTTCAAGAGAATGTTCATACAGTTTTGAATGGTCAACAAATATCCAATGTAAGACATCATACTAGACTCAGAGAATTAATTTTTTAAAGTATTAGAATAGTTTATATACTTTACCTCTGGAGACACAATCAAAGCTATTTAGCTTTACTTCCATTTTTTAAAGTTTTATTTATTTATTTTTTAAGAGGGAGAGAGAACATGTGAGGGTCAGAGGGTGAGGGAGAATCTCAAGCAGATTTCCTGCTGATTATTGAGCCCCACATGGGGCTCGATCCCAGGATCCAGAGATCATGACCTGCGCTGAAATCAAGAATCAGATGCTTAACTAACTGAGCCACCCAGGCACCCCGCTTTACTTTCAATTTGAAAACACACAGTTCTTTGTCAGTGTTCTTAACTTGCTTAATTAATTGCTCTTCAACCATGAATTTTTTGGTTGTTTTTTTGTTTGCTTCTTTGTTTGTTTTTTCTCCTTTCTGAGGCACTGAAGAAGAAAATCACATGCCTTGTTTACTTATTGATGCCTTTATACATCCATTAGCTCAGCTGGATCCAAAGTTTTTTAGAATAGGAGGGATGAAATGAATGACAAGCAAAGTAAAGTGCCTTTCAGGTAAGAGTAGGGATTTGAACCTTGTTTGTAAATGGAGTACTTAAAGGAAAAATGAATAGTCCAGATTCAACAAGACAGACAATAAAAACTGGAATTTTACTGTATTGTATGCTGAAACGTTGCTTTTGATAAGGATAGTAAAAGTCTTTTGGTTTAAATGCCAACCAGACAGGTAGGTCTCAGGGGGGCATAATCTCTCATTCTTTTAAATACAGATCAATTATATATTTGTTTATGCATTTTTTGCCTGGGAATGTGATCTGCTCAGATCTTTTACCACCCACACATGCTGTTTGGGCTGGGAAGAGATAATAATCTCTCCCTAGCCATTTGGATTAGTTGCGTCAATACTGATTATCAATAGGTTCGTGAATTTGTGACCAGATCATTCTCAAATCCAAGAGTATGAAAGAATTTCCTCTACAATTAATTTGAAAGAAGAAATATCAGTCTCTGTAACTTATAAATGACATAAAATCTATTTTTACAGTTGCCCATCACATTTTTGGAAAGATATTATCATCAGAAAAAGAGAAAATGGGGAGTTGTGAAGAAAAGACAAATTGTTGGTAGAACAGAAATAATATTTCTGCAAAACAGCTTATGAAGAGAAAATAATAAAGATCCAAGGATTTTGGAACTGCACTTGTATTAGTATGGTTGAAGGATTGAGCTGGGTAAACATACTTTACTATATTCTGTCCTAATTTATCCAGAAATGATCTTATTTTAAGCTAAATCTCAAGGTCCAAATCCAATAATCAAAGTATAAGAAAATAAAACTATAGAAATCCTTTCCATTCATACAGATGCTTTCTCACTTGGTGTTGCTGCAGTAACATTCCTAATAGATTATAACCTGAAGTTTTTCCATTCATGCAGACATATAACTGTGTGATACAGGCTATGGGAACCATTAATTACAATAATTTTCAATTTTTAATTTATACTGAGACAAAGAATTACCAATATCTTAGTTTGTTCTTTGGAGTCTACAACATAACTTTAATTTGTCTTCTGACAGCTTTAAATATTTCAACAGAATTGCTGTGAGTTCTCTGTCTTATCTTCTTTAGGCAGAGCATGTATCTTCCTAATTCTAATAATATTTCCACTAATGACCTTTAGCTTATCATTCGATTTTCAAAGTAGCCTCCCAATTTAAAACAATTCTTCAGATATATTCTGGCCAGTATAGAATAAGGTGAAGTTATTTTTTTCTCTACACAAGAATTCTATTAGCTCTCTTTGTGGACACCTCAGTTTCACAATGTTGCTTAAGGAACTTAGAGTTGAATGAAATCCTACGGCTCAAAACAAAACAAAACAAAACACAAATTGCTATTCAACCAGCTTCTCCTCATCTGTAGTGTGTAGCTAATGTTTCTCTTATCTATATGGAGGTTTTAATATTTATCCTTATTAGTTGTCACTGTTTTATATGTGGCTTATCCTTGTACTTTACTGAGAACTATCTGGACAATGATACCATGCTTCCTTTAGCACACTGACAGTAAGTAGGGTTTTGATCACCTTGTAAGGCTGAGTTTCATGAACAATTTTAGGAATGCAATATGCAGGTTGAGCTGAAGTTTAGCAAAACTGGAGGCAAGAGGATTTGTTAGAAAATCATTGCAGGAGTACAAGTATTAGATGAAATAGTCCTAGACTAGCATGGTAATCTAAGAGGGAAGACTATTAAAGAATGGTTAAACAGCAAATTAACATAACTTAGTGACTTACTAGATAAATGTAGTAAGGAAAAAGGATAAGTCAAAAAGTGACTCTAAGGTTTGGAGTGTAGGTATTTAGAACCTGACGGTAAATTTGACTACAGGGAAAGGTGATTGAGAAGGATGAAGATTTTGACTTAGATATAATGCTTTTGAAGTGGTGATGGAACAAACAAAAATTCACATGGTACAAAAGTTGATGGGAGAAGGTTTCTGTGAATCACCAAACTAAGGTGAATGTTAATGAGAAATACTTGGTAGTCATCTATGCAGATATGGTAGCTGCAACCCAGAGAAAGTCTTGGAATTTTCTAAGAGCCATACATTTTGAAAAAATTATAAGTTCAAAAAAAAAAAAAAAAAGCAAGCTCAAGGATGCTCGAAGTTATATACCAACCTAGCAAGAAAAATCTCAAGGAAGCTCTGTGGAAACACATGAAAGAGTTAACATGCATATAAAGAGATTAACTGATATATAACAGAACATATTGAACTTGACTTTCAAGTGTTTTGTTAATGGAGTCCTCTGATATTACTTTAAAATATTCAAGATAAATTGTAACTCCTTTTGTTACTTTAATATCCTTTAACTTATTTTAAAAAATGGTGAAATATTTGCCCTTACCTATTACTAAGACATTTTATTTTCAAGACTTTATCTTTAGAAAGCTAAGGATATGACCGTGCTCCTTAAATTAAGCATTATTTTCTTACTTTTTTTGAAAAAATTTTAATCCTGACACTCAAAATTAAATAAGTGGATAAAGTACAAAGTTAACTGGCCTGATTATACTCATTATGACCATGGCTTATTTTAGAGCTAGTCCACATTTTGTATCCTCTTCCTTTGACTTAATTTATCATGACTTATATATTCATTGAAACATTAAAAGCTATTCATTGTGTCAGAAGAAGAAGGGAGTTTAGAGAAAAGAGTTTGTAGAGTACTATTATTGCTAAGTCTTTCTATCTTTTCTTATCTGTTCCTGCTTTAGAAATGCTCAATACACTTCACTTGTAGAATTATAAGAAAACAACTTCCATGTAAAGACAAAAATACAATCTCTGGATATAGGTTGATACTTACTGACCTTCACAAAACTATTTTCCTATATTTTTCTCCCAAGAGATCTTAATAGTCAGCACATGATGTTTTGAAAATTTGGGGAAATAAGCAGTTGCTTGGGATTTTTTAATATAATATCATTTTATTGTTGAGTAACAGAAACACCAAATTTATTTAAAAAATGTATAATAAGGGACATATGTATGGATGTAGAAAGTCATGAAAAATTGATTACTTTAATGTCAGAAATAATTAAATCTATTATAATTGTTTCAAAATGGGTTGATTTTAATAGAGATGTAAACTAAAATATAAAAAGTATAACTCAAAATTAGTAAGTTCCCAGCTGTCATTTAATAAATATAAATGGAGATAATATCAACCCTAAAAAACAGTACAGATGAGTTTGAAACTTTGTTTTATATGTAATTTTATGCCTCTGGGAAATTTTGTGGATTTTTTTAAAAAAGAATAAAAAAAAGAGGGACTATATAAACTGTTCAGGATAGTCAGTTTATAAAACCAATATTTCCAAAAATCCTACAGAAGTTAAGATCCTCGAAAGATAATAAGGAATCAATATGAAGCTTACATCATGTAAGTGTTATAATTACAAAAACTTTACATCAATGATTAAAGACACTATTCTTGAAAGTTTTTAGAATAGGGGCATCTGGGTGGCAGAACAGTAAAGCATCTAATTCTTGGTTTCAGCTCAGGTCATGATCTCACAGGTTATGAGATAGAGCCCCAGGTTCGTCTCCACACTTAGTGTGGAGTCAGCTTGAAATTCTGTCCTTCTCCCTGTGCATCCCCTGTTTATGCTCTTTCTCTTTGTCTAAAACAAATAAATATTAAAAATAGTTTTTGGTATAATGTCCACTATTTATTCAAAATTAGACATGGTATATTAATATTGTTATATATTAATATATTATTGCTATCTGAATCCCTAATATCTAAATCCCTTTATGACTCATCATCTTTGCATTTACTGTAGTAGCAGGAAGAGTGATTCAAGTCCCTTTTCTTTGATAAAGTGATTAGTAACTTTATAGTTTATTTTTAATATTTCCCATGAGGCTGGTAATGATTATCATTTTACTGGTAAATAATATTACTTAAGTGAATATATCTTTATTTCACACTAATAATTTAAATGAAATGCAACAACAGATCCTGCAATGTCTATATTTTTGTGATAATCATGTATTTACTGAAATTTCATGTTATGCAGTCTAAAATATAGTTAATTTTACTATTATTCATTATTTTTCAAAACTATGAAAATGTCTTTTGATGTTTGACATTTAAAATAATAAGATAATGGGGAGGAAAACTATCATTTCAACAAATAATGCTGGGAAAGTGGATATCCATATGCAAAAGAATGAAGTTGGACACTTAATTGCAACATACACAAAAATTAATTCAAGATGGATCAAAGGCCAAAATATAGAGATAAAAATATAAAACTAATAAAAGAAAACATATGGAAAAGTTTCATTACATTGGATTTGGCAATAATTTCCTGGATATAAGACCAAAGCACAGACAACAACAACCTAAGAGACAAATTGAAGTTCATTAAAATTAAAAAGTTTTGTACATCGAAAAATACTATCAAAAGAATGAATAGACAGCTCACAGAATAAGAGAAAATATTTGAAAGCATATATCTGATAAAAGATTGATGTCTAAAATGTAAAGAACTACAATTCAAGGACAACAACAAAAAAAAATTCATTTCCAAAAAGGGGCAAAGGACTAGAATGGTCATGTCTCTAAAGAAAATGTACAATGGCCAATAAACATAAGAAATGATTATCAGCATCACCAGCCTTTAGGGGAAAAATGTAGTTCAAAACCACAATTAGGGGGACCTGGGTGGCTCAGTGGTTAAGCCTCTGCCTTCAGCTCAGGTCATGATCCCAGGGTCCCAGGATCGAGCCCCACATCAGGCTCCCTGCTTGGCGGGCTTCTCCCTCTCTCACTCCTGCTGCTTGTGTTCCCTCTCTAGCTGTGTTTCTCTCTGTCAAATAAATAAAATCTTAAAAAAAAAAAAAAACACAATTAGATACTACTTCCCTCACGCTCATTACAGATGGCTATTAAATTTAAAAAAAAAGAAAAGAAAATATCAAGTTTCTGTGAGGATACAGAATAATTGGAATCCTTGTGTATTGCTGTCAAAAATACTTTGGCAATTTCTCAGAAAGCTAAATATGGAATTAACATACAATATAGCAATCTACTTCTAGGTATATACCAAAAGAATTGAAAGCAAAGACTCAAACAGATACTTGCACACCAATGTTTATGGAAGCATTATTCACAGCAGGTGAAAGATGGGAACAACCCAAATGCCTCCAACTGATTAATAAATAAACAAAATATGGTGTATTTATAACAATATAATAATGGAGTAGTATTTAGCCTTAAAAGAAAATCTGACACATGCTACAACATAGATGAAATTTGAAAGCATTATGTCAAGTGAAATAAGCCAGACACATAAAGACAAATATTGCACAGTTAAGTATCTGGAAGCAACACATTCAGAGACAGAAAGTAGTCTAAATTATTTATCAGGTCCTAGTGGGAGGAGGTAATGGAGTTTATTTTTTAATGGGTGCAGAGTTTTTATTTGGTATGATGAAAACATTCTAGGAGTGAGTAGTGGAAATAGGTGCAGGACAATGTGAATGTACTTAATGCCTCTAAACTGTGCACTTAATTAAAATGATAAATTTTATGTTGTGCATATTTTAGCTCATAATAAACAAATAAGAAAACTGTTTTAAAACCTAGACTACAGAAGCTGTCAACTGTTCCTGCCAGAGAAGAAAAGTAAGAGGGTGAATTCACCCAAAGACACCCAGTGAAGCCTTTTTCTGATACAGGAAGGGGACAAAAAGGTATACCTTGAAGCCACACTCATTTGATCTGAGGAACTTTCCAGGTCACCCTGAGGCCTGCAGCACTTCCTTTTCATACGCATTCCCCATCAGACCTCCTTCTTGCCAGGACACTTGAGCTCCCTGTTCTGGCTTACACTACTTGCCGTGTGTTTCTGTGACTTGAGACTAAAACGACTGGATGCAATCCTCTCCAGCCTCTTCCTTTCTATCCCCAGAAACGGCCAAATTATCTTCAGACACAGGTTATAAACTTTTAAAACTGAGGATTTCTTTTTACATAAGTAACTGAATTGTAAAGGACAAGAAAGAGAATAATAAAACAGTGATCACTTTAGCCATGTGGCCACCTTCACCGTGAAGCCTGGTTAGAGCTTCTATTCACTGCATAGTGGGTGGTGGGAGGGGACGGGGGAGCTACAGCCTGAGCCCTGGCACTCCCTCATGATCTCCAGACTAGCCTCAACTAATGGTTCTCTTATTTCCCTCAATGGTAAAGGTTCTAGAGTTGAGTTGCTCATGGCAGACAAGGAGCCTCTGAGCCTCCATCTGCCAGAGAGATACTAGGAGAGTGAGATGCATTATTAAAAAAATAAAAGATTGCACATGTAACCAAAAGAAGGAAGTCTCCTTCTTCAAAAGACAGTTCTGAAGATGACATGGTGGATTGGAGACCACCTCCGGGAGAAACCTGATGATGGCAGGGCCACATGAGAAAAGGATCCCAGGCCACTGTGTCACCTCAGAGAAGAGTCATTTCTGCCCAGGAACATTTGGACTAAATAGGGACATACTGGCTTCACAGAACCCATGACATTTTAAGAGTTTGCTTGATCCAATTTATTTATCCTGGGATCTTACAACTGGAATTCAGTTAATAGCTTTGGAGAGACCTATCAGTCTCCCTGCCTATCTACATTGACCAAACATAAAAGAGAGAGGAAGCTTTCAGAGGAGGGAGATATCTCAACATTTAGGGGGTAGGATTCAGTTTTTCTGTGGCAGAAGGAAACATTCAATCAGAGAATAAGCTTTAGTTGGTGATGTAAGCTCCAACATTGTGCCTAACATATACTCATATGCAAAGAAGGGAGTATAAGGTGGTACTGTTTTGATCTTCTGGTTTGATGTAGAACCACATGAGGCCTAGAATGATCCTAAGCTCCAGGCTCTAGAAAACAGCTTTCTCTAATTTTATTCAGACAGTTCAGATAGAAAATGGTACTTTTTCTTATACAGTGCTTTTGGGAAAGTGGAAAGTGCTGATTGAAGCCAGCAGTCAACCTGGAGTTTTTATCTGAGCTGTGAACAGAGCAAAATTATAAGTGCTTTCCAGAATCTGGATGGTCTTCCCCTACCACAACCCAAGTGATACTGTGATTCCTAGGCACTTGTTTGAGTTATTAGAGATGGAACAGTCCTTAGGGTTCCACATGCTCAGTTGTGAGTCACAGAATGCTGGCAACCAGAAGAAAGTCCATGGAGCCTTCAGAACCATACAGGGACTGGTGACTGTGACAAAAATTAATGTATTTGGTAGCAGTTGTACCATTATTCAGCTGGTATTATCTCAATGCTAGAGATAAGTCCCAGGACTCTGGAAGATCTAGCTACATACTGCTATGGTGTATTTTATTAAGAAGCTGAAATACTTGAAAGAGTGACAAGTGCTACCCAAAAGGTTTCCTGCCTAAATAGAAGTATCAAAAGAGTTAATGAGAACTTTAGACTGATTGAAGTCTATGAAGTTTTCAATTCATCTCTGGTGGGGGCCCCCTCTGAAGATACAAATGCTGTGTGTGTCAGCACAAATAAAAATCTGAACAGATTATCTCTTGAGGACACAGATTTTCTCAAAGAAGGACAGAAAGCCCCTAAACTTTTATTTTAGGGACTAGTGATGGCTCTTCTTCAAGGGCAGATACAATCACTCAAAGATGCTTCAAAATCCCTCCAATCCCACATGATTAATTCAAAAAACATCTTGAAAGCCTCTCAAAACAATGTAGAACAACTTTAGATAAAAATAATAGAGAATTTGAATGGAAGACACTCCTAACAGAAGTTTGTTTGCCCAAGAAAACTACAGGATGAAAGCAGAGCATAGGAACTAAAGAAAAAGGGGAAAAAAAATTTAAAACTTGAAAACTCAAAACTGACGAACGAAACAGGTCCTGAATAGCATGGAGAACCAATGAAATATCTCTCTGACTGGAACCATGCCTAACATTATAAGTTTGCTGATCTCTTTGGAAATCATGTGGATGGCAAATTCAGGTGAGGGGAAAAGAATAAATCAGGAAATGGAGATCACCTCGAATGTCAGGATTCAATTTGAATTCATTGATCCTGTTAACTTACGTGTTTCCTTTAAAAGGATCACAGGTAAGAGCAAGAAATATCCAAAAATTATGTGAAGAAAGTGAAATGAATGAAGAGCTTATAGGTGAAATAAGTCTCCAAGCTGAGTAAACATCTTAAGTCTGAAAATTCACAGGTTGAAAGTGAGCTTCAGAAGCTCCAACTGAAGCGTCACGTGCTACCTGCAGGACATTATGAACATGTAATACATCTTCAGAAAAATGTCCATTAGGAAATGAATGCACTGCTTCAAATAGAAAAGAAACTTCTCAAAGGGTACAGAGACGTGAACCACACATAGAAAAAGGGCAGATTTGCAGAAAGATGGCAAGAGACATGGACAAAGCATTGGAAAGAGCCACTTCCTTCTATCAAGGCCAGATTTTTTTCTCTGAGAAAAGAGCTCCAGAAAGTTGGACGGCAGCTCTGTTGACTGAGAGAAAGCTCAATGAGCAAAGAAAAGAATATGATAACAACAGACAAGTACCATCAAAAGCCAAGTTTAAGTTCCAAACTTTTTGAAGGAACCCTCTTTCCCCAGCTGTTTGACACACAGCCCAAAGAGACCTGAAAGGATTAGAGTTCTTCCGGAGCATCAGGTCCCCCAGGAAAGAGGAGGGTCATGTTGGGAAGGCACAATGACCCAGGGTCACATGTAGGTTTAATTCAGTTCTCACAGCAACCAGTCCCTGAATAGCTACAATCACAACATGACATTTGACTGTATTTTCCCCTTTTAAAAGTATTTTATCTTTTTAGTGTAACTGTTAATCAGTTGATACTATAAGTTGTCTTATGGAAGATTGATAGTCATATAATACCTAAAATAATATTTTTCAAATATAGATTTATTTAATATAATTCTTATGAATATATAATTTCACCTCATTGGTCCTTCTAGAACTAGATAATGCGTTATATTTTTATTAAAATAACAAATGCACTATCAAACCATCATTTAACTTGACATGGAGATTGTTTAAAATAAATACCATTTCTATTGACACCAGCAACATACAAAAAAGAAGAAACTACATGAATGCAATAAGAAACCAGTCCATTTGGATTCTTAAATTCTACCTTAGAAACATATTTTCCACAGAATTAGCCACTAACAATAATAGAAATGATAATATTTTGTAACAGTAACAGTAGGTAGAATTTTAAAAATTAGATAAATTCTGTTATGAGTTCAGTTGTCTATATTTATGGTCCTTTCATATATCTACACTAGTATTTAAAGGACACCAAACGCAATAGGTTTACTCATCTATTATTTATTGGTGCCCTCCTTTATAGATTTTTGTCTTTCTTTCTTTCTTTCTTTCTTTCTTTCTTTCCTTTTATTCTGTATAGGGTATTGTTTCTCCATATTTTACTTTTTGTAGATCACAAAAGAATATTTTTCTCAATAAAATTTTGAAGCACCTAATATAAAAAGGATCCATCAACTTGTTATTAAATGTATGAAATAGAAGGACTGAGCAAAGCAGTGAAGCAGAATGTCAGAACAAATTGTGACTTTGCAATTTGAGCCTGAGAGCTCACCAGAGGTCTTCCTTAGGACCAATTCATCTTAAAATGCACACAGTCTTTCAAGTAATACCTCACAATGCTGATGCCTGTACTAGGAGCTAAGATCAAAAACTGTAAATCTTTTTGTCACCATGAGTTGTACGAAGTGATCAATCTCAATCCCTTGGGACAAGAACTTTGCAAAAAAAAGAAAAAAATTGTTTCATCCATCCTGAAAGACTAGTGAATCATTTTCAAGTTTATGTCTTATCTAATGTATATATATATGTGTCTATATATAATATGTTTTGATGATGTAATGAATAATAATTTGCTAGCACCCATATTTTCAGTATCCTTATTGACTCACAGTAAACATATTTGAAATGCTAGAACAAAACTTTAAAGATTTTTTTTGTATGTTAATAATTATTCTGGTTTAATTTTCAAAGGTAAGTTTCAAGAAAAGATGCATGAATTCCTTTAGATAGTTTATATTTTTTTGGATATTCTAAATCCCTGCTAGATTGTAACTACTCATCCCATGACAATTTTATATTACTAAAGTTGTTTCTGTGTGGATTAAATGACACTGTATTCTTTAAATTTTAAAGATGTGGTTCCTTACTGCATATCAAACTGTGAAATTGAGTATAAAGTGCATTGGATCAAATACTTTGGTGGGATTCTCACGTGTCAATATTCACATCCTTTCTCAAGGGAAGTTCTGCTTGCTCCTCATTCCTTCATAGTCATTGCTGCATGCCAATATACCTGTGAATTTTTCTTGTAATACTTTGATAGAAAAACAAAAATAGAACTTGGCCATTTAAGTCAGTAACGATCTCTTCTGACAGGCAATTTGCCTATAATATAATATAGAAACATCTTAGGAGAGATTTTGTTCTTGATAAGTCAAATTTTCTGCTTTTGACAAGAACAAGAAACTTACTAGAAGCATTTTTATTAATGCAACCGGCTTAAATGTTATTAGATGCTCAAATTCATACACTTCAGTTTCTTTCTATGAATATACATATTTTGACATGTAGACATGATATTCGTTTTCAGATTTCTAACTTTTAGATGACTCTAAATAAGCACAGCATTTCTATCATGCTCTTATCTCCACAGTATCCAAAGCTGTCATATGTGATTAGCTGAAGAGCTGAGGACCAAGACTGTGTTGAGATGACATGTTAAAAATTCACTGGGTTAAAAAAAATCAATAAACATTGTACTTTTTGCAAGTTCTGGAGCTGAATTATATGTTGTGAGCAAACTAATCAAATGTTCAAGAACTTGCCTTTACCAGTTGAGATTATATATGATCCTTTTCACATATTTCAAAGGATGAGTTTCCTTTGAAATTTTAAAATTTTGAAACAGTTAAGAATTGATCTTGGAAATTACACATGTCATCGCAAGACCATTCTGTCCTCTCCCTCCCTTTATTCAGTGTCACATTCTTTCTCCTTGTAAGATGTTTATTTTTTTCTATTCCACTCCATCTTTGGGCCCTTTGGATCTAGTGACAATTTTAGTGGTTACTTACAGATTTGTATATTGTGTATGTGTTTGTAAATTTTATCTTTCTCACAAGAAATAGTTAATTACACAAAGATTACTGGGTATTTTTAAGAAACTCAGATTCTGGAAAAGAGTAAAGATGAACTGTTAAGAAGGACGTTTTCATAGCAAATTCTGGGGGGAAAAAGTCTAGTGATTAGGACAATTGATCTTTTTTTTTTTTCTTTTTGGAATATCTATTTGATTGCCCCAAGCTCTCTAATAATTGTACATTTCTATAAATTTTAGGGAAAAAATCAACCTTCGCCAGATTTAGGTGAAGGTAACCTTTTAATTCTATTTTGAAACTTACTTACTTGAGTTAAAAAAATAATATACATTCACACATATCTGCATAGACTAAGATATTGATGGCTTTTTCTTCATATTATCCTGAGATTACAGTGATATAAGCTTTATAACTGTATGCAGAATTTGCTATTATATACCAAGCTTCTTTGTTTTACAAAATCTGTACTCAATTTCTGATTTTTTAAAGTTTGTCACCACAAAATTAAAGTGGGGAAAATGGTTTTAACAAATTTTGGAGGGATGAAAAACAGTTGAGTGGTTTACATAGGTCTTCTTATTTTAAAATTGTATTACACATGATAGACATATTGGGTGTACTTGATATCTGGTTCTGCTGTGACAAATGAAGTAGAAGTGCTGTTAAGACATAGCTAACTGCTGGATAAATCTTTAATGCAAGTGCTTGAACATCTCCAGTAGTTAAATACTTGAGAAATAAGTTAGCTATTTGGTTTAAGTGTTGCAATTGCTCTCTCTGAACAGTGTTTATTTAGAAAACACTTAAATAATTTTTTTTTACTTTAAATTTATTTGTTCAGTGTTCCAAGATTCATTTAAATAATTTTTACATAAAATCTTTTCTTTATACTAGGGGAGCTTTAGTGGTCCAATCTAGTGTTACTGATTGACACTAAATTACTGAGTTGTTACCCTATTACTACCACCGTGCCAACCCTATTCCTAACACCGTGCCAGGAGGTTTCTCTCAGGATCTCAGTTTTGTCCTCATAGCACAGCTCTTACTTCCTGCTCCTGTAGCAGGAGAGACTGAGAGCCAGAGATTTGAACAAACCATCCATAGTGCTCTCTGCTGGTGGAGGGGTAACCTGAAGTCTCGTTAGTTAAACTTCAAATCCTTAACAATCTTGTGATACTGTTTCTCTGACTCAAATTCCCTAACAAATTCACTAATCTATTTTGTTGTTGGTGTTTTTCAATGTTGGCCTGACACAAAAGTAATTATGACACTAATATTCCTTCATAAATTGAAGAGGCTTTTCTGAGCTAGCACTTAGTAAAGCTCCTACATTTAAAAATAGAATGAGAGTCTATATCCCTGACAGCTCACCTTCACTCTATATGAAAAACTGCATAATATCTAAGCCATTCTATATGTAGAGAAAGAGAGATTTTAGGCCTTCATAAATAATTTAATGAATTGACTGTAAAAATGCATATAAAAATTCTTTAAATTACTTGATTTTGGGGAACCATCCAAGAAATAATTTTCCATCTATTTCAGTGAATTTTATTAAGCCTTACTACTGTCTTGATTATACAAATGTAGCACATTTGGATTGCTTCTCCATTCCTCTTGGAAGTTTTTCACTAAGGATTTCATCATTGCCTTTGCTTTGAATAAGAGGTAATATCAGGAAATTCTGTTTGAAGAACATATTTAGTAAATATTTACTAAATATCTGAATTTTTTACTAGAAGATGCTATCCGTTTTGATACATATCACATTCCTTTGGAAAAAAAATCCAAAAAAAAAAATACGGAAAAGTTTCTAGACACGAAATCCAGAACTTTTTAAAATTGAATAGCCATTCAATACCACATATATTGTTTTTCAACCTTAACTCTGATAAAACTCAAAACCAAACTTAACGTTTAGCTACAATAACTCTTGCCATGATTGTTTGCATTATTTTCCTTTAAACATCAGAACCATATATTTGAATGACTAAATTCCCTTCATGCCCAGGAATGAACTCATGATGTCCTGTAAATCTGGTTCACCTTCAGTGTTCCCCTTCTTAGTAAATGAGACTACCTTCTATATATGTAGACACCAATCTGACACTACCTTGTTTCTTCACACTCCAAACCAAAACTTGCCAATGTTAACTCCTGAATATCATTCACATCTTTCCACTACACCCTCTTGAATCATCATCTCTCTCTCTCTCTCTCTTTTTTAAAGATTCATCCCATTTATTTTAGAGAGAGAGAGAGCATGAGCAGGGGGAGGGTTAGAAGGAGAGGGAGAGAAAAAGGCAGAGCCCCACCTGGGGCTTGATCCCTTGACCCTAAGACTGTGATCCAAGCCAAAATCAAGTGTCTGACCTCAACAACTGAGCCACCCAGACACCTCTAGAACCATCATCTCTTGATTAATATGTACTTGTCTTACCATGATATTCCTACGCTGCTTTTTTTATCCTCCAATTTCTTCTCCACACAAAACTTATTTTTTAATTAAAAAGAATATCTGATCACATCAAGCCCTCTGTTAAAACTATTCAGTGACTTATTGATTTAGAATATAGACCCAAATTGTGGTATGTCCCTTGAATTTTGTATAATTCGGCCTCTTATTATCCTAGCTCCAATTTCTATCACTGTCCATAATTTATTCATACTCTGTTAACCTTGGCTTTTATGGCAGATTGTCATAGATATCACATTCCTTTGTTCTCAGAAACTTTATAAGTTTTTCTACCATTCTGAAATATACCCTCCCTTCACTCCCATCTTTATTAGTGAATTACTCTTGATCTTTTTTTTTTTTTAAGATTTTTTATTTATTTGACAGAGAGAAACACAGCCAGAGAGGGAACACAAGCAGGGGGAGTGAGAGAGGGAGAAGCAGGCTTCCCGCCGAGCAGGGAGCCCGATGTGGGACTCGAACCGGGGTCTCTGGGATCATGACCTGAGCCGAAGGCAGTCACTTAACCAACTGAGCCACCCAGGTGCCCCACTACTCTTGATCTTTCTAAATTAAGCCAAAATATCATTTCCTAAAAGCAAACCTCTCTTATGCAGAAGATCATCCCTGACTGACTTCTTAGAAAGAAAGCCATTGAGTCATGATGTTTAGAGAGTTTCTAGAAAGAGGCAGTAGTCAGCAATCACTACCTCTTCCACAAGCATAAGGATGTGAAGAATTAATAAATGATGATTTTGTAAGAAAAGTGAGATAGTAGGATTGAAGTACAAAATAGAAATATTGAAGTACATATAGCAAGAAAAGATAGTTCTTTTGGGGAAATTCTGAGGTACAGACGGAGATGGATCATACAGTTCAGGAATATTTCCTTCAAATGAGTGGAAAAACAACACATTTATAAGGATAGTGGAAATAGCCACTGCACTAAACGTAGTCAAGAGACTCAACATGCCTTAATATAAAAGAATATGCAAAATCTAAGCAGTTCAATTAGATGAATAAAAAAATGCACAGGTGTTTGAATGTAAAACCCAGGCAGATAGTAGTTGAAGGTGACTGTAACATAGTTCTGGAATGGATGACAAGATTAACAGTTTTCAAATGTAGTGTATCTTCTGCATGGAGCATTTATTTCATAACTTCTGAATTTGGTATGTTTTGAATTTTGAGAAAACAGAAGAGGTGAAAGAAAATAGCAAAGCCTTTGAAAAAATATTTTCTAGCACAAGAACAATAGAGATATTCTTTTTGTTTTTCTGCTACCCAACCAGAGCTAGATTCCTCACAATCCTTAGTCTTGAAGACACACACACAATTGTCTATATGATAGTTATTCTCTTTGTTCTGAGTAGGAGATGTTCTGTCAGCAGGGGTCCAGGCCTTTTTGGTCTCTTAAGACGTATGTTCTTCTTTTTTGTTTTCTTTTTCTTATGTCTGAAAGAGCAAGCACATTTGAAAACCCCTCAGGGAAGTATCATTTTCCAATTAGGTACTACTGCAGCCTTATCTGGAGGAACAGAAAAGGAAACAAACAACAACAACATAATGCAACTAATAGTATCCATAAAGTTTAAAAATAAACAAGCACATAATACTGATAAAAGTCAACTTGTGGCTTTCTCTTATATCGTAAAGTACAATTAGTGGCTTAATCCAGAAACTCACATTATAGACACTTAACCTTTGCAAGCTCTGCAGTTTTTTGACATTTTAAGTTAGATATACTTCACAACATTCTTAGTTAATGTTCCACATGATCTTTCTTATCTTTTAAAAGAACTGTATACCTAGTGGTAAAAGATTTTATTCAAGGAGATGGAAAACCTTCAAATAGGAATATTCCTGAAATTCAATTACTGTTGGTATCATTATATCCTGTGATCACATAAAGTGATGTTTTAGTTGAGTTCTAAAGAATTTTAGAGTTGAGAAGAAGTTAGCCAGGTGGTTAAGGGGAGAAATGGGTGCTATAGAGATGTAGACAGGTGTCACATTATAAAGGGCCTTCTGTGCTATACCAGGAAATTTGGGGTTTACATTGCAAGTGATAATGGATCACCAAGGGAGTTAAATGAAAGTGTGTTATAATCAGATGTGAATTTTACATTGTTAATTTGGAAAACATGGCAGAGAATTTAGAGAACAGAGTCAGGGAGACATATTAATACTTGCTTTAACTTGGTTAAAGATGATAAAGGCCACAGTGAAGACACTAATATCAATAAAGACATACTTATGAAGTTAAATTGATCAAACCTTGTGACTAGATGTGAAGATTACAGATACATCAGAAGTTTAATTTATCCTAAATTTTCTATCTGAAACAACTGTATTTCAGGAAAAAAAAATCAAGAATTGATGGTAGATTTGATTGTAGAAAATGTGTGGATATTGAGGTCCTATTTCATTTCCTGAACAATTTTGTATACAAATTTTGCACTAGAGACATTTCCTGATGATTCTTTCTTTTTTACATCCTCCTTGGTTTAATCATCAGCACTTGATATGGAAAACTAGAAGACAATGAGTAACAAGTTGCCAAATCTGATCTGGCAGTTGAAAAAAAAGTAGACCAGAGCTATTGCAATTGATGTTCTCATTTCAAATCCCAGTGGAAATAGTTAAGTACCTAAGTGTGTGCATTCATATTCATACTACCCCTGAGGACCATCATATCCCTGAGGCCCATTATATACCATGATTTGTAAATTTTTATTCTCAACATATAACTTTTAAGGAATGTTTATGTTTATTGTAGAATCATGCTGAACTAATCTAGTGTTCTAGCATGAGCAAAACTTTTAAGGGAATGGAAAAGTCTTAAGCATTATATCTTATTTCACACATTTCCATTTACACCTGTTTCTTTTTGCATATCATTAGATGCTAATTTTTCTCATCTGCTCATTTTCGAATACATTTGCCATTTTTATGCATTTTGTATGTGAAGTATTATTTGATGTACATAATTTTATATTTTATATTTTAGTTGAGGAATTCTTAATGGACTTTGCTTTAAAATAGAAAGATTTGACTAAAACAAATAAGTAAAATTATATGATGTCCAATTTTTCAAAATACCAAAACTTCTTTGAGAACAGGTTACTTTAAGCAATAGCCAAGTTATAGAGTAAAAAAGGGCCTTTCAGAGTGAAGGAGGGAAAATTGTTTCAGATATACTGAAGAACATAATGAATGAAAGGTTTTTGTTGGTTGTAGCAACAGACAAGAAACAAGCATGCAAGAGAAATATAACCCTGCCTGAAGAGTGTAAATTGGCTAGAAAAGGAAGGAGACAGAACCACAAAGGAGGAACAGTCTCAAACAACAGTGACCTACCTGAGGGCTGGTTGTATAGTTTACTTTTAATGGCAGCCAAAATTGGGTAGGCCAACAGCCTGATCAATGACAGGCTCTTGTGCAAAGGAATCTAAGTGTCCTTTTCCAATACAAAAGATATAACTGTTCAAGCCATACTTTGACAAGTGCACTTTAAAGTACAGTAATTCATTCAGCCTTTGAAAATGTGTTACTATAGGTTATATATAGTTTGACATGGTACCAAGACATGCTGTTGTAAACTGATCTATTGTATGGTGGCTGATAGAGTGAAAAAGCAATATGATTTAGAGAGGAAGTTACTCTAGGGGTCTTATTAGAGTATATAAAGGCTTAGGCAGCTAACACAAGACTAGGGGAAGATAAATTTCTACTGAGCTGCAATAGAATTCATGAACATGACTAGAAATCCTAAGAACCATGTGTGCCTCACCTGCTAGGTAAAATGTTCATAGGAGCTTCAAAGTTTAGAACTTCTATAATATTGTTAACGTCTACTATAAAGATCAATAGAGTTCAATATGCTTTAGTATATTTATTAAATTATTTGATGAAAAATAGACCTATTTAAATAAGTAGATTCATTCTTTTCTGAGAAACTGACCTCCAAATTGTAGACTAAAATAAAAATATCTAACATAAAAATATCATAGATTTCCATACTAAATGGCATCGAAAAACATTAAGTTCAACTCAGGTGGGGTGTTGGTGAGTGTCTAATAATTGGCTCTTTGGGGGAAAAAGTTCTGATTTGTAGCATCCTCCCAATTATCATGGTTAAAGTACTCCAACTGTGGGGCTGTTTTCAAACTAACAAATTTATATAATTGAATGCAGAGTTGAGAGGTGATGCTGTGAGGTTCTCACAACTCTGATAGGAGTCAGTTCCAGTTCACTATAGAATTTAGAATAAAAACAGTATTTTATGGACACCTGGGTGACTCAGTTGGTTACGTGTCTGCCTTTGGCTCACGTCATGAACCTAGAGTCCTGGGATCGAGTCCCACACTGGGCTCTTTGTTCTGCGGGGGACCTGCTTCTCCCTCTGCCTGATGTTCCCCTGCTTTTGCTCTCTCTCTTTTCCTCTGAAAAATAAATAAATAAAATCTTAAAAAAAAAAAAGACAAAACATATCATTACAAGGGGTGCCTGGCTGACTTATTCAGTAGAGCACATGACTCTTGATCTCCAGGTTAGGAGTTCTTAATCTCAGGATCATGAGATTGAGCTCCATGAAGGCTATACAGATTACTTAAAAAAATCATTTCAAGGAAGATGTCATATTATAATTTTCTGTTAAGAAATTTCAAAGAATAGGGAATTTAAATTAATTTTATTGGAAATCCAGTTTCTACAAGTTCTGGTTAAGGGATTTCTTTGTTGTTGTTGTTGTTTTATTTTTCTTAAGATTTTATTTATTTGACACACAGAGAGAGAATCCACAAGCAGGAGAAGCAGCAGAGGAAGAGGAAGAAGCAGGCTGTCCGCTGAGCAGGGAGCCTGATGCCGGACTTGATCCCCAGAACCTGGGATCATGACCTGAGCCGAAGAGAGTTGCTTAACCAACTAAACCATCCAGGCGCCTCTGGTTAAAGGATTTTAGAGACTATGGCTTGAGTTTCAATTTCCTCATCTCTAAAATGGATTATTAAAAAGAATATATGAGATGATTCATGGAGAAATCATTTATAATTTACCATTCTAAATGTATTTTATTATTTACAATTCTAAAACCTAAATGAGTTCTATGGACAAAAAAATGAAAATTGACAGTATACCCCCAGCTAAAATCTAGAACTCATTTTAGTGCTAGCATTTTTTAAGGTTAGAGGGTCACCAATCAAAACTTTAAGATGAATTCTCTTAATGGCACATAGCCAGTTTGTATTGAGACTGCAACTGAGGTTGTAGTCCTAGCCCCAAGTTAGTTCAATTTTCTCTCTTTCATGTTCTTATATTACCAATTTAATGGAAAATTCATAGTTAAATTAACTATAGTCTCTAATAAAGGGTCAAGTGGAGCTCTCATGGAGATTAGACATATTATTTGTTGCAAAATAATTGTGCTATTGAAAATAAAACAAAAAAAACCCCACAATTATGAAAATAGGGTTGTCAGAAAGTAAGAAATTTGTTTAAGATCACTTAGTACAGGTAATTAGCAAACTACCTGAACTTAAGTCATAGCTTCAGATGCTGGTTAGGAGACTGGCTAGCAATTTTGATAAATTAATTTATGTGTGATATTAACACATGAACATGTCCTGTCCTTTAAGGCATCTCCTCTAACTGTATTAATTCTTCAGGGCGAAATGGTCTTCAATAATACCAAAGACTGCAAGGTCAGCAAATAAGCAAAGTTGGGCTGCAAAATCCTTCATGAGGAAGACAAACAACAATAACAAAACACACAGACACACAGACAGACAGACAGACACACACACACACACACACACACACACACACACAGGAGAAAGATAATACTTTACCGATATGAATTGTGGCCATACAATGGTCATAGAAACTACAGTTTTGGCGTGTGCAATAAAATGTTTATTATGAGGGAGACTAGAGTTTGCCCTGAACTTCTGAAGTTTTTTAGGTTTTCTTTCCTCCCTTCCTCTTTCTCTCTCTTTGCAACCTATATATGTTGTTTTTTTTTTCCTTCTTCTTCTTCTTCCCCCTCCCCCCCATCTATAGGAGCACTGCTCAATCCCCTAGTCTCAGTTCTTTCTGCTGGCTAAGCAATCCAGGGGAAGCTTTCAATTTACAACCTTATCATGGACTATTTAAAGCTGATAATTCTAATAAGCACTTTGCCGGTGCCCTTACAGATTTTTGCAACCACCTCAAGATTTTCACATTTTCTAGTCAAACTTTACTTTATATTGGCTTTCATTTCTTATAAAATTCTGAAACTTTTATCTGTCTGCCTATGTTTTATTCAGGGAAAAAGTGGAGTGAAAATGTTATTTCTCCTTCAAGTATGAGGTATTTGATTTATATATTAGAGGCATGCCTTTTTCTGAGAACTCTATCAGGTTGTGACTCTTCAGGCAAAATACTTATTATTAGGGACGCCTGGGTGGCTCATTTGGTTAAGCGACTGCCTTCAGCTCAGGTCATGATCCCGGAGACCTGGGATCGAGCCCCACATCGGGCTCCCTGCTCAGTGGGAAGCCTGCTTCTCCCTCTCTCACTCCCCCTGCTTGTGTTCCCTCTCTGGCTGTGTTTCTCTCTGTCAAATAAATAAAAAAATCTTTAAAATAAATAAATAGATAAATAGATAGATAGATAAATAAGTAAGTAAGTAAGTAAGTAAGTAAGTAAATAAATAAATAAATAAATAAATAAATTGTGTAAAACTGAAAGAAGCCCTTAAAGTGCAAATGCCTCCACGTTTTGATACAAAATTAAGTTCAAAGAACCTCATTCAGAACCACTGTGGGTTTGCTACATATAGTGTTGCCTCTATCATAAAACCTTGTGTTTAACTGTGTATGCGTACATATTTTATCATCAGACCTATAAAAAACGTCTTCTTTTTGGCTTTCAATTGGCTTTCAAAAAACCTGGTGTCAATTTGCTTATACTTTGCATCTTCAGGAAATGTTACAAAAGAAAATCAGGAGAGATGTTTGATTACTAAATATCTGAATCTATTTACATATATTGTCTAAGGCCTTAGTTCTCAAATTTAGTTTGCATAAGAATCACCAAAAGTGTGTGTGTGTGTTTGTTTGTTTATATATATATATATATATATATATTTTTTTTTTTTTTAAGATTTTATTTATTTAACAAAGAGATCACAAATAGGCAGAGAGGCAGGAGGAAACAGGCTCCCCGCTGAGCAGACAGCCTGATGCGGGCCTGGATCCCAGGACCCTGAGATCATGACCTGAGCCAAAGGCAGAGGCTTTAACCCACTGAGCCACCCAGGCACCGACGTTTATATATTTTTAAAAGATTTTCTTTCTTTCTTTCTTTCTTTCTTTCTTTCTTTCTTTCTTTCTTTCTTTCTTTCTTTCTTTCTTTCTTTCTTCTTTTTAAACATTTTACGTTAGGGCACCTGGGTGGCTCAGTGGGTTAAGCCTCTGCCTTCGGCTCAGGTCATGGTCCTGGAGACCCGAGATCTAGTCCCATATCAGGCTTCCTGCTCTGCGGGAGGCCTGCTTCCCCCTCTCTCACTCCTCCCGCTTGTGTTCCCTCTCTGGCTGTGTTTCTCTCTGTCAAATAAATAAAATCTTAAAA